>JAUCMX010000026.1:8681273-8796273 GCA_033459395.1 Hemibagrus guttatus | reverse complement strand
AAATTCGATATTTATTTATAAAATCTTGAACTGGTTCACAGCTGGGGCTGCATTATTAGTTGTGATAGATTATTAAGTGCTCCTGTTATGCAAATTATTGTGCATGAATTAGTAGGTTCTAGGTGGTTTCAGCTGATTCCTGCAAATTTCTAAAGGCACTAAATACACAAAAATATGTGCCCCGTATTCTACTATTCATACACATTTCAATCTAATTTTTTTTTTTAGCTTTTTAGCTTCTAGTTAGTGATTAATAAAACACACTTCAGAATATATAATGTTTTGGTGATTTATCCAGCTTTTATAAGCTCTTAAGGCAGATGTATAGAGATATAATAAATCTTAAATTGTAAAATGAAATCTATTTAAGATTCTAAAAGAAGATTATAAATCTTTTAACCCCAGAAAGTCCCAGCTTATTATTTATTCAACTTCAAACATATTTTTCATCAGTTGCTAGGAATTTCATTAGTAACTACTGTATAGTGAAACTAATAGGCAAATGTATATAATTATGAAAGTGAAGAATGTAAGCTTAGGGGTCTTGGGAATTTAATTTAATGGGGTAGGAAATTTTTAATAGGAACTGAAAGGAACAAGACAAATGCACCATAAAGCACCATTAAATATAAAAAGCTATCATATCCTTAAATGCACACACACACACTGAGAAGACTTACTGAGAGAAAGGCTTGCACGATATCAGCTTTGATCGAGCTCAGAGGTTTGTCCTGGATCACCACGAAGATCTGCTCCTCTTTCTCCAAATTGATGAAATTCCCAAACCAAGATTTTTTCGCAAGTCTAAAAACAAAGAAAACGCAACCAAACATGGAGTAAGAAAACACCTCAGCACAATACAGACATAGATAAAACATGAGGACAATTCAACCATAACAAACGAATGATGCGTCACAATAGCAATCATACTAAATATTGAACAAAATCTGCCAGACAGTACATGTCATGCCTTTTAAGAGCCAGAAAAATCAACCTGTCAGATGTACGTGAGTGAATTTGCACCCTTTAAAAAGACAAGGCCAGGAGAGAAAAAAAAACGCTTTTAAAGTACAGTGAAATCATCACCCGAGCGCTTCCTTTGACAGATCTCGTCTGTGGTAAATAAGGCATTTCACGCAAACGTAGTTTCTGACATTTGCAGAGCTCGAACTCACTCACGGTGTAACACACAATGCTGAACACAGCAAGACAGCTGTGGACCAACACACACACACACACACACACACACACACACACACACACACACACACAGACCACATGATTAGCAATAAAAATGATGATCAGATAAAAGCAGACTCTACATTTTGAATACGCTGCCGATAGAAGAGCAGAGAAAAATCATCTGCTCTGGTTCGCTGAGATCAAACTAAATTCAGGTTCGATACAATAAATAAAACTGCATGAAAACTAAATAAAACAAACACCCTACTGTGCATCCATTTAATAAACTTCCTGCTTTGGAAAGGGATTGACAGCTTAGATTGACAGTCAAGAACTGCAGAAAGATGAGTGAGAGAACTGCTCCTGCTTTTCTATTAAAAGAAAGCCTTAGGGGAAGTCAGTCACAGGCCTTTGGTTTGAGGTCTGAAGGCTGGTGCATGGCTCATTTCTCTGCCCCTCTTGAACTGTGGAGCATGCTGGGATTTTGCCACAGAGCATGCTTATCTAGGACAGCCTGAAGCCAGCACGGCATGGACCTGCTCGCTCGAAAACCAGACGAGACGACGTGAAGGCTGCCTTTAATACCGCTGGATGGCCCAGCAGTGGTAAGTAGCCATGAAGTTAAGTGGAACAAAAACACTTACATTTTAAAGAAAAACAGCAAGTTCCTCATAATTACACCATTAATAATAATAGAAAAAAAACGACAGGAAAGAGTTGGGAATGTTTAAGATATCCACAAACTACTTTTATTTCGGTTCAGGTTAAAACCGGCTTAAGGTTAAACTTTTATTAATGAGAAAATTAATTATAAAGCGAGCCAGGCATGGTCAGCAAGGTTGCCAGGTCCTCAATTTTCCCTGTTGCTTATTGTATCATGTTTAAAGACACAGGATACATTTACATTTATGGCATTTGGCAGATGCCTTTATCCAAATTGACTTACATTTAACTCATACAACTGAGCAATTGAGGGTTAAGGGCCTTGTTCAGGGGCCCAGAGGGCAGCTTGGTGATCCTGGGATTCGACTCACAACCTTCCGATTACCTTAACCACTGCTAATACACATGCATAATAATCTTTTGTAAATTCATATTCTACACAATGGTTCAAATCACAAGCATGGAGCGTCAAATAAAGATAAATCACAACTGTAATACAAAGAAACCATCAAGGAACTAGTACTAGGAACTAAGAACCAAGAATAGAGAACATGGGACCAAGTAAATTAGGCTCAGTAGCAAACCTTTACTATAAATGAGACAACAGAACTTGAGGATATACACAGAAATGACAGGACAGGGGAGGAGACAAGACTCAAATCACAACAAAGACACAAATAACAGTCACTTATCAGGGAAACCAGTATTTGTCAAGCCAAAGAAAGGGAATTGTGACACTTTTGGCTGGCTGGTTTGTACGAACTTGCAAAACATTGACAATACTATTAAGACATCTCCTCTTCTTCTTCTTCTTCTTCTTCTTCTTCTTCTTCTTCTTCAGACATCTCTGGGGGCGGTGGTAGTTCAAGTGGTTAAGGCTCTGGGTCATTGACCGGAAGATTGGGGTTCAAGCCAGAGCACTGCCAAGCTACCACTGTTGGGCCCTTGAGCAAGGCCCCCAACCCACCCTGCTCCAGGGTTGCTGCATCATGGCTGACCCTGTGCTCTGACCCCAACCCTCCAAGGATGGGATATGTGAAGAAAAAATTTCACTGTGCAGTAATGTATACGAACAAATTAAGCCAACAACTCAATACTATACTATTTAAGACCTTGTGGTGGAGGAAGCGTGTATTGTTTTAATACTGCTTTATTTATTAATTTTTAAGTGTGAATTTGCACATGCAGTAAAATAAACTGTGGAAAATGTAGACATTATGGATGGTTTAAAAAAGAATAATTGTGAGAAATTAAATTGTGCTGATGATCATTGTTCCTGGAGGAACTGATCTAAATGCATTCATTACAGCAAACCGTTAAAATCCTGCTCATTTAAAAGACCTAATCCTTTACTGGCTCTGTTGTTGAAACAGCTTGCATGTAGTTTTAATGAAGCTCCAATATATTTTACACATAAAAACAGAAACTTGTGTGTAAGAAAGTGTTTTAGAACTTACTCAGGGGAAGACTCCGGCGTCAGACTGGACATTTCCTCTTGGGTTGGTACTGCAAAGAGCCAAGACACAACAAAGCATGAACCAACCCATCATCTATTATAAAGTATGCTGAAAGAGTCCAGGTATTCGCAAACGCTAGCTGAAGCGAATGCTGATGAAGCACAGCTAATTATTCAAAAGCTTAAGAGCTGCTTAATAACCACTGCAATCAGCGAACCTGATCCTGGCCTCCAGAGAGACAGAAAGAGACGGGCAGCAGGAGGTTAGCTGCTTATGAAGGTTTCATCATCTTCACTACAGATAAAGCAGATAATGGAACATCAAGCAGATCTTAGTCTGTTGATTATAGATCACAGTCTTAAGAGAATACACCTGGATAAATAAACTGACAGGAAATGAATGCAAATCTACAGATTTTCTGTTAATTCATTGTTATGTTTTGTTACATTTGGTTCGAGTTTTGTTGCGTTTCAATGCCGCAAACTGATCGGTACAAGTCACAAACAGCTGTTTTTGCTTAAGCATGAAAATTTGCACAGAGGGGGCGGAGCTTACTCAGCCTTCACCTTCAGTTAAATAAATAGCAGGAGTCTGGTCCAGTGCTGTTTTTAGAAATAAACAGAAACAATTCATTTGGTTAACATTACTTACAGCATCAGTTCACATTATATATATATATATATTGCTCCTGATTAACTGGTAGACAAATAGCGGACCCTACACCTGAAGAGCTGAATATCAGCATTTACTGCGTTACAGGAAAATAATCAACAACATAAAATCACTCCTTTGCTGATTATTTTACAATATCAACAGAGAGATCTTTATTCCTCTTAGACCAATAACGTTCAAATGATTACATAATCTTCCTTGTTAAAGAGCAACAGCCTGTAAATTTGATGAGTTCATAGATACATTTAATGTAACGGAAACCTCGTTAAAATAAAGCACGGTACAAACATTAATCTTTCCCATACCAACTGACTATAATTATATTTTTTTCCCCTTTGTTAAAGAAACACTTATTTTATGTTTAACAAGCAAGGCCCTATAAAGATCTTCCTATAAAATAGGAATATAAAGAATAAAAACTTTTAAATTAATTAACCTTTAAGAACCAGTGCATTGCAATAATCCTGTGATTTACCTTGCAACTGTCACAGCAGCTGTTAAAGAAAATGATCAACACATTCTGACCAATCAGAGCTGAGAATTTAGCAGCAGGAAGCAGGTTTTTATAGAGAGGAGGAATAAAGATTAAGTATTAGGTATAAGTTTTTTATTACTAAAGTCCTCTATTAAATTAAAGGTTACGGTTTTAAAATGTTAAAGAATGCTGTAAATAAAGTTAGTTCATCTAAGTGTTTCATTTGTTTAATTTAATGTGTAAGCTCTCACCAGGACAAGTTCTTGGCATCAAACCTGGACAATAAAGAAAGGGTTTTTTTTTTTTATCTATTCTGCAAAAATTATAAGAGTATGTGTTTTCTAGTGTATCATTCCTCCTACCTTGCAGTTTCCTGCGGTGGAAGCGTGGCGAGCCGAGGAAGCTGTTCTTGATGGAGTTGAGTCGCGTCCTCCAGGGCATGCCCCCAATAGAGGGACTTGGGGGTGGTGTGGGACTCGGTGTACCTGCTGGACTCTCCTTGGGTGTGTGCACAGGTGTCCCTTTGGGTGTTGGCAGGGGGCTGGCGCGGGGTGAGGGGTGAGGAGTCACCTGTACAGTGGGGATACATTTGCCGTTGTGGTCAGTCGTGGCCAGCGGGTGCAGGTGGTGCAGGCGGATGGGAGAGAGAGGCGTGGCCTGCACTGAAAGCTTGGGGGGCACAGTCAGGGGCGGCCGGCGCACCTTCGGGCTGTTGGGCACAGGGATGGCTGGGGAGGTGGGGTGACATGGTGTGGATGGTGTGGATGGCTCAGACTTGGGAGTCAGCAGTGTGGCCACGGTGTTTGGAAGCGGGTTTGATCTAGTGCTCTGCAGGGGCTTTTCTGACCCTTTGGGCTTAGCTGGGAGCGTCTGAGTTTTGTTGTTTTGTGCTGAGTTTTGCGCCCCCGTGCCTGGCTGGAAGATGCCATTGAGCCGTGGGTTGTGGTTGGGTGACCGCATGAGCTCCGAGGATTGCGGGGGAATGAAAAAGCGTCGCACAGGCTGGGTAGAGCGCATGCACCGAAAACCGGCAGCAGCATCAAACACCCCGCAGCCCACAAACACACACACACACACACACCACACACACGAGTCCGAGATTAGCACGCACCACAGCACAGGCACGCGCACCAACCGCACACAAGGATGGGACGGTGGACGAGGCAGCGGTGTTGAGTGCGGGAGGGAGAGTGTAGAAAGAAAGAAAGAAAAAACATGCCATTAGCACAACCAGCCAAAAGGCAGCAAGAAAATGTGGAAATAAAATGTGCAGTGTTCTTAAAGCAAAAGCAGCCACAATAACAAAATAAAAGGAAGCTCTGGTTGGAAGCTTTGTTGGAAAACTGCCAGAAGTGACCGAGCAAGCAGGAAATGGACTTGTGCCACATGTGAGCATATTAGGATGAGTCAATTGTTTGCGCTATTGTCAGAATTGTTCGGTATAAATGGTTTTGCGTTGTTGTAGCTTATCCAGAAGTGTAATCAGAATATCTAAAATGATTCAAATCATCATTCATTCACAACAATAGCACCACACTCTTAAAATGGCCACTTAAACTCAGGGCCATTAAGTGCAGAGCTGAGCACAGAACTGTGATGCTGCTGCTAAGGGAATGATATGAAGATGTTGTGGAGCTTAAGAGTCTCAATTGAGGATGCATTTTTGTTTTATGTTTTCCAAAAATTATAAAATGAGCTGGTATTTGTTAACACTTTGTGTAAGGAGTGACATACTAGACATAAATTCATAGCTAATAAATAACAACTCATTAGTGTTTGATAGTATTCACATTCTTACTGTAGGATGTTTTATTTATTAATATCTAGTGTTTCTGGAATAGTTCAAGCCAATTAGTCACTAGTAAACTGATTCAAATGTGATGAAGCATACGGTGAATACGGTCAAACAAATACAGTGGAACCTTGGCATATGAATGCCATCCCTTACAAATTTTCGCCTTAAGAATTTAAATTTTGCAAGAAATGCATACGAAGCATTTTCGGCATACAAACAAACTGAACCGAACCGTTCAGAAGTTCAAAATTTTATGTCTCTTGGTGGCACGACTTCCTGTGAGGACCCTTGACATGGAATGCTTGGCTTGGGTCAGTTCTTTGTAAAGCAGTCATACAGTCTACATACGCTTCGTATTGGTAATATTTCTGGGTGGCTGGAACAAATTATCCACATTTACATGATTTCTTATGAGAAAATTTGTTTCATAATACAAATTTTCGCGTTAAGAACGAATTAAATTCATATGCCGAGGTTTTACTATAACGCTAAAAATCCTGCTTGGGTTTTGAGTGTAAAAGAAAGCCAATATGTTGTAAACATGTAAAGGTTGTCAGGATGGGGAGCAAGCCATTAAGAGAGAACAGTGTGAAGTTTTAAAATGAATATGCAGGGTAGAATTTTCCTCTAATGAGAAGCAGGTAATGCTACAATAAAGTAAGAATATCCATCCATAAATTTCTCAACCCATTTCCTACACAGAGTCACGGCGAGCCTGGAATCTATCCCAGGTGACTCGGTGCTCAAGGTGGGGGATACCCTAGACAGTGTGCCAACCCTTTACAGGCCACAATCACACACAATTGGACAATTTAGAGATGCCAATGCATGTATTTAGACAGGGAGAGGAAACTGGAGGAAACCCTGAAGCACTGGGAGAACATGCAAACTCCAGAACACAGTGGAGGTGGGAATCAAACCCTAACCCTGGAGGTAGGAGGCCAAGGTGCTAAGCAAGTAAGAATATGAGAACATAAATATAGCACTAATAAGCTAGCAGTTTGTTAAATAAGTACTGTATTCACTACTGTGCACATTTATTAGCTATGAATTATTGTCTGCTATATGACACACTGACACATACGAAATTACTGAAGAACTACAGAACTCATTCAAAGAATTGGCATATTTCTGGTTTATCATAAATATAAGCATCTGCAATTGTATAAATCAAAAAGATTTTTGAAACGGCATAAAACATTTTGCCACTGGCTGAGATGCAAGTGTTGAGAGCTCGACTGCTGGACTCAAAGGCCTTCTGCCCTACATAGTTCTCGCAAAAACTTTTCATCCAACAGCATTCAGCAAGAGAGTAAATAAAGTTCTGTCTCAGTTTGGAAAATATTTGAGTCTAGAATATTTGATCAGGCTAGCCTCAATGCAGGGGTTAGGCTAAATCCTGCTGGCATTTTGCCTGTGCAACTTGCAGATAGCATATTGGAAAGACTTAGCGGTGGATTTGTAAATGGTTAGGCGGTTCAAACAAGTCAACTGTAAAAGCTCTACTGTAAGTAAGGAAAGGAGGATTTTCAGATTTTACCAAGCCATTAGCAGCTTCAAATATCCCAGAGCTACAATCCTCTGAATAAGGAAGAGATTCCAGCTAATTATGCTGAGCATCACTGTGCAATTGCACTAGCAGTTAGGACTAGTCTATTAGTATCGGCAGGCTGTGATTTGACTGAGGCTCCGGTGTTTTAAATTAAATCGTGGCCCTTGAGCGTGGCTAATAAGCTATACTATTTGGAGGTTGGCTTTAAAGCTGTTGACACATGTATAATTAAAGCACTAGATTTGACTAACCTATAGTATCGTTTCCTTTCGCAACTGATGCTAATTGGATACAGGCCTTGCCCCAAATTGAGGAAGTTTCAACTAATAAGTGTTCCTGCTAAGATGTTTAAGTTTGAAAAGGGAGTCAAGTGCTTTGCACACGCTAAATTAACGCTGTGTATTTTAACATCAGTGACATTTCCATTTATTTACATTCCGTAGATAGGCATACAGAACATACTGCACTGTCATGAGTGGCCCTTTCTGTGAAATGTCTGGCTGTGATTTGGGACAAAACCCGGAGACTTACCCGAGGACTGCTGAGGGGGCTGGTGGACAGACCAGATGAAGCACCACTGATGGACCGTGACCTAATACAACACACAGATTCATACAATCACAATGCATACAACTAATGCATTTGCATAGTTATCTATCTCAGATTCCCTTTAAAGAGGCAGATTGTCATTTTTTAGGGTCTCTGCTACCTCGTGAAATGAAATGCATGTTCCACCTAAACTGGGTGCGTATATGTAGTATATATGTACTACGTATTTCTGTTCTGACTGTGGGTGGAACTTATTTCTGGGCCAGAAAAAATGTGGAAAAAGAGAAACCTAAAATAAAAAATTCTTAACAAATACTGATATGGCAGTCTTACAAATCCCAGTTGTTCTAAGTGATCTTTAAAATCCAGTGAATTTTATATGTCGAAACACCACTTCAAATTTACAAACTGTACCTTTAAGCATCAATATTTTGAACACATCTGCAGCTGTTTCCAAATGTGTCATGAATCCGAGGGAGTTTTTCATTCAAGAGCTTGCCAATAATGTGTAATGATCCCTGCATAATGATACTGAAGCTTGTCAAGTTAATTGGCTTCTACTGCTTACTGCTTAAAAAAATGTAAACCTTATCTCCCTGATCAAAGAATTTTAATCTCCAGAGCTGTTTTTATATCGTATCCGCATGCAGTCAATGAGACCGAGTGTGTACTGCGTGTAGCTTATAATATTGTACAATCGTTTACAAATAACTACTCCTCAGGAATCGTATATATTTAAAAAGATACTGTGAAATGGGAAAATCCTTCTCTTGTATCTTTTTCCCTGTTCCTTCTTTTACCACGAGAAGAATTAAACGGCGTACGTGACCGAGTCTATCAAGCATCTGAAGCGTAACTGGCCGTGGAGGCAAAAATGTTAACCGGAAGACCAGTTAATCAACATTAAATGCGTCAACACACCCTCATGCATTCTCATCCTACTCCGAAGAAAGATCTGATCCATAAATTGATCAATCACATGTTACTTAAACGCATATTATCCTATAGGGACAAAATGTGTTTGATCATTCAGGCAGAAAATCACAACACTGAAAACATTTGGGCTTGATGCTCCTGAACACTGATGCTCATTTCCTCCCTCTATGTTTCATTTAATTAGCCACGAGTGACACAACACACAATTTGAGACATTAGAGCATGTGGGGAAGCAACACATTTGATTAGGCTGGGAGTGAGGAAAACAGTGAGGACACACACACAAGAGGAAAGCAATTATAGGAGGAAAGATAAACCTCTATGGCTAAGAGAAATAGCGGCTTTTCTACTATCTACTGACAAAGGGTTGAAAGAGAGAGAGAGAGAAACCAGAGCTCTATCTCTACATAAAAGACTATTAGATGAGAGGATTCCTAGCTGCTAAATCGAAAAGGAAATAAGCGCACTAAAGATGCAGTGGAGTTTTTCAGGAAAAAAAGATTCATTTTAATGCACAACATGATAAAGCTGTTTTTAAACTCCAAGTCTCCAAGCTTCCTTTGGATCTTAATAAAAAATAACAATGTTTGGTGAGTTAATGAACTATGCAGCATCAGGGACGACTGAAAATTGAACGCCTTCTGCTCGCAACACATTAATTCGGTTAACTCATTCACGCTTCCGTGTTTGTGCGCCGAAAATCTTTGTCTCGTAGCTGGACACACACGTACTACAGCAGGGAGACAGACGCAAACAAACACTGAAGGGAGAAAAGTGCAGGTAGAGCAACAGAGGACCGAGAAAATTAACCTCACTTTTCGGATTCTATCGTACGGCAAAAAAAGAAAAAAGGAAAAAAAAAAAGCCAGACTTCAAAAGGAAACATGAAAGGCACAAGAAGGGAGATAAGATGCTTTTGATGTTTGTGGAGGAAGCCAGAGGGGAACAGCTTTGCCAAAACTGAGGGGACAAATCAGAGAAAATGAGGATCTCTTATTCGTTCCAATTTGCCCTATTTCCGTAAAAGTTCATCTCTATTCGTCAGAGGAACAGTGCTACTGAAAAAGTGCCGCGGCATAAAATCAGCTCTCTAATGAACGCTCGGTACAATCTACAAACCTCACGTCAAAATCTCGGACCTGTACTGAGCAAAGATCAATCCAGCATGTCGCTTTAAAAAAAAAAAAAAACCAACTAAAAACACTGCATCTTTAGAGCTGAAGTGAAAGGACTGATGCTGATTTCTACCTTTCTTCTTTGCTTTGCACTTTGTGGTTGGCATCAGAAATATCCAGGCTTTTACTGAAAACTGATTTACTACAGCGGGACAGAAAGAACAGAGAGGATAATTACAGCACTATCCTGAGCTACTTGTATAATTACTGCTCTCTTCTAGAACATGCTGTGACTTCATATAACACACAGGCCCACTGCTGTAAACGTATTCCTCATCCGAGGGGCAATCGTGCCTGCAAAATCGTTACGGAGGGCAGCGGGAAGTCAGAGTGAGAGTTATGGAAAGGGTAAATCAAATCAAATGAGATAAAGACAAATAAAAAGGGATGACGAAGACTACAGTAAAAGGTACAGTTAAAGTTTTATGAGATATTCTTCATCTTTATGGCATTTTTCTTAATAGTTTGAATACTGCAGCATCCACAGGTCCTCTGTGACCTTTACATATTATCAGGGTGTTTATACTGTATTCTCTGATACCTCTGTCCATGTTGGTTCATGTCAATAGCTCGTCGTACAGGCACAGGAGATCCTCCCTCAGTTACGCTCAGTACCTCCATGGACTTACGCTCCGGTCTCCTCTTGTTGTGTCTGGTCAGCAGAGGAGAGTCCACCCGCTTCCTTGGAGGGTCTGTAAGAAATGCTTGAGAACTCTTTAATCTGCTACAGGAACACACGTGAAACCTGAACACATCCTCTAAAGAGTGTGAAAGAAAATAAAGCTCATTACCAATCTCATTCCGTGGAGGAAGGTTCTGGTCCTCATGGCTGGGATACCTCTCCTTTCGGTCCAGCAGCAGGAAGTAGATCATCTTCTCCTGGTTGTCACTAGGAGGAAGAGTTAAAACAAGAGAAGACTGTAAGATGTAACCTATGGGGTTTCCTTCTTCCTAAACATCTGTCACTGATAGGCTGCAGGAATCTACAGTCAGGGCTGGACAGATTCACTTCTTTTTCTACAGAGTCACTTCTTCACACCGTTCAATGGATTTCTCCTACAACTACATTGCTCTTGGATGCATGAAAATCCAACATAATTCCCTGTTAACAATAATTATTCTAATGTAGAATTCTAAACATAAATCTTTGCATAACACATAGCTTATATATATATATATATATATATATATATATATATATATATATATATATATATATATATATATATATATATATATATATATATATATATACACACACATATTATTTTACATAGTATTTTCATTTATTTTTAGTTGTAGTAGTATTTTTCTTTTAGCTCATATTATTCATATTACACACATTAAATCTAATCTAATCTAATCTATTAAAACATTATACTAGTGTCCTTTTTTTTTTTTTTTTTAAGGAACAGCAAGGCTTAGCTTTGCAAAGCTGCCCCTGCTGATAACTTTCATCACCAAGCTGATAAAATTCATCACCATCAGTGAGTCTCACATTTTTAGACATTCACACAGTAACAACAACATACACTATCTTCCCAATCAGGTTTAATGTAATTACTGGGTAATGTATAGCAGATACTGAATAATATGACTGAAGATGAACAAGATGGACACTAAACTGAATACCAAGTCTTTGAGTGAATATTTGCAGAAATGTCTTTCATATAGTTAAGAAGTTGATCTAAAAAATGAATAAATGACTGAGAGATAGGAATCAACCTAATTTAAAATGAATTAAGCTGCCAGAAAAGATATGAATGTTAAACCTGAAAAAACCATAAACTTCCCATAACTGAGTTTTTAATTGTAATTAAATTGTAATTTCTTTATTTAATTTTTAATTACCAAGCATTAGACTGAAATCTTCTCCTCGGCTTAAATGCACTCAATCAATCAGGTAAACTCTGCTAATGAAGCTAACACTTAGCACAAGCTGGTTTAGCGGGGGGGTGGGGTGTGGTGTGTGTGTGTGTGTGTGTGTGTGTGTGTGTGTGTGTGTGTGGAGTGAGTGAGTGAGTGAGTGAGAGAGAGTGAGAGAGAGAGAGAGAGAGAGAGAGAGACAGACAGAGACAGACACAGAGAGAGAGAGAGAGCGAGAGAGAGAGAGAGAGAGAGAGAGAGAGAGACATTTGGCTCAGTAATACTATTTGCACATAAACCAGAGATATATTACACAAAGTATTGAATCTGAAGTATATTATGATCTGAAACACGTCCAATATTCAATTCCAGCTAAAAGTTTTAAACTTTGGGTCCCAACTTTTGGTATACACTTTTATGTTAGCTACATTAGCCTTGTAGCTCCAGTGCAAAGACGTCATGATTTCCTGAATACACTTGGGTTCAGACAGAAATTTAGCTAAATAGAATTTGGAATTATATTGCCATAAATCAAAAAGAGACAAAATACTGAACAGTGAACAGTGGGATAAGAACAAAAGTATCCATAGATGTAGGTTTGGGGTGAGAAACTTAATAAAGTTAGTAAGGAATCATAATGATGTTAGACAGTTTGTGGTAAATAGGCATGATATTAATATTTAAAGCTCAGGTAACAGACCACAGAACATTGGCAGTGTGAAATGAAACCTACGCCAATAACTCCAGTCTTAAATGTCCAAAACACTAAAACAGCCTATAAAGGATCTCTGAGTGAAATCAGGTGCTTGGTGTGGGAACATGGTTATGACAGAGGGTATGAACTTGCAGGGTAGACAGTAAAAGCAGACTCATAATCGCAGTCTGGCTAAATCACGCCGGATTCATCCATCAGCCATGTTAGACAGGTGAGTGCGCACAGCCGAGTGTGCAGGTGGTAATTATGGGAGGTTTGGGGAATGAGGGATGAAAGAAGGTGAACAGTCTTCGCTAAAGCTGCTGTGGGCTTAATAGCCGTGAGAAACAGAGACATAAAACATTTCTGTGCTTGAATAAAGTGTCTCGAAGCAAATATTTTCAGGAGAAGCTCGTATTTAGGGAAGAGTTAGTGCTAGACAGGGGACTAGGGTGAAATCATCCAGGAATCCTGTGTGCAATTTGTAGAAATAATTTCAATACTTTTACATTTAAGATATTTGTGAATCAGGCTTTAAAGCCATGTTCAGCGTTGGCGACTTTAAAGTCTGAAAATTTTCTGAGCTCCATTTTCAGATTATGCAAATCATCTACTTGAAGCTCATCAGTAAAAGCCTTAAAACAGAAACTCCTCTTAAACCTAAAAAGAATTAAGAAATTAAAAAATGTGGACAGAAGAGGGACAACGATAAAATGATGCAGCAAGAAAGTAAGAGACGTTTTAATAATAAAAAATTACATATACAGTCAGGCCCAAATACATGTAGACACAATTTATGACCTTTTTTTAAAAATGAAATTATGGCAGCAGTGTGTAGTATTATGTTTCCTCTAAAGATGTCAGTAGTCACACCACCATTGATGTTATCATGTGACCTTCAAAAGAGAGCCAAAGAAAATGGCAGAGGCACACTTGACTTTCGAGCAGCGCAAGATCATTTTGAAGAGGTATTGTAAATTTGAAAATGTGTGTGTTCACATGGCGACGTGTGTTTAAAACAGAACCACCAACACGACTAACAATGGCACAAATCTGCGATGTTCATACAGTAGTCAAAATCTAAAGTGACCACTTTGAGCACCTAATGTGATTGAAAAACTTACAGCTACCCTTAGATATTTATATACATTTAGTAATAACATTTTTAAGCATATATTTTCCATGTTGAAGTGTAAGGGGCATTGGTGGCTCATTGGTAGGGTTCTCGCCTATCATGTGGAAGGCCAGGGTTCAATTCCCAGCCAATGCCTCAACCCCAGCCACTGGATGCAGTGCCGGTCCCAAGCCCGGAAAAATGGGAGGGTTGCGTCAGGAAGGGCATCCGGCGTAAAAACATCTGCCAAGTTGTTGTGCGGACCAGTTGGTCCACTGTGGTGACCCCGAACAGGGAGCAGCCGAAAGCAACTTCTTCATTTTCCATGTTGAAGTGTGTATAAATTTTTTGGGCCCCTCTGTAGTAATCCATTAATGAGATGAAATAAATCTTATAGAAGTGCAGTTGCGTTAATTAATTATTACATAAATAATCCTACTAAGAAATTAGTGCAGTGTATAAAATAGCACTTGATCCAGCACATACACCATATTTTGCATTTTGTTTTTGTTTTTTTTAAATATTTTTTAATGCTTCAGCATACCAAGACATTTTGGACAATTTCATGCTCCCAACATTGTGTGAACAGTTTGGGGATGACCCCTTCCTGTTCCAGCATGACTGCACACCAGTGCACAAAACAAGCCCCATAAAGACATGGATGAGTGAGTTTGGTGTGGAGGAACTTGACTGGCCTGCACAGAGTCCTGACCTCAACCTGATTGAACACCTTTGGGATGAATTAGAGCGGAGACTGCGAGCCAGGCCTTCTCATTCAACATCAGTGGCTGACCTCACAAATGCACTTCTAGAGGAATGGTCAAAAATTTCCATAAACACACTCCTAAACCTTGTGGAAAGCTTTCCTAGAAGAGTTGAAGCTGTTATAATTGCAAAGGGTGGGCCAACTCCATATTAAACTTTACAGATTAAGAATGGGATTTCATTAAAGTTCATGTGCATGTAAAGGCAGACGTCTCAAAACATTTGGCAATATAGTGTATATAGCATATTGTTATTGACGAGTGAGGCAGATGTAAGCGCATGTGATTTACTGTGTAAATTGCAAACAAACTTATGAGGCAAAAAACACCGAATATAAACTAAAATATACTGTGGCACACGAAAACAGTCTACCATAAAAGCTCCCTTAACAGAGAGACTGGAGTTTAAACAGTGGTGATAAACAAGGCATAATGAGACAGTGGTGGAAGTGATTAAAGCGGCATGTGATGTGCTTGGGCTGATGGGTAGGGTAGTTCTGGGCTACCAGTGCTGCCATGACACATACCAGAACTTAAAGCCACAAGATACCAAATTCTATCTATTTTCTGTAGATACTACACAGGGTGGCAGGAAGCCTAGTGTCTGTACCACAAGGCATGACAACCCATCACAAGGCACAATTAAGCACACACTCATTCATGTCAGTCCAAAGACAGTGCATGTCTTTGGACTGGAGGAGGAATCTGGAGCGCACAGATGAAACCCCTGAAGCACAGGAAGAGCATGCAAACTCCTCTTACAGAGGACAGAGGCAGGAATCGACCCCACAACCCTGGAGCTGTGAGGGAAATGTGCTAACCACTAAGCCATTGTGCTTTCCAAGATAATAAATGAATTTAAAAGAAATAAATAAGATACTAAACCAATTTGGGATTATGTAGATCTTATCGCTTCCATGTAGATGGAAACTTGAATTAAAAGACATAAAACAATTTTGTTACGATGTTCAATCAATTATTATATTATATATAATAATTATATAATATTATATTAGCACTCTTTACTGGGAATTCAGTCTGTACATCCAGAGTGTTTTACTTTGTGTTACTCACTCGTCAGACAGCAGGTCTTTCATCAGTTTGTTCTTGTCCCGGAAGCAGCCAAGAGAGTGCATGCTTTCCAGCACGTCTGGGTCGATGTCTTCAGCCGAGGGCAGCGTGCGGATCGCCACTTTCCGCGGAACAGGCTGCTCCGGCTCTGGCTCGTTCTTCCCCCCGCTGGAAACAAACGTATGGAAATAAGAATTGCTTTAATATCACAGGATCCTGTGTAATATTAACGCATATTTACATCTTGATGTATTGTTTTGTCTTTCTTTTTTTTTTTTAAATTAAGTCATTTTTAAAATCCGTGGCATGACCATGCACGGTGTTGTCATACATTTTGAATGCATCCACTAAGCTCTCTTGAAAGCAAAGCATGAGGATAAATGGAGTTAAGTAGTGGTAAGAGGAGACAAAGAGGGCTGTAATGGATGGATGAGAAATGAGAATGCTTGTCAAAGTTGCATCAGCTCTGTGAGAGTCTGTGGTCTTTAATAAAGCTCTGAACAGCAGGAGGCAGACACACGCTGAGCCGCAGGAGGCTTACGGCTCTCCCTCAGATATACATGCACACAAACACAAACAAAGACATTATTTCTTTCTTCATTACTAAACCTTCCAAGGCCATTGATCACAGCAGCCTGCATGCACATGAACACATAATGGGTCAAAGCCAAAAAACAAACATGGTTTTGCAATTTCATACAGACTAATGGCAGTACTTAAAACTAATATAAAGCAATATACTTTTATTGGCTCAAATATCTAATAAGAATGAAAACTTCTAAACGAAAAAAAAAAAGGAAACTGTATTTTAACTGAAACTGTCCTAACAAGAACCTCTCAGAGATAAACAGCAAGTTATTTTAATGGGTTTTTTTTTTGTTCTTCTAGTGTTTTTTTAATAAGCTTTTTTAATAAGTAGATTACAGGCTCAGTGTTAATGTTGTATATTTTAATCTTCCATATTTTTTAACTTTCATATTACAGTCAAATGCAGGAGGGAGAGTCTAAGCCATCAGGATTTGGTAAATATTACACCAAACCACCAAATCCGTATCAGTTGTTTTTTTGCTTTAAAAAACAATTTAAATAAATAATTTTCTCAGCCTACCTGGCCTTCCTGTGCTAATAAGTACGTTAGTAGCAATACTCAATGTTACAAATTGGGAACATTCTAACACCTCAAAGCTGTGAATGCCGGGTTTCACATCAGCATATCACCATCTCAGTGATTTTACATTGTCAATGCTGATTAAGCATAAAACATCATTTTATTTTATTATTTATTTAGCAAAAATCAGCATTTTCCCATTCTCACTTTTTTTTTTTTGCTTTGTACATGTCCACCTCCATCCACAAAAACCACCACCCCCAAGACTCTGGAAAGATTATTTAAAAAGATTTCAAACCTAGACTCACGTCTATGAAGAGAAACACGCAGTTCATCATTTTAATTCTTAATAATTTTATCATCATTTCATCATTTTAATTCTTATTCCTGTGATAGAATGAAATCATGATATTTACCTTTACGGTATTATTTTACTGTGAAAGTGTTATGCTAAACTCTACACTAGAATAATTTTATAAGGATGAATAATAGAATAATTTTTTAAGGATGTTAATAACATTTCTGATAATCTTATTTAGAATCTATTTCTGACAGCGTCCGTGAATAAACAATAGTAAAATTGCACATAAAATATTTACATATTAAAAATAAAACATTTCTGAGAGTAATATATTGCCTGACCTTTCTAATAGTAATATATAGTTTTTTGCTGTGTTTAAAGCCATTTTTTTTGTTTTTGACCCATATGCAACTGATAAAACGGCCAATACACACACACACACACACACACAAGACTGATTCATACTTACATGTACCATGTGTGCTTCTGTATCTGTTCTAACTGTAATAAAAAAAAAGTTCATCAAAACCACAGGAAATTAACTTCCATCAATATCATTGAATTGTATTTACATGAAATTACAGAATTGCAAATTAAATTTAAAAGAGAGAAAGAAAGAAAGCTGAAGTCATTTCACGTTGTCAAGCTGTGTCTCAAATTTCCTGCATCAGCATCCCAGCCTCTGATTTCAGGCTTTCACTGGAGACGCTACAGAGACTCGGAGCATATCTACTCAGCCTCTAATTAGACTGCAGACCAACAGAGCACCACGACACAAGCTCACAAGGGTCATCACTGTGTTACGTGTCAAAGAGAAAGATCGTACTGATATTAAGCCGTGACTTAATAACACCAGGCTGGAAATATGATCCTCGGATATAATCCAGTGGAACCGGGTGATAATGCGGGGTTTGCGTCCAGGGCTGAGCCGTGGGGACTTCGGTACGAGCTGATTAGAAAACAACAGGAGTCTGACGAGGTATCAGTGGCACCATAACTCATCGACTCATCAGCTTCATCAGGGCATATTATGGAAATGCCCTGCTATCACTGCGCACACATTGTGGAGTATGTGCCAGGTACGAGCTCGGGGGGTTCAGGCTTTTCTCCCCCTGAGTGGTGAATCTCTGTCAGAGCTCTGCACTCGGATTTACCAAACAGAAAATAGAAGGAATGTGCTGCGCCATGAATTTTGAACATGTGAATGTTTTTAGATTCTAGTTGCATTTATTGAGGGGTGGCGCAGAGGCTCACTGCTGTTTCCGGGTCCATGATTTAAACCTGAGCTTTACTGTCTCTGTCTCATGACCCAACATCAGAGGTACAAGGCGAACCATTAAACCACCGTGTGGATCGGAATATACACTGATCAGCCATAACATTATGACTACCTGCCTAATATTGTATTGGTCCTCCTTTTGCTGCTAAAACAACCCTGGCCCATAGAGGCGTGGACTCCACTAGATCCCTGAAGGTGTGCTGTGGTATCTGGCACCAAGGTGTTAGCAGCAGATCCTTTAAATCCTGTAAGTTTTAACTTACAGGACTTAAAGGATCCTTACAGGACTTATATACATTTGATAGATAATGACCACTGCAGACCGGGAACACCCCGCATCCAGTCATCTAGCCATCACAATTTGGCCCTTGTCAAACTCTCTCAAATCCTTACGCTTGCCCATTTTTCCTGCTTCTAACACATCAACTTTGAGGACAAAATGTTCACTTGCCTAACATATCCCACCCACTAACAGGTGCCATGATGAGGAGATAATCAGTGTTATTCACTTCACATGTCAGTTGTTATAATGTTATACCTGATCGGTGTAGTTACTGAATAATGTGCTCTATAATCAATTATTGAATAATCCAGGAAATTAGGTAGTTAAATTGAAATAAATATGAAGTTAAAACTCCTAATTCTTTTTTTCTTTACACTTGTTTTACTTTCTGGATTTGTCAACAGATTAGTTTAGTTTATTAACACTTGCATCTTGCACCTGTCTCAATATGTATACATTTCCAAAAATTCCAAAAATATTTAGTTTCAAAGTTCCAAAAATATATTTATTTTCCAAATCCAATTCCATTTCTTGCTTTTTCTTATAGGATCCTATATAAAAATAACTTTTCTCTGATATCTGATCCAATATTTCCCCTTTTTTTTGCTATTATCCTGATACAGATACTGGGTATCGGCTCGTTTCCATTTCTACCTGTAGCTCCCGCTTCACTCACAAGTCACATTTTAGACGATGAGAGAGATAAGTTTGGTTGAGTAACTGACAAACCAAAAAGCACAGAGAGCATTTAGCTCTGCTCATGGCTACACAGCTGACACAGTGCTATTATTTCTGATCAGTCAGTCACGGGTCCGTAAAGACAGATCTATTAGATGTTCCTCTAGAAGGGAAAAGGACAGGGACGTTTCAAAGAGCCGGTATAAAGATAAGCTCATAAACCCTCAGGCCTTCTGCCATGAAAGAAAGATGGAGAGAGCATCTGTCATATGAATAGTCTACAGTCACGCTGAATCGCATGAGTTCTGCTGGGTGTTTACCTGAATTGGCAGCGACCAAACCCAGACTCTGACTGGAAAAAAGATGAACATAGTGACGCATCACACCAGGAACGCAGGTGTGTGTGTGTGTGTGTGTGTGTGTCTGTGTGTTTATGTGTGTGGAAGGATCCCGCTGAGGCTCTGTATAAAGTGTGCTCAGTACTGTCACCACCTGTGAGTCTTGAGTGCATCTGATATAAGGAAACATCGATGCTGGAATAAAACTCTTCTGTAATGCATTTTGGAATTGAACACAAAGATTTGAAGGAAACACAATTCATTTCCTGTCTGCTGGATTGAGACTGAAGATCTGTCTACAGGAAACAGCCTGTCACCTAAATCTAGCTTTGCAGGGATCCTTCAAAGAAAAAAAATTCCAATCATTTTAATTGAGTGTGTAAAGGAAGGTCTGATCTTACACAAGTACATTTAGCTATTCACAATTTTTTTTAACATGTACACCCATCACACGGGTAATAGTCAATGTAGAAAATGAACAGTTTCCACCCTCAGACGCTCCACCCACAGATCCCAAAGTGTCTAATTAATTTTAATTAATCAATTAATTAATCCCCTTAAAATCTAGATTTTTTTGTGATCAAAGAAATTAACAAAATCAAGCAAACTCCACAATATATGAAGACGCTTGCAATTTTTCAACAGCTTTTCCACATATTTGGGCCAAGATGCTTCATGTGACATGATCGCACACTCAGGCACCCGAATCATAGAAAGTAATTACATACAGCATGTGTCTTCACTGGTAGGAGTTTAAAAAAAGAATCTTGTGTTTACAAATTTCACTAATTCAAGTAGTTTTCCTCAATTAAAAAAAGTGATTATGATTTAGGGAAGATTATCTACAGAGCTTGGACAAACCGTGAGTCTTTTAGCCGCGTTCACTTCGATCATTCCCCTCAGCAGGTTCTGGCAGTCAGGAGGGATAAAGTGAGGCATATGGAACACTCCTAGCTTCACCTTCTCCAGCAGATTCCTCAGGTTGTCATCGTCGAACGGCAGAGCACCCTGACACACACACACACACACACAACATCTTAAAGGATGAAAGAAGACTGTGTACATGCTGTGTACACACTGTGACTGTGTACAACGTGCCTGCTGCATAACACGTATCGTACACATGGAAAACATGTGAACAATGCAGAAGCGACCGAGTCGTGTTTATCAAAGTCAATAGAATCAGACCGTCAAACAGAGACAATTAGCATGGTTTCATGCTGAGCTGACTTTATCTTCTTTATTTCAGCACAGCCCCTGACCTAACACAGACTGCTGCTTTTGTCAAATGATGTGCATGACACATAGATGTGACAGGCGCCAGGCCCGTGTAACAGATGATGTAATCAGACAAAAGCTAGCGGCCACTGTCACTAAAACAAAACGCAGATGTCTGGGGAAGGGAAAAAAAGGAAAAAAGAACAAAGCAATTCCCTCCCCAATGCAAAATCTTGGAGTAGAGCAGAGAGAAGCTGCTTTTGTTCTGAAAGAAGACTGATTGTTTTGTAAGGTGAATATAGGTATAATGGAAAAAACGCAAATACGGCGGCTGAGAAAGGAATCAATCAGGTTTGTAATAAAGGTGTAGCACCTGCTTTGGGTGCGATGTGGCCTATGCGACAGAAAAACCTCAAAGAAAGAGAGCAATCATAAGCCCAGCGTCTAAAAAGTCTAAAAAGTCAGCTTTGCTAATATTTGCTAATTCTTTTCATTGTCTAGGTAAAGAATTAAACACAATGTGGTGTGCTGTTAGAGGAAAATAATCAACATGGAGTAATGTTGGAACTTTCGTTCTGTAACCATATCCCACAATGCACCGCAAAAAAATAAAAAATTAAATAAAAATG
Organism: Hemibagrus guttatus; assembly: GCA_033459395.1. Classification (NCBI taxonomy): domain Eukaryota; kingdom Metazoa; phylum Chordata; class Actinopteri; order Siluriformes; family Bagridae; genus Hemibagrus; species Hemibagrus guttatus. The sequence continues at coordinate 8,774,474 of JAUCMX010000026.1, read as the reverse complement.
AATTTAAAAAAAATACAGGGCGTATCAATGCTCACTATGATCACTTACTGGAAATCATCTCACATTTTCCAAAGCCTCTTGGCTTGAGAAAAAAATGATGGATGAACCCTTAGACAACTTTCATACTTAATTTTATTTACTTTTTTTTTACATTCTATATATATTTATATATATATATATTTATCATTCTATATCTATAGTGTATTTGAGTCTAATTACTGTTTTATTATTTAATGGTGTTTAATGATCGCTAGCCTACGATCCTGCTTTCACCATGACACATTTATATTAGATATATAACTAAAATATTAGTTTTATGCTGGACTCATATGTATATTGACAGTCATCAGTCCCAATGTGTAGGGTCCATACCGGTGCCTGAACTAGGAAGCTAGGGAGCTAGGATTCCGTTTAAGACACCGCCAAGTTATCTCCTGACATCACTTACATTATAGCACCTTTAAACAGTCATTCCCTCATCATCCTCACATTTTTCTGTCAAAAAGTCAAAAATAAGTCAAAAAGTCTGTAAATGAAGACTGTCATGCTTCAAAGTGCTCAATCCTAAAGACTTTCACGTGGCGAAAAACATAGAGAAAGCTTAACCATATCAATGACTACATAATATAACAACAATATTTTATCCATTTACTAACATAAGATAGAAACATAGAAACAATGATGGTATTAGATATGCATTACAGTCATTTATATCATAGATGTTTCTACTGTCAGAGAATAAATCTACACTTTCTGAACTGAGAATTCCTCAGCTCTGTGGTATGATGATAAATCAGTACTAGCACAGCTCTACTGAGCTCTACTGTCTGACTCAATGTTTGAAATAATGAGATTATGGTACAGATTATTCCATTTTTATAGCATACAGAAGATTTTACAAAACAAAAAGCACAGATATTACTTATCACTTAATATTTTAAAAATAATCAGAAAATTTACTACTAATTAAAAAGCTGCTATAGAGACAGAGCAATGGAGCTATAAACATCATAGAAACATCAGATTCCGGGTCATTTATCTCTCTTTCTCTTGTTGGAGTTCAGTTCTGTTACTTTTCCAAAGATAATGAAGCAGAGCCTGCTCAAGTGCCTGGGTGAGCATTTTAAAGATCTGATTAAGAGCCAAATTTCCACCATATTCAGAATGGCTTGCATATATGAGTTGAATACCCGAGGTTTTAAAACATTCTCGTTCTCTCTCTCTCTATCTCTCTCTCTCACACACACACACCCTAGAATGTCTGAATTCTAAATCAAGAAAGCTTTTTTTGAAATGATAATTCACATCACATAACTCACAACACACACGTTTCACTGCATGGCTCCAACTCATGGCCTCCAGCTCCCAGCAACCACTTACACTCACCATCTTTCTGATTGTTTCCACAGTTGTTTGGTTTAGGACCCTTGTCCTTAAGCACCTTTCGTTTTAGTTCTCTCTTTGTGAAGTATACACTCAGTACATTATGATGTTACAGAGACGGCCTATTGCTATTTTGACTACTAATTTTGTTAACTTCCCTGTTCTCGACTCTGTTCTTGCCTAGCCCATGTGGATTTCATTAAAAATGATTTCTATTGGAACGATTCACCCCCATCGTTTTGGCCAATTCCTAATTTTTTTTGGCCTGTTCCTAATATTTTGACTGTCCCTTCTTTTTTGATGTTTCTTCTTTTTTGAATAAACCTCCTGCATTTGCATCCACCTCTTCCTCATGACAAAAATACAATCTGATAAACAGGCATGCATCCTAATCCTGACTCGCTGAATCACTGTATCCTGCACCATGCTTTTTTAGCATTTTACAACAGCAGATATTTTAGGATGGTTGCTTGAGAGCTAAGAGGTTACAAAAAACTCATTCATTTTTCAGTGAGTGTGTCACGATTCTGTAGAGGTGCTGGATGCGCTTGCAGATTTGTATTTAATGTGCAAACAAACAAGCAAAACTGTGAAAAGCATGAGCTATGGATAGAATATAAAAACAAAGACTATGAGCGCTGTGGTGCACACACACACACACACACACACACACACACACACACACACACAGCAACAACAAAAGCTTGATAATGAAACACATAAAACCAGAACTGAAGAAGGGATGCTTATTAAGAGTAACAGGTGTAACTAAACAAGTGACAGGGACATGTGACATGCTGGGGCTGATGGGTAATGTTGTTCAGTGTCAATTGCATCATAACCATGGCTGCATCCGAAATCACACACTGTGATAGCTGCTACTGATTCGGCTCATGATTCACCATCACATGACCTACGACATTAGCTTAACTGCAAAAAAAATAACTACAGCACCAACACTTATAAAGAGCTGACGCACAGCCTTCCAATATTTTTGATTCTGACAACTCTTCAACAGTCCCATTGCCTTATGGGATAGCACAGTATGCAGAGGTTCCATACTGTTAAATATTAGGGATAAATATTAATTTAATTTAATAATTTGTCACTTTTATTCTGTTTTTTATTTCTGTAAAGCTGCTTTAAGACAATGTCCAATGTTAAAAGCACTATACAAATAAACTGAACTGAAAAATTGAACTGAAGTACAATAGAAGCAGTAGGTCATTTGGGAATTTCTCACCTCCTGATTTATGAATAATGAGAATTCAGACATATAGTGGAACCTCAGAATATGAATGCAATCCATTATGATTTTTCGCCTTAAGATTTTCAATTTTGTAAGAAATTTGCGTCGGCATATAAATGAACCAATAGACTGGTGGCATGGGTGGTCTGTTCTATTTTTAGCCCAAGCTTGGTGGCACGACTTCCTGTATTAGGGACATCATCACTATTCATCATCACCATTCCATCTACCAGAACCTTACAGTTACCCAGGCTATGGTTCGAAACAGTAACCCTAGAGTTGTGCTTCCTTCCGCACCACCCATGTTACAAAATATTACGAAAGGTATTTCGTATTTTAAAAAATGACTCAACACGCCCCCCACGTCTAACACCATATTTTCTTCAACTATCTAAGCAAAGCAAGAGTTGATATGCTTGAACTGTTATCATGGAGACCTAATTACCCGCCTCTAATCTAATCCGGACCAACAGCCTTGTAGTGCCTGAGCTGAACAAATTTTCTCTCTTCAGTGCCAGAGAAATGCAGAATGATTCCAAATTAGGCACTGCGTCTAAAAAAAAAAACAAAAAAACAAAGCTCTCTGTTTTCTTGGATCATAAACACCCACATGAACAGAAGGAAATGGAAACAGTCATTTATTTGGATCATTAATTTAATCAGAGGGGATATCCTTATGCTGATCTTCGCTGCCTGCTGACATCTGAGAGAATCTTTCATTTTCTAATTAAGACTTTTGAACATGAGCAAGAAATCTCAGAGATAACTTCCAAGTTGTTGGGGTAGAGGGACAGAATAGTAAACAAAATGGTAAACTTACCACTAAAAGTGCAAATAGGATGACCCCACAGCTCCAAACATCTGCTTTCCTGCCGTCATACTTCTCTCCCTGTAATAGAGAGAGAGAGAGAGAGAGAGAGAGAGAGAGAGTGTGTGTGTGTAAAAGAAAGAGTGAAGAGAGAGAGAGAAAGAGAAAGGGAGAGACAGAAAGAGAAAGAGGGAGAGACAGAAAGAGAGAGAGGGAGAGACAAAGAAATATGGAGAGAGAGGGGGGTGTGAAAGGAAGAGTGAAGAGAGAGAGAGAGAAAGAGACAGGAGAAAGAGAGAAAGGGAGAGACAGAAAGAGATATGGAGGGGGAGAGACAGAAAGATATATGGAAGGGGAGAGAGAGAGAGAGAGAGAGAGAGAGAGAGAGAGAGAGAGAGAGAGAGAGAGAGACGAGAGAGGGAGAGAGGGAGAGACAGGAGGAAGAGAGAAAGGGAGAGACAGAAAGAGATATGGAGGGGGAGAGACAGAAAGAGATATGGAGGGAGAGAGAGAGAGAGAGAGAGAAAGAGTGAAGAGAGAGAGAAAGAGACAGGAAAAAGAGAGAATGGGAGAGACAGAAAGAGAGAGGGGGAGAGACAGAAAGAGATATGGAGAGAGAGAGAGAGAGAGAGAGAGAGAGAGAGAGAGAGAGGTGGTTAGAGGGCAGCCTGGTCTGAGAGCTACATTAGAAGAGATGGCTCTGAGAGTACACTTACCCTAATCACCTCTGGGCAAGCGTAGTGAGGAGATCTGAAAGAGAAAAAAGATGGATGAGGGAGAGACGTTAAATCCAGACATGATAGACCGTGTTTCTTGTATCTAGCATTATTTAGCACTAAAGGTCTGACTTTGTAAAACACATGAAAACACCCAGTAAAATGTGTGCACGCTGAAATTCCCACAGGTTCAACACATGAGAAAGAGGCATGCGCTGTCCTTTTTGCATGTTTATTAATGTAAATAATAATAATAATAATAATAATAATAATAATAATAATAATAATAATAATAATAATAATAATCTGGGGCATGAAAATAATCCTTTAGCATAAGCAACGTTATATACTAAACCATTTAGGAATAGTGATTGTGTCTGCCTGTGTGTCATGGTGAAGCCAGAATCAACACTGAACTATATCCCATCAGCCCCGGTATGTCACATGACTACATGTCTCCAGTGATCACACATAACATTTCTGTTTCATTGTCATGTGTATGTGTTGTTGCTCATACTCTGCCTGTTTTTGCCTTATTCCTAGTGGTTTGTTTATGCTTCTTGTTTCACAGTTTTGGTTGTTTGTGTTACACTATTTCGATAAAATCTGCATTTGCATTCGCTGCCTTTAACAATTTGTAACTCTGTGTAATTCAGTACTTCTGAAAAGAAGGTATTATATTTGCAGAAATATCTCCATTTCTCTCAGTTTCCATCATTAAACTTTTTATACATTATTTATACTGCACTATGATACAATTAATGTTTCTTTTTGTTTTAGTTTCTTAGATTTTCTTTTATATTTTTAGGTTTATTCCCAGAGTTTTCACAACTTCTGCTCGATTTATTTATGCTTGATTGCTTTAGTATTTGGCAATAAAGCTGATTCTACATTCCATATAAACAGCATATATGTTTTGCTGTAACATTTTGCTGTAACAGAGCAACCAACATTAGTTTCAGTTTTTGGACTCTTCCAGAAGTTTGAAACAGCAGCCGCTATCAAGAACAAATCGCATATAAGCAAAAAGACAGATTACTGTTTTGTCTGTTTTTCTTTGCCCATCAGTAATACAGCCAGGTTTAGTGCTTAAAATGTTTAATACACTGCATGTGCAAAAAAAACCTGTGCCAGATCAAAATATGCAGATCGGATGATTTGCTGTGGCGATCCCAAACAGGAAGCAGCCGAAGGACAGAGACATTTGAGATCAGGGCTTTAATGCAAACTGGATCCTAATAAGCTAAAAAATGAAATCTTCACATTTTATTAATCAGATATTTACTAGGCAGCTTCTACGTTTGCATTTACATTTCTGGCATTTAGCAGATGCCCTTATCCAGAGCAGCGTACAAAAATTCTTTGAAGCATTTCAATGTGTTTTCACCCCCACAGACACCCTTTTTTAGGATCACAAGAGTTACGTGCCACGAGCGTCGTACCCTTCCTATGTGGACAGACCCCGGATTCTCACCTTGGGTCCCACTCTTAGGGTGTGTTGAGGGGCGTGGCAGCCAGGCACTGAGATGCCATGCTTGCCCACATGAGGTCCCTAGGCCTCAACCCATTAAAGTGTGTGCTTTCTCACTCTCTGAGAACCACCTTCTAGGGTATAGTTTGGGATAAAGTTCTTCAGATAAAGTTTGGTAAAGGTCTTCACCCCTGCAGACACCCTTTTCAGGCTTACAAGGGTTACGCACCATGAGCTTCGTAACCTTCTTATGTGGACAAACCCCGGTTTCTCACCTTGGGTCCCACTCTTAGGCTGTGTCCTTGTCGCAGGAAACTTTCGAAAGACGCCCCCCTCTCAGGTTGGGGAGCGGCCCTAGATGGCCACCCTGCCCATGGCATTTAGGAGGGCTCCTGTCTCTCATGGCACTCAGATTGCCTGAAGACTATGTTTCTAGTCCTAAAAACCCTTTCTTCTAAAACTCAAGCGCTACCTTTGGGGGGGTAGGGTGGTCTGTATTTGCACCCCCTGTTCAGGTTGGTGCACCAGATCTGGCCCTAGGTAGAGACCAGATTTCTCTCGCTGAGTGCTTTTTACATTCCAGAGCACATGATCGGGAAGCAGGCCTCCTGCTGAGGCAGGGGCTGAGCCCCAAAAAGCATATAGCAATTTTGGGCTGGGCAGAAGTGGCTATGTTCGCCTCTGAGGAGCCGACCCACTGTGCCTTGTGCCATTCTCTTTTCCCTTCTGGATGGCGCTCCTTGGGAGATTTCCGTCAGGAGCAGCCTCCTTTCTCAGGTGCGTGGGCGATTACCCCCACCCCTGAGATTTAGAACCTCTGGTCTGGCCTCTGAGGGGGACCAGATCCTAGACTCCGTTCTCCCAACTGAGTTTGTGAAGACTATTTTGAACTTTTGCCTCTGGTGTAATCGGTGTCGTCAGGATCTAGTTCACTGCCCTATTAGTACAGTGCTAGAGTTCCTGCAGACACACCTCTTTAAGGGCGTATCACCCTCTACATCGAGGTATATGTGGCAGCCATTGCTGCGAGTCACATGCCTGTTCTCTGGTCTCTCACCTCTTGCGTGGTGCCAGGCAGCTGAGGCTTTCCTGTAGACTGTGTCTCCCCTCCTAGGACCTCAAAGTAGTCCTGAAGGGGCTTCTCCAAGCCCCCTTTGAGCCAATGGAGTCAGCCTATGAGGAGTTTCTGACCCTGAACAGGGCTCTGCTATAAGCTGGTCATCCGGCCTTTCTGCAGGCCTTCTTGTCCAGCACCCTGGCTAGGCACGTTCCCCCCAGGATGTTTGTGCTGCGGCAGGTTGGTCCTCTCTGCACACCATTATCGGGTTCAATAACCTGCACCTGGACCCCTGTGTCCTGGGTCTTACAGGGCTAATGATGCTCTGCTCCTGGCTCGTTTGTGTTCTTTCACGACCTCCGGGACAGACATCTCCCGGCGTGTGGTGGCGCTGGTATTGCCGTTCCCATAGTGTCAGCCATGACGCAGTGTCAAGTTCCCATGAAAGGGAAGTACACATATCTAACCGGGTTCCCTGAGAAGGGAACAAGACGCTGCGTCGCTAGCCACACCCACCCACATCCACTCGCGCTTCCTTCAGACAAGTAGAAGCTGTAGTAATGTGACTTAGATGCCCTTTTATGGTCTTGCTGGTGTGCTCCGCTTTGTCACATAACCTACCCGAGCCGATAAATCAGCGTGATTTCACACAGAGCTTCAGACACAACTTCCACCTAGAAGCATTCCCATAGCGTCAGCCATGACGCAGCATCTCATTTTCTTCTCAGGGAACCAGGTTACATACGTAACCTGGTGTAGTTTTATAGCTGGCCATAACCAGATAAACAAAAACAACCAGAAATCTTTAATGACTAAAACTTTTACTAGCCTACAATTTTTACAATATTCATTAAGACGGTAAGTTTAAAGGTCTTATATATTATAAGCTCCGTTTACGACGTTAATATGTTTGGCTTGGTCGCTGGCTCGCTGCCCGCCACTTGACTGCTCTTCTTCTGACACTGTTGAACGATCCAATAATGTAACATTAGATTTTAATGACTTCCTGCTAGAGGTCTGTAAAACTGCAGCCCAATAACTGTCAGAATTGTTTAACATATTTATGAGTTATGACCCGGCAGGTTCAGTTGCTTGACAGAGCTGTCAGATAAAGCCAGGCACTAGCATCGATGGAGGGATGTCACAGAGTTCCTTCTGTAAACAGGGGATACCTGTTTGCAAATGTCTCATAGCATTATGCAAATGCATGCAAATGAAACCAATTTGCAGCAGGCAAACAGTAGCTTGTCAAAAAGCATCCTAATTAAATCACAATTTTTCATAAACTCTGACGTGAAGTTGTTGCAATGGCATCTTATTTGAAGGGAAATATTCTGTCCATTATCATATTATTATTATTACTCAGTGAATGCATGGAAAGGTAATGGATTCAGCCTCAGCGACTAAACGCTACTGTCAGTTACCTTGCAATATAAGTATTGGCCTACTCCTGTGCATCATTAAAATACAGATTATTAAGCGATTAATAATGACTACACAATGTTTTAGCTGTTCATTAAAGATATTGAAAAAGAAGTCTTAAGGACTATTTCCAGCTGTTTAAATCTCATTACACCACAATGACGATGAATTCTGAATCAGATTGGTCATCAGGGGTCGATTCATTTTCATATACCAGCACGGCTCTGACAACATTTCCAGCTGTTATGCAAATCAGAGGTTCGTATAAATATACACATTCTAAATATCTGAAAATACAATTTTTCTATTGAAGCAGCACATGGACTTTTATAATCACATTATCATCCATCCATCCATCCATCTTCTGTACTGTGTATCCTACACAGCGTAGTGGGGGAACCTGGAGTCTATTCTCAGGGGACTCAGAGAACAAGGCAGGGGACATGATGGACAGGGAGACAAACCATCACTCACACATACTCATTCACACACTACAGACACAATTTAGAGATGCCAATCAGCCTACAATGCATGTCTTTAGACTGGGGGACGAAACATGAGTACCCTGAAATATAAATAGAATCAAATATCTACAACTAATACTAAACAGGCTTAAAAAGTGCGGTTATGTTACAATGAAAAACGTATATTTATTGTAAAGAAGACACTTTCCATAAGGAGATGTGTATTTATTAAAGGAGCCTCCAGTGTCAGGGCTTTGTAACAGTCTGTTTAACAACATGGAGTAGAAATCTTCTCAGTAACACGAGACATGACAACCTAGACTGTATTATGTTCTTTAAGAAAAAAAAAAGGGTGATGGAAAGGACATTTATAGCTGCTATAATGAAATTCGTAACAAAAACGAATTTGTTCCACAACATTAACCGCACCTATAAATGATAATGTGTATAATCAACTTCGGTTAGAAGGAAAACAGTAACCGTGCTTAGCAGCTGGTTGCATCATTATTATCCTCTAACATGCCCGAGTGTGATTTGTTCCTTACTTAAAGTAGTGACATAAATGTTACTCTGTCTGCTTGGATGTGCTCATATTACCTTTTTAAATTCATTGTTCTATTGCCTGCTATATTAAACAGAGCCACAGACAACTGAGAATGTGTAGTAGCAGTGACAGCTATCAGCCCTGCACTGTGAACTCTACACTCCCATCTGACTAACAACACACTGCCCTTAACCACAACCATGCCCTGAGGTGAACTTCAGAAAATACAGACATCCTCACAATTTATCATCCTTACAGGTGCTTGCTGTTGGTGGTGGTGCAGTGTGTGTGTGTGTGGTGTGTGTGTGTGTGTGTGTGTGTGTGTGTGTGTGTGTGTGTGTGTGTATGGACAGAAGCCAATGTGCACACATTTTAAAAATCAATGTTAAAAAAATGCAACACAAGCTTTTATTGCAAAGAAGATTTGCTCTGGAGTTCTGGCAGCCCGTCATCTGTTCCTGATCAGAGTGAGGAGGCGAGATAAAGCCAGATGTGACATTTTTGTATCTTTGCACATCCAGTATTACTGGTATTACAATAAAGAGAGATGTGTATGTGCTGGTGGTATCACAGTCACATGACCCCTATATTGGATTTGCTCAACTGGTCTAAGTTCACTTCTAAAAGTGTTTAGAATCTGATTGGGAAGAATGTAGACAGCAGGATAAATCAGATCTGCGTCACAAAAAAATCTGATCAGCCATGTAATGGGAATGTAAGTATTCAGACTAGTGCCTGCTATCGAAATGATATTATTGAAGAAAGAGTAAGAGGGGTTTATAGTCATGATCTGTTCACTACTTTGACAGAGGCTTTGTATTTTAATTTACAGCAATATACTTGTAAACTTGATAAACATACTGTACAGAAGAATCCATATGCTCCTGATAGCAAGTGTGTGAACAGATTGGAATTATCCTTTAGCTTCTCTATCTATCTATCTATCTATCTATCTATCTATCTATCTATCTATCTATCTATCTATCTATCTATCTATCTATCTATCTATCTATCTATCTATCTATCTATCTATCTATCTATCTATCTATCTATCTATCTATCCGTCTGTCTATCCGTCCATTCATCCATCTATCACATGCATGCTCCAACCCCCAGTTTACATATCAATGTCAAACACCAGGAATAAACATTTTGCTTAAACCAAGTTTTAAAAGATAAAGCTGACATTGCTCTGACATGCAGAGGTACACTGCTCCAAAGGCAGAGTCACTTCAATCTTTAATCTGGACCTGGGAACACTTAAAAGACCTAAGGCACATAGTTGAAGTGTGGTGCTCTAACAGGTCTGAGAGGTCTGTGAGGTAACTCATTTAATGATTTAAAAGCAAACAATAAACGCTCTAAACTCCATTCTGAAGCACACTAACAACCATTGGAGTTAAGATAAAACAGGAGGAAATGTGTTCTCCTGCTTATGTGGATCTGTCAATAGTCTAGCAGCTGCAGTTACATCCACATGTAAACTAGTCTCAGCCTCAGATGTCACGCCCATGAACCGCTGGCTAAACGTCTGATTCTGACTGAATCGCAACAGTGAAGTTGAGACAAAAAAGGCATAAATGACCTTCGCAAGATTAAAATAAATAATTACTATAATTATAATTAACTTATTAAAACACCAGCTCAGTACTAAAACACAATGTCATCGCAATCTAACTTGAGCAACGCTAGCTCTGGACAGTTCTGCTAATATCAGCACTAATCACTTAACCTATCTAGCAAAGCTGAATTAAAAACAGGGGTCCAGCAAATGAGAAATTAGCCTCAGTTGCAAAATATAGGGGACATAAAATACAGTATGTAAAACAAGCTCTGCGTTTCACTGCGTACATGTGTGAAATACAAACCATTTTATATTCAACCCGAGTCCATTAGCTGTGGTAAACAGAATACATTTGTGTCAAGCAGAGAGCACACGAGGAGACTAAAGATGAATGCGTTTAATTAAAAACTGTCATATCTGCGCTTAGAGATGGGCCAGGCAGCCATGAGGGGACAATCAATAATCTCAGCACGCTAGTGCCAGCACAGTGCAATGCTTTCCTAGCGCTAGCAGTCGCTAATATGAAGAGAAGTCGTGGAATCAGGGGTAAGGGTTGGTCACTGAGGGATGACTTTATAGCACGCACAATACCGACCTATTATCACTCCCGCTTTTATATGTCTTGCTCAGCTATAATGCCAAGTGTTTTATTGAGATAATAGTGCCACTGATGAAATAATGAGCAATTTTAAACCTAAAATAGCAGAGAGGGTGAGGCAGCCAGGTCGTATGCAGAGTGTTAGTTACATGTCTAGACATCGAAGAAAAACAGCCCTTGTCTATTTGCTGTCCTTTACTTATCTCTGCTGTCAGACTGCCCCTCAGGTCAGGCTATCGGGCTATCAACCTACGCTTCCTGATGCAGGCAGATAAGAACAGTTTAAGAGCTAGTAATCTGCAAAGTAGTGCACTGACTGGAAGTATCCAAGAGGAGGAAACTCACTGGTTGTTTGCTGATTACAACCTTTTTAGGGCTACTGCAGCCAAAATTTGCATAAAAAGGTATATAAGCTAAAATGGAATTTTGTTTAGCATGTTTTTCTGGTCTTTTTTTATGATACTTTTCTGTTATTCACCACTTTTGAATAAATACATTTTTCTAGCCATGACTTCACAAAGCAGTAGATGCTTATGCTAATACCGATGCTAATAGCTGCAGTGTGATTTTAGTTGCTGCGAGTCTTTGGTTAGTAAGTTGATTAGAATAAAATAACCAAAACATCTGAGAGAAATATTAACATTTCCAACACTTCTGCTTCTACTCACATTCTGCCTTTACATTGTATTTACCCTTAAGATCTACAGTACATGCTAACTTGTTAGATCCAGTCATTAGCTAGTGTCTTAATGTTTCTGCTAACCTGCTACAGTGCTCTCGTAAAACCACAACAAAACAACTTTAATGGTGTGTGTCTCTTGTGATCACATTTCCATGTGAGTGATTCAATTATGTCCAACCACATACACTACATGCTGCTAATGTTTAGCATTAAGGATGTTCCTACTGTGCACACTACAGCGCATCTATTTTTTTTTTAAAATCACTCAGTTTACAGATAATTTAATGTTTTTGTAACCTGACAGAGAATGATGTAGAGAATTCTTGCAAGAGTATTAGACGTCAAATTCTGTTGCTCCTGACAAAAAGGCGTAAATTTGTATTTGCCAAATCTGTGACCATCAACCTTTTTGGTCATGTCTCTCTGCTGATCTGAGTATAGAGCTCAGAGCAAAATATTTACAAAAATGAATGTGAGCAGCAGCAGGGTTTTGTACAAATCTACACTTTCTTTTTCCCAACCAGAGGCCCAAAAATGGCATTTCCGCCTGTTTTATGATGTTCATGTTCAGTACTGAATTACTTTGTCAAGTCACACTCCACAGTGGTGGTTAATGACTCATATGAAATTAGACACTCAGGGCTTTGTAGTTTAAAAAAAATAATAAATAAATAAATAAATAAATAAATAAAAATACTTAGTGCCCCCCCCCCAAACACAAATGTTTCTATATTTAAAGGTAAAAGGTGATATCAAACCTATTCCTGCTCTCTGAGAAGGCTTGTTTATGAGCATCTAAGTTGAAGTTTGATTCAAAATCTGTGTAAGGTTATCTGAACAGAGGTAAAAATGTCTCACATTGAAATCCAACAGTGTCCTGACAAATTTTATATCAGTCTTGCGTCAAAAAACATGAATTTGTTTATACCGATTGAAAATGTCTGATTAAATAAATGTCTGGTTAAATAACTATAATTCCGGGTCTTTATATTTGTATTTTCTCTGTGATATACCGACAGCAAGCATTAAAACATATGGATTGTTTCACCATGGAGACAGAAGTGTGAGAACGGTTATTAAGGTATGACTCACCCACAGCTAGTTTCCAAGAGACTGTCTCCAACCTGCAGAGAAGCCATTCCAAAGTCTGCTATTCTGATGTTGTTCTTCTCATCCAACAGCAGGTTCTCTGGCTTCAGGTCTCTGTGGCTGAACAAAAGAGGCAACGATTTTTCATGAGAAAACCAGAACACATGGAGATGTTGGATGACTTGCGATTTTAGTTCAATGATGAGATCAAATACAGACTGCGCTGAAATGTAGAGAGAGATGCCTTTTTGGTGCTTCTTTATTGTTCTTAACATCAGATTAATTACCAGATGAGTGTAAATGTGCATGATGTCTAAGCTTTAGAACTGCAGGTCATTGAAGGATTTTTTGTACTGTATTTTCTTTTTTTTCCCAAACCTTCATAGTAAGGGCAGAGGATCCAGGTTCTAAACATCCTAATTGTACACACACACCACTCCATCATAAAATCACTAAATATCTTCACACATTTGACTGTACCCTAACCCAATGATATAAAGGTTTACTGGGTGTTATCATACAAGATTAGTCTCTCTAATTATTCACAAGACTTATTTGTCATAACATTTCTGGCATATGCCCTTATCCAGAACGACTTCAGTTAACTAATTTTTGCTAACTAATTTTTTGCTAATGTTAGCAATATTACTTTTAAGATAAACATCTCACGTGCCCCATAACGTAGCTAGCTAACAAATACAGCTACAACATAGCATGCTAAGAATGCACTGTTGCACTGCTGAAGATGTAATGAAGTGTATTAGGCGACTAGATTATCAGTATAAATAAAAACAAATCTTCATAATGAACAGCAGACAAAAATAACACTAATTTTCTCTTTGCTTCTCTATTCGGGTTCGAACCAGCAACAGTTATACAGTGTGACAGTGTGGATGAAGCATATTTAAAAGAGCTGGTATACTTTTGATGGCTGTGACCTTGAAATCAGGTCCAATTTTTCTAACAAGTGACCAGCCACTAATGTTATGATACTGACCACAGAAGACCACAAAATGACAGTTATGGAACACAAGAATCTCACAGGGTCTCACACACACACACACACACACACACACACACACACACACACACACACACACACACACACATTCCACCACATATGCTCATTCTTTTTAATCAGTTTATATTTTGTATTTTTTGTGTGTTTTTTAATCAGCAACCAAACCAGCAAATGGGGCATGTTTTAGATAATTGGCTATTATTCCTTGTTTAAGCAGATCCTCTCTGGGCAGTGTCAAGTCTCTGAAGTCTTTTCATCCTGCATGTGTAGAAGCTTCAGTTACAAAACACTATGAATACATCCAAGATCAAAAAGAAACTTTTCCAAAAATGCCATTTTAACAACATTACAAATCACCAATTAATGTGGTTACGCTAAAAATCTTCAAACTTTTTGTTATTAAAATACATAGTTACATATCAGGGCAGGCCAAAAATAATCATCGTTCCCGGAAAAGCCATGTGTCCACCAGACCACATCTATAAACAATCATTCCTCGTAATTTTTCCTCTAAATTTTAATCATGACCTCAGGACAGTATTGAGTCTCTGTAGCTTGGGGCTGCACGACAAAATCCACTGGTTTGAGTTCACCTCAATGACCTGATTGAGTGATAGGTTCGTGATCAGACAACGTTTTGCATTCTCTCTGATGCAGCCGAAGATTGGACACTGGCCATTCCACTCTCTATGAGGCTTGGCCATGGACAAAGACAAAGACAAATCCTGTCTCTCTGAATAGCCTGCTGTGAAGCTGGCAGGTAGGGGATGGTTTCCAAGTCTGACGCATGAAACGTCTCCAAGTCTGACGTATACATGAAAAACAATGCAAGCTGGAACTGGAATGATTAGAAGTGAGTTGAATTCGCCACAGACCAGAGGATCAGAAGACATTGTAACTGATGTCAAGAATGTGAAAGAGTTAAACCACGTCTGCAATATATTGCTTTTCTCTAAATCATCCTCTTTTCTATCCAAACCAGAACATACATGTACTTAATCAGCTGGTAGGTCAGTGAGGCGCTCGCTCAATAGCAGCAGGTGTCAAACAGACTCCTATGATTTCTCAAAGCAGAAGAAGCAATCAATAAGAAGTTGTTGGAGAAAATCAGGATCGAAAAATCGATCTTTCAAACTGAGGCGCACTATAGGGCTAAAGTTTCAGGAAACATACCATGTTGGTGTGTTGTGGGTTGAGGGTTTACTTTAAAGGTTGCTGTAGTTTTTTTTTTTTTTTTTTTTTGGTGTGATTATAAAATTGTTTCACTTTCCCATCGGCGACACGTCCACCGTTCTGTGTTTCCAGGCCATCCACTTGACCTGCCCTTCCCCTCACATTAACTTTCCCTCCCCCTAGTTCTCTATTGCTACACTTTGAGGAAAGTGCTGAGAAAGATGGATGGTCATTATCCCCCCCTGACCAACAATAACACTCAGAACCAATAAAGACATCCTTGAGGAGAGGACACGATTTCTGTCAGCAAGGCTGCCCGACACCCTGGGGCCCCTGTCATAAAGTCTGTCTGCCAAAAAGAGCAATTTCAAGCCTGCAAACGGATCCAAAGATGTGGGGATTTAAGTTCTTTTGGGTGGCTATTTCTGATTAAATGTTACACACACACAGACAAAAACACACACACACATACTGTATATATATACACACAGTGCCTTGCAAAAGTATTTAGACCCTTTACCATTTATCTCATATTACTGAATTACAAATGGTGCACTGAAATTTCATTCTGTTCAGTAATTTATTTTAAAACACTGGAACTCAAAATCAATTATTGTGAGGTGATGCTGATCCCAAGCACAGAAAGGTAAATGTCCTATAGTGGCCTAGACAAAGTCATGATCTCAATCCTACTGAGAATCTTTTTAAAATTGCAGTCCACAAGCATCACCCAACCCACCTGAACAACCTGAAGCAGGTCTGTTAAGTCACCCCAAATGAGCCTCAACCAAATATTAATGTGAGGATAGAAAACTTATGCAAGCAAGGTATCTCAGTTTTCTTTTATTTTTCATAAAAATATTTCCTAACAAAAAAAAAATTCACCTTACAAGTCACCTTACAATAATTGAGTTCCTTTTTTATTTTATTTTTTATTTTTGCACCATTTGTAATTCAATAATATGAGATAATTGGTCCAGGGGTCTAAATACTTTAATAAGGCACTGTAAATACAAAAAAATATGTTATTATTATTATGCTATTATTATTATTGTTATTGTTATTATTATTATTATTTACATATTACATAATTTTTTTTTTTCAAATTCAAATTTTATTTATCACGTACACTGGGCATTGGTGGCTCAGCGGTAGGTTTCTCGCGTACCATGCGGAAGGCCCGGGTGTAAAACCTGTGCCAAGTTGTTGTGCGGACCAGTTGGTCCGCTGTGGCAACCCTGAACAGGGAGCAGCCGAAAGGAACTTCTATTCATCACATACAGTAATCATACACAGTACGACATGTAATGAAATGCTTTTTCTGGCTGTCCTTGTTACAAGAAAGGAATATAAAAAAGGATATAAATAAATAAAATAAAATAAAGATTTGAGGAAATATAAATATAAAAACATTCATTCATTGTCTACCTCTTATCCGATCTATTCTCGGGTCACGAGGAGCCTGTGCCTATCTCAGGCTTCATCAGGCATCAAGGCAGGATACACCCTGGACGGAGTGCCAACCCATCACAGGGCACACACACACTCGCATTCACTCACGCAATCACACACTACGGACAATTTAGAGATGCCAATCAACCTACAATGCACGTCTTTGGACCGGGGGAGGAAACCGGAGTACCTGGAGGAAGCCCCTGAGGCACAGGAAGAACATGCAAACTCCACACACACACGGCGGAGGCGGGAATCGAACCCCCAACCCTGGAGGTGTGAGGCAAACATGCTAACCACAGTGCCCCCCCTATAAAAACTTATAACTTATAATAATAACTTAATTATAATAATAATAATAATAATAATAATAATAATAATAATTATTATTATTATTATTATTATTATTATTATTGTTATTGTTGTTGTTATTATTATTATTATTATTATTATTATTATTATTATTATTATTATTATTGTTAAGCACCTATAATGTCCAATATATATTTGTTAAAAGAGGATATAGCAGGGACAGCAGTTTTGGCTGCTGGACTGAGTCTGAATTCTTGCAGCCACAGCTGAGTCGTTGCCAAGATCCTAAACTGCTCATTTGTTTCCTGCCTCAATTCACAGTGGACTACTTTTGCTTTGGAATAAAGCATCAGCCAATCAGCCAAATGTGTATTTTATATGTTTCAGGGTATATATTTACTAGGCTTGCAGATTTTTTCATTAATTCTCAATGGACTGTGTGTATGCTTTTGCAGGTTTAACTGTACTTATGCACTTGAGAGGGAAAATCTATGCAGAACATCTATCCAATGAACACAGGATTAAAAATCAGGCTTTTTTGACAGAAATCGAGATTTTTCTTCCAATAACAAGTTATTGGACACACAAGTTTTGGACACTGAACTCAAGTTTCTACATTTTCAAAAACTAAACTTTGTAATTAATTTTCCTGACTACTTGTGAGCTGAAGCAAAGTTTATCTTCAAATTGAGCTTACTCACGTTTTTAAGGCAGCAGGTGAACTTTCGTTTCCAAGTTTAACCAGCTCAAAAGTTTTCCAGTGTATATTAAGAAAGCATAAATATATTGAGCCAAAATATGAGTGCACTTGCCCATAAAATTGTATTTATTTAGAATATTTTCTAACCTTGCTCTGTGTGATTTTCTCACACATGGGATATCATGATATGATTATGCTGTTACACTGATGGACACTGATGGACAATGTAATCAAAAGCTGCAGGTCAAAATTTCTGTGATGCTCCTGCACCATCACATGATCATCAATACAATGACACACTCTGTGTATATCGCGCTGGAGCAAATAAGTAAAACGAACAAAAATAAATAAATAAATAAATAAAGAGGAAATTTAGACAACAGAGTAGAAGAGTCTGAATTAATCAATGGTCTTTACTTCCCTTAGAAGTTTGTAACTTTATGAAATGTTGTTTTAAATCTTTACTTTGTGACTGACAAAAAGTCACAACATTTCCCCAGGCAGAGTCAGCTAGATTAGGACAGTAAAATTGCTACACAAGCCGAGAGAGACAAAGCATCCCTGCAGTGCTATTTATTCAATCATTTCCATCACCTATCCCAAGAGACCTCCAACCCATCCATCAGGAAAAAAAAAAAAGAGGTGCTTGTAGATTGGAGTCTTCATTAGGCTCGGGCGATGGGTAAACAGATGCAAAAATGCATGTGTTAATGGCCATGCTTTCAATGCATTAGCATAGTAATGCGTGAAGAGGGTAGAGCCACAAATACAAATTCAGTACGTAGGTCATTCTATTAAAAACATTAATGCCGATGAAATAGCTTTTAAAATGTTCCTAATGATTAAAACTACATTTGAATGGTCAACAAGAACAATTTTGCATATACTGATTAAAATTATACAGCACTATTTAGTTTGACTACTAACTCTAAAAGTTTGAAATGTTAGGTAAAGCCCTGACTCTAGTTTTATGAATGCACATTTGAATGTGACAGCTAAAGCTGTGGATTGTGCCCTGACATCTTAATAAATAACCTGATAAAACATTTGTAGCTTTGTGTTGCAAGGCTCAATTTCTCTCTGATTATTTCCTCCTGTTGTAAAGCTAATTGAAGCCCTCCGGGCTCCAAGCTCTGCAGAGCGAGAGCAGATGGAGCGAATTTCAACGCGCTTTTCCCTGTTTATCTCTGAGCCGAGGATAGAAGATGAGCTTGAGGACACAGTCGGTGATGAAAACTAGTATCATGTGTCATACCGAACGGGGCCGATCTGTCTCCGACCTGCCAGAGAGGCAACATCATGATTCCTCACCGGGGTGATAATTGGTATTTGCAACAATGCTTCATAATGACTAAGTAATGCTCCACTTCAGGTGGCCGTCATTGTACATAAATGATGTTGCCAGAAGTGATAAATGTGTCAACACCCGCTATATGATTCATGAAATCAGGGAAAGGAAACGTTAATATGAAGGAAAACATTAATATGAGCTTTTCTCGGGATTGCGGAATTTGCTTATAGCGATATGGTGAAAATAAGCAAGAAAATAAATATGTAATTTTATCTATAATAGATTTTCATGTAGACCTTTCTTGTAAATGAACATAAACTTTCTTTTTTAAGGCATGAGTGGTAAGAGTGGAAAAATCAACACAGTTTTTACTCATATTGACCATCTTCTCTAAAATGTATAGCCTTCCAATGCAAAGAACTTTTTTTTCAATTATTTTGTAACTTCTGTATGGTTTCCATAAGTGTACCTTGCTTTAGTACTGGACATATAGCAGAATATTAGATCAATACCTGTCTTATTAGATTCAGTTACTCTCGGTTATGTAAGGATGCTCAAAATACTCACTTACTGTCATCACATCAACAGTTAATCACTAGAAATGAAAGTATAAAGAGATGTCAAGGGATGTAACCGAACTGAAAGGTTAATCAGGTCTCAGGACCTGAAGGACGCAACAGAAAAGTCGAGCAAACTGAAGGTTTTTACATACATGCCTGCATTAGTGAGTGATGATGAAACTTGCAGGGAAAAAACATATTCATTTCCATGAAGCCATACTTCTTTCTATCATTCATCCTTAGTAAAGGCCTGGTCAGGGTCATGGTGGTCTAAATTAGGCAAATAGTCTGCTTAAAGATTGTGAAATAGATTATAGATTGTGCAACTCAAATTGTTAGAAAGCAGTGTAGCAGGTAAAAATGCAGTAAATAATCACTATGTTGAAAAATAAAGAAATCAGTCCTGCGCACATCACTAGCTGAGATTGAGGAACTGTGAGACACAGAATGTTCAGATGATGCTGACGGTGCTGGTGAATCTACTTCTGGGATTATGACCATGTTTATGGGGACATTGTGGAAGTTTCATTAAAAACACAATTTGGGCTTACATCCGAATACACATACAGATGTTTGGAGCACTAAACAGCTACAGATACAGATGTTTGGAGAATTAAATAGTAACAGATACAGATGTTTGGAGCACTAAACTGGTAGAGATACAGATGTTTGAAGCAATAAAGAGCTGCAGATACAGATGTTTGGAGCACTAAACTGGTAGAGATACAGATGTTTGGAGCACTAATCTGGTGCAGATACAGATGTTTAGAGCCTTAAATAGTAACAGATACAGATGTTGGGAGCACTAAACTGGTACAGATAGAGATGTTTGGAGCACTAAACTGGTACAGATACAGATGTTTGGAGCACTAAACTGGTACAGATACAGATGTTTGGAGCACTAAACTGGTACAGATACAGATGTTTGGAGCACTAAACTGGTACAGATATAGATGTTTGGAGCAGTAAAACTGCTTCAGATAAAAATGTTAAGTGCATTAAATAGTAACAGATACAGATGTTGGGAGCACTAAACTGGTACAGATAGAGATGTTTGGAGCACTAAGCTGGTATAGATACAGATGTTTGGAGCAGTAAAACTGCTTCAGATAAAAATGTTAAGTGCATTAAATAGTAACAGATACAGATGTTGGGAGCACTAAGCTGGTACAGATAGAGATGTTGGGAGCACTAAGCTGGTACAGATAGAGATGTTGGGAGCACTAAGCTGGTACAGATAGAGATGTTGGGAGCACTAAACTGGTACAGATAGAGATGTTCGGAGCACTAAACTGGTACAGATACAGATGTTTGGAGCACTAAACTGGTACAGATAGAGATGTTGGGAGCACTAAACTGGTACAGATAGAGATGTTGGGAGCACTAAACTGGTACAGATAGAGATGTTGGGAGCACTAAACTGGTACAGATACAGATGTTTGGAGCACTAAACTGGTACAGATAGAGATGTTGGGAGCACTAAACTGGTACAGATAGAGATGTTGGGAGCACTAAACTGGTACAGATAGAGATGTTGGGAGCACTAAACTGGTACAGATAGAGATGTTGGGAGCACTAAACTGGTACAGATAGAGATGTTGGGAGCACTAAACTGGTACAGATAGAGATGTTGGGAGCACTAAACTGGTACAGATAGAGATGTTGGGAGCACTAAACTGCTACAGACACAGATGTTTGGAGAATTAAACAGTAACTCACATGGCTTCGTGTTATACTTCTGTTATTTTAAAATTGTAATTCAGCTTAAAGACAGCAATCAGTGGTCTTGTGTAAGGAATTGATTGCACTTACCATATGGAGTGACTGTGACAGAAGTCCAGTGCTGAGATGATCTGTCTGAAGAACTTTCTGGCCTCTTTGGGTGTTAATCTGCCCTTCTTTACCAGGTAGTCGAAAAGCTCACCACCGGACACGTGTTCTAGAACCAAATATCTGGCAGAAACAGAGGGAAGCATGCTCAATAACTCAAACCTGTTCTGTTTCGAGTGAATACTGATCTGTTTCTGAAGGTTTTGCTGTCGTTTTTGTGTCAATGTTGCAAGATTTTATTTATTTTTTGGTTTATTGTTATTTGTCCTTTTTTGGGTTTATTGTTTATTTTGGGGGGTTTATCATTTATTTTTTGTTTTTTGGGAGGAATGGGTTATTGTGTTCTTATTTCAATGTTGCGGGATGGTTTTTTGTTTTTTTTGGGGGGGGTATTGTGTTTTGTACTTACAGTTAGAGAGCTCAGAGCTTCTTTCTTCAGACCAAGTCAATCAAGTCTAAAACATGATGCTTTAAGGCAGAACTTGTAACATTAGTAATGTTCAGATGTGAATGTGTGTGTGTGTGTGTGTGTGTGTGTGTGTGTGTGTGTGTGTGTGTGTGTGTCAGTGTTTTATAGCCCTTTTCTGTGTCAAAGGCAAACACACTTTACTCTCTCATGCGCATATTCAAACAGAAGCGTGTGCAGCAGCATACACACAGTCGCACAGCCACACAGAAACAGACACAGAGATCCTCTGATTTATTAGTCGATTAAAAGATTTTCTCATGCGATTACCTGACAGGGCAATTTAAATTAGGGATGAATTCATACTTGATTTGTGAGCGTAGAAACATTCTTAGGCAAACATTTTACGGCCGCTTGGGCCATCCATCTGTGTCATCAGAATATTAAGAAAACAAATTTCTTGGCAGTTTCCACGGTGACGCTTTTATCAATTATTGAAAACCGCATTAGGCCTAGCCAGTGGAGCGCAAAGCAAAGAGAAAGACAGAGCGCACCCTCCACTACGTCATGCGTCATGAACTCGCACACACACACACACACACACACACGTGCAGCCAAAGACCCAAGAAAAGTGTGTACTTACAAATATTTCTTATTTTCATAAACATCGTGCAACTTCAATACGTGAGGGTGTTCTATGAGCTTCAGGATCGCTATTTCCCGCTCAACCTGCAGAGAAAGAGAAAGAAAAAATGAATGAACCAGCAAAGACAAGAGCACATTGCTGAAGAAATATTTACATCTTTAAGTGTAAAGTACGCTGAGAAGACCCGTAATAAAGCACTAATGACTGTAATACCGTCGGATTCCATTGTGTTTTCGTAAAACGCAACAGCAGAGATGCAGTTCACTGATATTATCCTGTCCACTCATGTCTAATTAGTGCCTCTAGCACTTTCATTAAGAGGCTGAACATTAATCAGCGCTTGGCAAGGAATAAATAAAAAAGAGAACACAGCAGCAGTGCGAAACACTGGAGTTCTGCATCCAGAGCTGGAGCCATGTGACACATGATACCATGATACACTAACTGGGTGTCTGAATGAAGAATGTCAGCGTGTAAAGAAACAATCTTTCTGAGCTTCTCTGAACCTTTTTCACACTTCCATTCAAACCTAGAGACACGTAGCCTGAACACCTACCAGCTTTGTGATACGTGACTCAGAAAACCAGGAAGAGAAATTAAAACTCCAGACCAGCAGAAACTTGAGCTCACGATAGAACCCGAGACCCTTTAGTTATGATGTGGCAATGCTACCTGCTGCAAGAATGTGCCATGTTGTACTTTATAAATTGTTAAATCATATATTAATATTTTCCTCTTGCCTCCTAGTGATCCAGCGGCAGGAGCTAACCCAGCCACTGAAGAGTTAACTCTCAGTGCCGGTCCAAAGCCCGGATAAAATGGGAGGACTGCGTCAGGAGGGGCATCCGGTGTAATACCTGTGCCAAATCAAAACATGCGGACCAAATGATCCTCTGTGTTGACCTCAAACAGGGAGCAGCCAAAAGAACAACAACAACATTTTAATAATTTCTAAATCATCTATGTAGATTATTTTCCTTTAACAAACATTTCCCGAATCCAAGGTATTCCTAATATGAGTTTTATTACATCATCATTGATTAAGCTGAATCAACAGTATTCTGGGTAATACTTTCTTACATATACATATACTTTATGTACACTGACCAGGCATAACATTATGACCTAATTATGCCTAATATTGTGTTGGTCCCCCTTTTGCTGCCAAAACAGCCCTGACCCGTCATGCACTGTGTATTCTGACACCTTTCTATCAGAACCAGCATTAACTTTAATTAAATTTCAGAAACAGTAGCTCGCCTATTGGATCGAACCACACGGGTCAGCCTTCGCTCCCCATGTGCATCAATGAGCCTTGGCTGCCCATGACCCTGTCGCCGGTTCACCACTGTTCCTTCCTTGGACCACTTTTGATAGATACTGACCACTGCAGACCGGGAACACCCCACAAGAGCTGCAGTTATGGAGATGCTCTGATCCAGTCGTCTAGCCATCACAATTTGGGCCTTGTCAAACTCGCTCAAATCCTTACGCTTGTCCATTTTTCCTGCTTCTAACACATCAACTTTGAGGACAAAATGTTCACTTGCTGCCTAATATACCCCACCCACTAACAGGTGCCATGATGAGGAGATAATCAGTGTTATTCACTTCACCCGTCACTGCTCATAATGTTATGCCTGATCAGTGTATACACACACACACACATTATATATATATATATATATATATATATATATATATATATATATATATATATATATATATATATATATATATGGTGAAATGTTGAACACTGATTATCTCATTACTAGAGTTTAATGTGTTGACTTGGCCTCCAAATTCCCCAGATCTCAATCCGATCAAGAATCTGTAGGATGTGCTGGACAAACCCTCCATGAAGGCCCCAGTGCACATTTTACAGGACTTAAAGGATCTGCTGCTAATATCTTGGTGCCAGATACCACAGCACACCTTCAGAGGTCATGTCTCGGCAGGTCAGAGCTGTCTTGGCACAATGGGGATGTACACAACATTAAGGCTACATAAAAATTTAATTCTAAATCTGAATCATTCTGAATGGGGAATTTCGTGGTAATTCCCACCAGCCTATCAGCAAAGTCTAATTCTCACCACTGGAACCAATACTGGTGCTAAAGAAAATGGCCATATGGGATCTGATGCTGTTTCACTCATTACTGAACACCTGCTCAGTGTCACACAGCAGAAACAGCATTAAGGCAAGCATCCAGCGTTCAGCAAATTTCATTTTCTCTGTTTGTGAAAATCACATGGATGTTAAACAAACTCCCAAAACTCAGTAAAGCATCAAAGCTCAGCATCATTTACACAGGACTTGATCCCAGCAGCAATAAAAGCCATCTACTTAAAATTTATTGTAAAATAACCAATATGGCATATACTGCAAATGGAGGGAAAATGACAGGAGATGAAATTTTGTTAAGTTGTTACGCTTCCAGTATTAGTCCTAATGCTTTCCAGTATGCTTTGTTTGTGCTCCATCATTTTAGTTGTTCATTTGAATGTAAAAAGCTATGAAGATAAGCTGCACAAACACTAGCAAACTCAGCATGTGCTGGACTGGAACTCACTGTAAAAGTCTACAGAAGCCAAGTGACTCCTCTACACCAGCTGCTCCTTCTCACCTCAGTGCTCTCTACACGCTGTATGTTGATAAGACCGCAGATTCCCGTACCTGGGGTTCATATCAGTGTCTGAACAAAGAGTGTGCATCTAGCAGACATGCCAGCTTATCACACACACATAGCGCAAAGTGCTTACTGCAGCCACACACAGACATGTGCTAGAGGATGTAGAACCCTTACTAGTCAAACAGCACCCAACTAAACTAGTCCTATTTCCCAAAGTAGAGCTATTGATTTTTTTCAGTGCAGTTAAATGCTGATAAATAACAGAACATTTGAAACCCTTCTTAAGACAGGCTACTGATTACCTTTTCAGCTTCTTCACTGTTTTAGGCGATGTGATTAGCAACAAATCAATAAAATAAATGCTGACAATACTAAATCTGAACAGCTGGAAACTTAAAAATAGACTTCAGGTAAAAACTAGAATTCATTCATTCATTGTCTGCCGCTTATCCGAACTACACTCGGGTCACGGGGAGCCTGTGCCTATCTCAGGCGTCATAGGGCATCAAGGCAGGATACACCCTGGATGGAGTGCCAACCCATCACAGGGCACACACACAATCTCATAACTAGAATTCAATTCAATTCAATTTATTTGTATAGTGCTTTTAACAATGGACATTGTCTCAAAGCAGCTTTAAAGAGGTATAGAAGCATAGAAAAAAAACGCTGAAGTTTAAAGTTACTATTTATCTCTATCATTTATTCCTAATGAGCAAGCCTGAGGTGACGGTGGCAAGAAAAAACTCCCTGAGATGAATTGAGAGAAAGAATGTCCTGGTTACACAACTACACTTTTTGACCACATTATACAATTATAGAAGGGAAATAATTCACCTGGTGTCACCCAGGTGAGGATGGGTTCCCTTTCGAGTTCCTCTGAAGCTTTTTTCCTTGTTTCATCTCAGAGAGTTATTCCTTGACTCCCTCACTTCAGGGAAGGTAAGGGAAGGGAAGGGAAGGGAAGGGGGGGGGGAGGGAAGGGAAGGGGGGAGGGAGGGAGGGAGGGAGGGAGGGATGGAGGAAGGAAGGAAGGGAGGAAGACTAAAATTAAAATGAACAAATTGAAATCTGTATAATCATATTAAATATTAATGGATGTAGCAGATATTTTAATGCCCTCATTGGGAGAAATGAGGAGGCTGAACTGTTTGCTTCAGGATCCGAGAGCACACTGAACACTCGTGTCCATCAACAGAGCATTCTTTTATCTGGCCTTGCTTGGAGAATGCTGTGGCCACAGCAGCGTCTGTCTGGATTTTCCTGCCTGGAAATGACCCAGGAGCGGAGCTGGAAAATGATGTACAGCCCACAACACAGAATGAGCTCTTTCACACTGTTTACAACCAAATACACTACGCAACAGTGCATTTAGTATTCAGTTTCAAAAAACAACAAAAATAACACAATTCCTTTGGGATTGAGAAGGAGTGATTTAAAAAAAAAAAAAAGCTGATACACTACAAATGCAATACAAGCCACATACTGAACCAGGCTCTCTCTCTCACACACACACACATACACAAACATGCACGCGCATACACACATACAAACTCAGACACATACAAACAGTACATACACATACACAGTGCATACACACACATTTAGTACATACACACAGTGCATACACAGACACATTTAGTACATACACACACACAGTGCATACACACACATTCAGTACATACACACACAGTGCATACACACATATTCAGTACATATACACACACAGTGCACACACACATATTCAGTACATACACATACATAGGGCATACACAGACATATTTAGTACATACACACACACATTTAGTACATACACATACAATGCATACACACACATTCAGTACATACACACAAATACAGACTCATACACACACATTTCGTACATTCACACACACACACACACACACATACACAGACATTCAGTATATTCACACACAAACACACATTCAGTACACAGTACATACACACAGTGCATACACACACATTCAGTACATGCACACATATTCAGTATATATACACACACACAGTGCACACACACATTTAGTACATACACACACAGTGCATACACACACATAGTACACACACACACACACACACACACACACACAAATAGACTCATACACACACATTTAGTACAATCACACATACACACACACAAATACAGACTCTCTCTCACACACACACACACACACACAGACATTCAGTACATACACACACAAACACACATTCAGTACAGTACATACACACACACAGTGCATACATACACATACACACACACACGCAGACACACACATATACAGACTCTCTCACAAACACATTCAGTACATTCACACACACACAAACGCACACAAACATGCACATGCATGCGTGCATACACACACACAGACTCGCACACAAACATTCAGTACATACACACGCACACATACAGACTCACAGACACATACGCAGACACACACAGTCATGCACAAATGAACACGCATGCATGCACGCACACACATACAGACTCAGACAAACACCCACACACAGTCTCAGACACACACAAACCTACAATCATCTCCACAAAGCCATCTCAACCACCTCGGAAAACCGAGTGACAGACTGAGAGGAAATTGTCATTTTATTACCATCAAAGCCTCAATTCTTCAAAGGTCTGTCACCCAGACCTCAGTGACAGAGCGAGAAAAAAACTAAATAAATAATGAAACGCTTCCTTTTGTAATCTCTGCTTGCCTTGCTGCTATATCAAGCACCCAGTCATGGCAAATTCCCCCCTGCATTTGTCTCCCTGCCTTCACTTCTTCTTCCTCAGCCAAACAGAGAGAGGCGGCTGGAGTGTGTGAGGCGCTCATACACATGCTTAGTCATGATCATCTCTCGTCTCGTGGCTGATTCTACTGTAGTGGCATCCTGGATTATTCTCCACACTCTGACAAAGCCAATTAATATCACTCAAAATGATAGACAAAATGATATTTGGAAAGTAAATTAAACATTTAGATTGTTTAAAATAGGGAAAGAGGCATGCGTAGAAGCCTCAATACAGCATCACTAGATATTTGTGGCTCTAGCATCATGTGCTGATTCTATGTTGAGCAGATCACACACACACACATCATCATCACACATTATCTTACCAAAATACACAATACTGTTCTGTTTTTTCCTGAGTGTGTGTAAGGTGAATTCATGAACAGAGCACAACTGCAGAGGAAATTAAACACCTGATTTAAAATGTCAGCTGTTAAAAAGTCTTTGTCACCACACGAAATTGCTTTTTAATTATTCTATACTTTTCTTTATTATTTAATTATTTTTATTTAAGGAAAAAACACACACACTCGCAAGCACATTTGATTCTATAACCGCATGTACCAAAGTGTTTTATTCCTCTGATATCACAGCAGTTTATCAGCTATATTATTTTTATTAATAAAAATGATGCATCAGACGTTTTCCAGGTTATAGCTATATTTAATGTTGTGGAATGTCTACAAATATAAAGACGTTATAAACACTCGTCCCTTCACTGACCTTATATTTTAGTTGTGGAGTTAGAGCAAGCAAGCAAGAAAGAAAGAAGCTTGTCATGTGTCTGAATAAAACCAAAGGAATGTTAATGCTACAAAGGAATGTTGGAAGGAAGGAATGTTGGAAGGAAGGAATTTTGGAAGGAATGTTGGAAGGAAGGAAGGAAGGAAGGAAGGAAGGAAGGAAGGAAGGAATGTTGGAAGGACTGTTGGAAGGAATGTTGGAAGGAAGGAAGGAAGGGAGGAAGGAAAAAATGTTGGAAGGAAGGAATGTTGGAAGGAAGGAAGGAATGTTGGAAGGAAGGAATCCCCAGAAGAAAGAAAGAAGCGTGTCATGTGTCTGAATAAAACCAAAGGAATGTTAATACTACAAAGGAATGCTAAAAAGCTCTTGAAAGAAAGAAAGAAAGAAAGAAAGAAAGAAAGAAAGAAAGAAAGAAAGAAAGAAAGAAAGAAAGAAAGAAAGAAAGAAAGAAAGAAAGAAAGAAAGAAAGAAAGAAAGAAAGAAAGAAAGAAAGAAAGAAAGAAAGAAAGAAAGAAAGAAAGAAAGAAAGAAGAAAGAAAGAAAGAAAGAACAACAAAAGAACGAAAGAAAGAAAGACAGAAAGGAAGGAGACAGGATGGCGAACATCTCACTCACCCATTCACACACTACAATTTAGCAGGGAGGTGCGGTCAACTTTTCTCCACTGGCCTGTGCTATAAATGTCATTTCTGTATGTCTCACATTCTCAGTGCTTGGAATGAATTTTGTCCCGCTTGTAAATGTCTTTGTACAGTATAATGAATAGTGAAAAGCATGCAATGAAATATAAACTGGGAGATTACTTTAAAATCGTGCACAGTTATCTGAGAGACGGTTGCTGCTATCATTTATACACAATTGTCCAGCCACTAGAACACACACACACACACACACACACACACACACACACACACACACACACACACACACACACACACACACACACACACACACACACGCATAAGACTTGCCATGCCTGTGTTTGTTCTACGTAGAGGTGCGAGGCAGCTCTCTGCTTTCGTCTCATTACAGCAGAGTGGAAGTGTTCACCTCAGTGCCCTTTCTCATTGGCTTAGCATGTTTAATCATTATCACTAGTGCAATAGCGCCTTGCAAAAGTGATTATCGAGTGATTCATTTCCCTCGAGAACTGGGTTTCAGACTCCTAAAGCCAGAGTTTACCATCGAATTACAAGGTCAAATGACTGCTAGGCACTGACTGGAACACTACTGGAAGTAATTTGATTTGAACTGATGACATGCATGAGCTGCGGTTCGGATATTCCATTTCTCTGCCTGCTTGAACTGCGGAAAAAGAACAATGAATTGCTAATCCAGGATATTGAGAGAATCTGTGTGTGTGTGTGCATGTGTTGGATAGTCACTTCACCAATGCTTTGTTCTTACTTCTTAATAAGAAACTCAATCCCCAGGCTCTTTGTGTAGGTTGTAACACAATAGATGTAAACAAGATTTATGATTAATAGATTTAACACCATTAGAATCAAGTGCTGCGTGATTGCAGGGTGCTGATGGTAAACTAATACGGCTAATTGAATGGCTTTTGTAAAGACGGTCAGAGAAAACTTGAATGGAATCAAACAGGGAACTGGAAACACGACGGGATGATCACAGACGAGAAAAGGCAGGAGAGCTTTACCCCTGGATGTGCAAAGTGTTATTAATAATAAATTGCCCCTTGCCTTCCCGCCTTTACCACTTTCACTCACTCTTAACTCTGGTTACGCTAGGCTAACTGTAATGGTGGCTGTTATCTACTAATATAAAACTTTTCTGACTTGTATTGTAATAAAGTTACAATAGTAAATTAGCTAGAATTTGTATCAGGAACACTTGATCAAGATTTCAATAGCAGAAATGTAAGTGTTATTTGGCTAGTTAAATCTTTCACAATATATCATAACAACTAATGTTAGCAAGATTGCTAGCTGTTGTATGGCTACAGTTACAGGCACTTACAAAATTCATACACAGTGCCCACAATATCCTACAACTTCATGGCAATTTACAATTTCACAGCAATCATATTAAGGTATGGAAATGTCAGCACAAATTATGTGGACTAGCATTTTTTTTTTTTTTTTAAGACAGCACAAACAGAATTGGGAATATAAAACGCATCATTCTGTCATGTTTACCTCATTTTCTTAATACAAAGTGAGCTTTCAGCTTTCTAAATCATTCCTATTTTTATTCAAATTCAACCTCCCTCTGAATGATCTGTGCCAGTGCAGAAACTATGCTTTTAACAGTCACTTCACCTCCTGTCATTGGCTGCGTCCCAAACCGCATACCAGCACACTACAGAGTGTGTCAGAATAGTACACTGATGTACTGTAGACTGCCTACTGCCAGTGTGCCTTTTTTTTCTTCTTCTTTCTATTACTCATAGAAAAGAACGGCTTCACTACTGGAGTCAACAGGAAGTTGATTATAGAACACTTGGCCCAAACTTGGCTCCGGAGACCTCCATTGGTCCATGAAGAATAACCCTGGAGTGTGTGATAGACAGACAGACAGACAGACAGACAGACAGACAGACAGACAGATAGATAGATAGATAGATAGATACTTTATTCATCCTATGAGGGATATTCTTGTGTTGTTATTATTATTATTATTATTATTATTATTATTATTATTATTATTATTATTATGTTACATTGATGACAATCACAACCTGCCATTACTAAATATATATATATATATCTAGAAATAATGTCACCAGGAATCTTTTTATAAAAATGGATTGTGTATGAAAAGATAAGAAAACCAACAAACAGCCAAAAGTAAATGTCTGTAAAGATGTAAATAATACATGGATTTTTTTGTAGTTTATTCGTAAAACAAGTGTGTATTTTACAGATTCTTTTTTTTATAAAAAAGTTTATAAAGCCCTCTTATAAAAGACTGATATTGTGTTAAACACTGCACAGTGAGCTCATATATACTGCATCATGAATCTTGAAAGAAACACTATGAATTCGATCTGATTACAGATTTTACTGTTTATACATGCTGTAAACATTGCAATCTGATTCAAATATTCATTTACTAGTACATTACATACACCAACCAGGCATAACATTATGAGCACCTGCCTAATATTGTGTTGGTCCCCCTATTGCTGCCAAAACAGCCCTGACCCGTCATGCACTGTGTATTCTGACACCTTTCTATCAGAACCAGCATTAACTTCTTCAGTAATTTCAGCAACAGTAGCTCATCTGTTGGATCGGACCACACGGGCAAGCCTTCGCTCCCCACGTGCATCAAAGAGCCTTGGCCACCCATGACCCTGTCACCGGTTCACCACTGTTTCTTCCTTGGACCTCTTTTGATAGATACTGACCACTGCAACCCGGGAACACCCCACAAGAGCTGCAGTTTTGGAGATGCTCTGATCCAGTCGTCTAGCCATCACAATTTGGCCCTGGTCAAACTCGCTCAAATCCTTATGCTTGCCCATTTTTCCTGCTTCTAACACATCAACTTTGAGGACAAAATGTTCACTTGCTGCCTAATATATCCCACCCACTAACAGGTGCCATGATGAGAAGATAATCAATGTTATTCACTTCACCTGTCACTGCACATAATGTTATGCCTGATTGGTGTATATTCCAAACAAAATTTCTGTGTAAATGTAGAGCATCTGCAGTCATGATCACACCACTGCACTACTCATGTGCGAGAAGTAATTTTGAATCTGATTGAGAAATTAACCAGAATCAAGCTTTTACATGGCTATTTTATTTCCTATTTACAGGATTATTTCAGATCTATACCACCCCTTTCAAATTTGCTCAAAAATTTACTGGAAGCCGTCTCCTTTCTCACTAGTTTAAGCATAATTTCTTTTGTCTCATTCCATCCAGCCAGCCATCTTTTCATCCTCCTAAAACGTCACTTTACATGTGTTCTCACTTCTCACATTCAACCCAGAAGTACCAAAGGAAACATGAAGGCGGAGCGAGCATCAGTCCTGCTCCTTTAATAAACAAGGAGCTTGTTCTTCTCCGGCAATGCTCCTGGGAGCCACGGTGGCTTTGTAGCTAATTAACTCAAACACATGTGCAAACAGACACTCATGCATTGCAGGGTTGGCTGGGGTTAAACCAGCAGACCTCAGCACATCGCTGAGAGCGCTATTCCGGCTTAACTAATACCTCCTGAGACATTCGTTACAATGTACATGGCCATCAGTGCAGATTAAACACTGTTCCTCCCCCCATGGCAATTGCCCAATTCATCTCAGTGGCAAGCTAACAGCTGTGTCTAAAAATCATACACGATCAGGTGGTCTGAGGGCTTCTGGTGACAGTGCAACAAATGACTGCATTACTGCGATCATGGAGACAGATCTGTGCAAACAGAAAAAGGCGGACTGTTTTATCACAGATATGGATTTCTCAAGAGTCAAAGCAATATACTGCACATCTTATTGGTAAGCTGGCCAGATAAGCGAAATCGCAAACTTTTTATTTCTGATGCTGCTTTAAAGCTGTAATGACACTGTTACAGCTGCAGACGTTTACGGATTAATGGGTCTCTCAGGTTACATACGTCAATGAGATCTGGTAAACTGCCGATGCTGAGATCGCATCATCAAGTCATCATTTTTTTAAGCTAAACATCCCAGATTCAATCCTGTCAGTCTCGGTCCATCCTCATGTCTGCGCCTAGCAGATAACCACATCTTTCGGCAATGAAGGTGGGGGTTAGGATGGGGAGTTGGGTGCTATACATGTACAGTTTCAAAACTGACTGGTTGGGAAACAGGTTCAAATGTCTGTTAGGCCACTGTATGAGTGTGTAGCCTGCAGAAGAACAAGAAAAGGTACTCTGAGCAAACTGGAAATCATAGCCAGATATGATCAACAACAATAGCACAAGCAAGACAAAAAACTGATACCAGAGTTTAAGCAGACAAACTCATCAAGGGCTAACACAAAACAGCTGAACACAATAGCTAACAGAGCAGGGACACTGGAAGAGAAAAGACAAAAATCAAAACAAAGGAACTTGGCAAAACAAACAAAGGCAGATGGAAAACTAAGTGGAAGCAATTGCTTGCAGCACTGGGAACTAAACCATGTGCTGAGAGAGGATATTTGTGATAAATTGACCCTAGTGGACAGAACAGGCAGCATAAATCCATGAGAAATCCACCTCACTCTTGCAGAGGGTATTTTCTGCTACACCACTGCATCTTTCCTCAGCAAACACACCATGGTATGTGCCGTGATTGGCCTGGCAAGTCTGCCTTCTTATTAAACGCCGAGTAAAAGCATCGGGTTGAAGAGTACAAAACAGAACTTTTAGCAAGAGAAAATGAACAAATTCTTTGTCCTGGATATTTAAGTTAAGTTGCCTTTATTTGTCATATATACATTACTAATAGAACTAATAGAATAAATTTCTCTTCCAAATACCGAGGACTGGTTGCAGTGTAAGGAACTGGGATTTAAAACCAAACAAGGTGACTCAGGTTTATAGCTCAACTCTGCTACACAAAACAAATGTCTGGCGTATATTTCTACATGTCCACTTTCAGGATCTGCTGCTCTGTGAGACTGGGCCATTACACATGACCTCCTTCCACAATGTAAAATTACTGAGCTGATCTCCTTTGCAAACTTTACTGCTTTCAGGTCAATGTCAATACAAATGATGGAGGAACGTCATGCATATAAATGAACGCATGACAATTTACATAAGAATATTAATTATGTTAATGTTTTTCTTTTCATTAAGAGGCTACATTGGAAGACATAATTGCCTTCTGTAGCAATTAAACCATAAAAATTAGTTATTTTGTACTCTGTTTGATGAATTTTGGTATATAAGGACATACAAGTGATTGAATGAGATGTTTTGAGGTTGATCATCTGTGGTCATTTTGGATATAAGAAAATTAAGTACCACAGGTCTGAATTAAATTAAAGTATTTTGATGGTCCAGGGCATCAAATTACCCAGTACTTTGGTTATAAAAGCTAACATGTTAGGTTGTTCACTCTTTGGTCTGTCCTGAGAAAACCCTTAAAAGATTTATCTAGAATCCTACAAACAAAAGTTTCATTTTCAGATACAGTGGGGCAAAAAAGTATTTAGTCAGCCACCAATTGTGCAAGTTCTCCCACTTAAAAAGATGACAGAGGCCTCTAATTTTCATCATAGGTACACTTCAACTATGAGAGACAGAATGTGAAAAAAAAATCCAGAAAATCACATTGTCTGATTTTTAAAGAATTTATTTGCAAATTATGGTGGAAAATAAGTATTTGGTCACCTACAAAAAAGCAAGATTTCTGGCTCTCACAGACCTGTAACTTCTTCTTTAAGAGGCTCCTCTGTCCTCCACTCGTTACCTGTATTAATGGCACCTGTTTGAACTCGTTATCAGTATAAAAGTCACCTGTCCACAACCTCAAACAGTCAGACTCCAAACTCCACTATGGCCAAGACCAAAGAGCTGTCAAAGGACACCAGAAACAAAATTGTAGACCTGCACCAGGCTGGGAAGACTGAATCTGCAATAGGTAAGCAGCTTGGTGTGAAGAAATCAACTGTGGGAGCAATTATTAGAAAATGGAAGACATACAAGACCACTGATAATCTCCCTCGATCTGGGGCTCCACGCAAGATCTCACCCCGTGGGGTCAAAATGATCACAAGAACGGTGAGCAAAAATCCCAGAACCACACGGGGGGACCTAGTGAATGACCTGCAGAGAGCTGGGACCAAATTAACAAAGGCTACCATCAGTAACACACTACGCCACCAGGGACTCAAATCCTGCAGTGCCAGACGTGTCCCCCTGCTTAAGCTAGTACATGTCCGGGCACGTCTGAAGTTTGCTAGAGAGCATTTGGATGATCCAGAAGAGGATTGGGAGAATGTCATATGGTCAGATGAAACCAAAATAGAACTTTTTGGTAAAAACTCAACTTGTCGTGTTTGGAGGAGAAAGAATGCTGAGTTGCATCCAAAGAACACCATACCTACTGTGAAGCATGGGGGTGGAAACATCATGCTTTGGGGCTGTTTTTCTGCAAAGGGACCAGGACGACTGATCCGTGTAAAGGAAAGAATGAATGGGGCCATGTATCGTGAGATTTTGAGTAAAAACCTCCTTCCATCAGCAAGGGCATTGAAGATGAAACGTGGCTGGGTCTTTCAGCATGACAATGATCCCAAACACACCGCCCGGGCAACGAAGGAGTGGCTTCGTAAGAAGCATTTCAAGGTCCTGGAGTGGCCTAGCCAGTCTCCAGATCTCAACCCCATAGAAAATCTTTGGAGGGAGTTGAAAATCCGTGTTGCCCAGCGACAGCCTCAAAACATCACTGCTCTAGAGGAGATCTGCATGGAGGAATGGGCCAAACTACCAGCAACAGTGCGTAAAAACCTTGTGGCGACTTACAGAAAACGTTTGACCTCTGTCATTGCCAACAAAGGGTATATAACAAAGTATTGAGAAGAACTTTTGTTATTGACCAAATACTTATTTTCCACCATAACTTGCAAATAAATTCTTTAAAAATCAGACAATGTGATTTTCTGGATTTTTTTTTTCTCATTCTGTCTCTCATAGTTGAAGTGTACCTATGATGAAAATTACAGGCCTCTCTCATCTTTTTAAGTGGGAGAACTTGCACAATTGGTGGCTGACTAAATACTTTTTTGCCCCACTGTAAGTTTCCAAGTAAAAACTATTAGGAACTTAAAACTTTATACTTTCCTCAAAGCCCTTGAGGAACCCTACTTCTGATCTAATAATAAGTCTAATTCTGTGTCTTTACATAGAATATTTTCATACGTACGAATTATTTCTTATTCATATTAACTAATATATATTCATGAAAAACGTATAGTGTGCTTGAACCACTAATGTGGACTAATTACAATGCTACAGAACATGGAAGTGATGTTTAGTATATCAATAATAAAAACAATGAGGCATTCTGCCTCTTCCGCTGGCCATAACAATGCTATCCCCACCATCACAGACAGCCTCCATACACAATGTGCAACACACTGGGATTCAGTTAAAAGAAACAACAGGTCACCATCTTCAGGAAACTCAAGGATCAGTTCTCTGGACCTCAAAACAGCTTTCACACTCCACCACTTCTCATCTTTCCCACTTGAAGTGTAAAAACAAGTGTGAATGATATTGGGGTAATTCATGGCATAATCAGAACGAAGTCTAAGAAAACAAGACGACAAACATCTTGTTTGCTGTAGCTATCTGTGTACCAATCTTGTACCAATCCAATACTCTTTTTTAAAGGGTGCCAAAACTAACAAGTAGAACACAACACCTATGGGATCTACAGAGATGCCTCCACCACAAAGAAAACAAGTCTAATCCTAATACCTGTAAAATATCTAAATATAAAGGAATAAAATCTTTTAAACATTTGACCTTGCTGTGACTTTGATCCTGTTTGGATGAATTAAAAAAATCTAATAATTTTATTTGCTGGTTATTATAATTCCATATAAATCTTACAAACACTCACACTATAGGGAATCCTGGACAGACAAATCCTCATCAAGAAAAAAAATTTCAGCAGACACTAGGAGGAACTGAAATACCCTACAAAATCATTATCTATGTACCCATCTGCATCCATTATCTACAGTAGAGTCCCTCAATCCCTTCCACCAGGATATTTTCGATGGCACCTCATGCTGCATGGAAATCGATGGATAAAACAGCTTTGTATTGGTCTGTCATTCGCTGAGCACGGTGTTTTGTGATCAATAGCAAATCAACTGCTCTCCAAGCCTCCAGCTCTATTCTAACACATTTATGCCTTTATAGAATATGCAAATGCAGACTTTGTCCCCTCTCTATTTTATAGCCTCTAACCTGCTGTGACTGCATATCATCCTGCACAATATGGAACTTTAACACTGACCTGTCAATATGCCAAAAGAAAGTTGGCTGGTTATGAGTTTTAGGAGTCTGCATTTTTTTTTAAATAAAATCATATTAAAAAGAATATGATTAGTAAAGCTTTAGTGAAGTACTTTCTTCATGATGGCTGTTCCTTTTTTCAATCTCTGATCAATATCTATGAATTTTGTCAGATGCTTTTATCCAAAGCAAGTTACAAGAAAGACATTTCAAGTCTAGAGTTGAGCATGATGTCTCAAGGTCCCAGATGTGGACCTCTGACTTTCCTAGAATTAGAATTCACATCCTTGATCACTGAGCTACCACTACAAGAGCTTTTTTCTTTTCTCTTCTTTTCTTTTCTTTTCTTTTTCACTGCTCCCTCTGACGTTATGCAAATTCTCCATCCCTTACAAATAAAATTAAGGCTAAACCTGTTCTAGCCAAAGATGAGTAGTGAACCTTTCACCTTCACATTCTGTCAGGGCCTGCGTGCCATCATAATCATGGCTCCCAAACGTCCACGACAAATCGATCCAGCTGTCATGGTCAGGCTTCAGTGGACATGTAACACAGTTATAAATCTCCACTAATGGACCTTTTCTGGACTAGTCTCATCTCCATTCAGGTATAACGACAGTGACCGGCAAGGCGGGAAGGTCAAGGGTGACTCCGGGGACCAAATAATAAAGGTAACGCTGTGACTTTATCTTCCGCTTCCTGGCTCCTCGGGGCCAAATCCCACTAATAATATCCTCCATCGAAGCAAGCAGAAACAATATCCACCAGGGGAGAGTCAGTTACAAGCGCTTGTCCTCACCTAACCAATAAGCTTTAACTACAAAGACACATATTTCAAATGCCCCTTTCTTGTGATTTAGTAAAGGTTTATGTTTAGGCTGAAATGTTTACCCTGTGGGTGATCTGAGGGTATTATGAAGGTCAGGACACACGCACACCAGAGTAAAAAATGGTTGCTGGTTAAAAAGAGTAAAATAAATAAATTGTATTTTGCCTTAAATGCAGTTAAAAGTAATAAAGAAAGAACTATAACATATTACGTAATAAAAAATTATATTAATGTACTGTACTTTATGCAAATAAAACCTTAAAGTAGTGTATAACATAAGCCAAAGTGACCTAGATTAATATTCTATTAAGGCTGCTTGTTTTCTGGTTAATTTAAGTAATCCCTAGTCTTAGCTTCCTAATCAATTTGGTCTGATCAGGGAATTGTTATTTCAATAAATTATCTCCATTGATTCAGGAGGTGTACAACATTTAAATTCCATCTTAATTGAAACATGATGTGAGTCTATGTTAAGGGGACAGGGTAATTAATTGAAGTAACGTGAGCATAAATCAAACTCGCCACCTGTTGTTTTAGCAACTGCCAGTGTGCAAATAACTAAAGCATTACTCTCCTTCAGTAAACAGCTTGACCATTTTCACACACAAAACTCACACCATGTGAAGCACAAGGCTCAAAACTCATGCTATAACGTCACCGATCACCGCAGCAGAAACATTTTCACACTTCGGTAGAGAGGAGCATGTTTAAAGGCATGCCAGCAACTGACGAAGTACCAGGTCACATTTCCATCTCAATAACTTCACGGATAGACTTCTGAGAACAGCATGTGAAGCTGTGTGTGTACTCTGATGATGTCCATTTGATGTCTGCAGATGAAATAGCTGCATGAGGTCCTGACAGGGCAGCAGAGATAAAACCACTGCCAGATCATATATATTACTCAAAATACTCACCAAAAAAAGCACACCAGATGCTAAAGTCCAGATCCTGCAACTGGATCAAATGGTTCTGAGATGAAAGCAGGGTCCATGATGATGATGATGATGATGATGATGATGATGTGAACACCAAAAAGAAGTTACAATGTCTTGCTCATTAAATAAATACGCTAATTAAAAGTGAACAAATCATAAATTCATCAGCTATCCTAGCAGAGAGAAGTGTAGTCCAGTCTGATGCTTTGGTTGCCTAGAAACTGCAAGGTAACAATGCATGACAAGCTAGCTAGATTAAGAGATATAGATAAAAGATTAATAGATATACATTGTTACCTGCTAGAATTAATACAGATTACAGTAAACTGAGTTTAGCATTATTATTCTCTTCTAACAATGGTTCTGGAGACACACATCAACTTTGCGGCCTCAAAAAAAGTCATTGGCTATCATTTTAATTATAAGACTTGGTGCCATGTCCTGGGATCTCATGCAAGAGTCTGGACAGTGACTTTATTTAACCACATGATGATTTTGCATAGTGATAGCATTGCAATTTTTTATGTTAAGTTAAGTAGCCTTTATTTGTCTCCAACTTTGGAGGGTTGGGATCAGAGCACAGGGTCAGCCATGATGCTGTCCCCCATGAGCGGGGGTGGGGTCAGGGTTGAGGGCCTTGCTCAAGGGCCCAACACTGGCAACTTGGCAGTGCTGGGGCTTGAACTCTGATCTTCCGATCAACAACCCAGAATCTTAACCACTTGAGCTACCACCACTTTGCATCCACATCCCTGATCCTGAAAACTTCATCGTGAATATTTTATCCTTTATCCTAAATTCTTTTAATCTGTGCATTCTAAATAACTCATCTAGTGTAAACATCCTGCCTCAGCCGATGTGTAATGCAGCAGGTTGTAGGATTCAGAATAACTGCCGTAAATATACAGCACTGAGATTCATCTCAACAATAAAAGTAAATAATGAGCCTGTATTTGAAAATTGGATTGAAAAATATATCTGTAAAATATATCTTAGAGGGTCTGTGGTATTTTACAGGTTAATGTGGTGCTGGAGTGAACCATTAATTTCAGGGTATGTTATAATAAACATCATATTATTGTAGAGGAAGCAGAAAACTATATTAAAAGCAATAAAGGGAGCGACTTTACCTTTTTTTATTGTTAGGGAGTGAGTGAGCAGGTTCAGGTAAATTCAGCAAAAGTGTGGAAATTTTTAAAAACATCAAACAACAAGGTGAAAAAGTTTTAATACATCTCTAAATATATTATTGTTGATTTTATAATATATAATTATAATTTTTTAAATCAAGTGCGCTAGGAAAATCCTGTTAAAAGTGTCGGCATTTTTAAGCCTTTTTTATAAGATTGAAACTAAAAGGTGATTTTCACTGATGCCCGAGTGTTTTTTGCACTCCTGTGTGTACACACACACACACACACACACACACACACACACACACACCTGCCATCAGGACGATCCTCAAGCAAGGATTTTGTGTGTCTGTTTCCATCAATACTGTTTATACAGCAAATAAATGAAGATAGTTTCAAATAGTTGATGACATAAAATCGAGAAAAGATGGTCAGGGGTCTGTAGCACAGCAGAACACATGGGTTAACAAAAGCTGATTTAGCAAAGCATTGCTTCGTGCCTTGAGGTTGAAAAAATTTTGCTCCATGCCAACATCCCCCGGGCTGCAGGGAGCAACCCACAGCGGTCCCTTTTGTTTTATTTTGCTTCGGTATCATGGAGAGAGGAGGAGCTTTCTTCTCTGAGAGACAACAGTCTGCCCACTGAGCAGGGGAGGAGATGCATGGTCTGTAATCATTTATCAGAGAAGAGAGAAACGGAGAGGAGAGAATGATAGTGGTGTCATCACAGAGTGGAGATAACACGATTAGTTTCGGCTGTGATTCATCAGGCACTCGGTTACTGTTCTTCCTGCTGTGGTGCAGCACAACCCATTTCTTCTTTTATTACCTTCTTACGCTGTGCTCACTTCCACTTCTTTCTCTTATATCTTTATTTGATTCACTCTCACTAACCAGCAGTGTGGGATGGAAAACTAATCCCACACAAAAAAAACGAGGAAATAAAACACATTTTTAAGTACCAAGAAAAGGTACTTTTTCTCTGAAAGGTATGAAACATAACACAAACTCTGAAAATGAATGTTATACAGATATATTTGTGTTCCTGTAATCTACACAACGGTCCTTTTTTTTTTTCATTTTTAAAAGCTCTTTGCTGCCTATGAGGTAAACCGTTTTAACAACAGTGGCAAGCTTTCTCCTTTTCCACAGCCAAGTTACCTTTTAAATAAATAAAGGCAAAATAAAGAAGCAGCTACGTTCCAGCTGGCAAAGGGGCTAAGTTCTGGGCCAGAAAATGTAAACAAAAGCCTTTGGACAGTAATTTATGCAATATTTTTGCAAGTAGCCTGAATTTCGATAACTTCAAAATTCTGGTGTCTGAGATGCTGCAAAAGCTGTAAAAAAATAATTGAATAAATAAACAAACAAACAAACAAATAAATAAATAAAAGTAAAAACTAAAAAGGGTAAAGACTTAAGGGCTGGACTTAAAAATTCTGGTGTCTGAGATGCTGCAAAAGCTGTAAAAATTAATTAAACTAATTAAATTAATAAATAATAAATAATCAATTCCGTTATTTCAACGGCAATGCCATGGCTGTCGAACTAGAAAGACTTTTAAAAATTACAGACTGCCTCCTTACAATCTAATTACATATGTTAATTGAGTTTGGAAAGTAAACTAAACGTATTTCCTGAACAAAAAGCACACAGGTTTTCTCCCTGAGGCTCTCTTACATTTTGTTACAGACAAATTTTCTGTTTTAGTCTTTATGCAGCATTTCCAGTAAACGTGCTGGTGCCAAAATTCATGAAATAAAAGCTAATCACTAGATATTATTTTGACATAACACGCTTATGTGCTTGCTGAAAATTTCACTCCAGATTTTCCACTAAAGGGAGAAGAGAAGAAGACCAGTGGGCAGTGGTGGTTCAAGAGGTTAAGGCTCTGAGTTGTTGATTCAGGTTGAGGTTCAAGCCCCAGCATTGCCAAGCTGACACTGTTTGGCCCTTGAGCAAGGGGTGACCCCAACTTATGCAAAGAAAGAATTTCAATCTACTGTGATGTATATGTGAAAAATAAAAGCTTATTCTCACTATAGAAGCATCCACTCTTCTGGTAAGGCTTTCCACTAGATTTTGGAGCATCGCTATGGGAATTTGAGGTCTGGCGCTGATGTCTACTTCAGCCACTGCTCGCAACCTTAGGGTAACCATGGACAATCAACTGTCCTTTTCCTCCCATGTTACTAATGTCACGCTCATGTCCGTTTCTTCTGTAAAATATCAGGAGGGTTCATCCACACAGGCTGCTCAGGTGCTTGTTCAGTCTCTTTGTCATTTCAAGACTGGACTAATGCAACTCTCTACTGGCAGGTCTACCTCTGAATGCAAGTCATCTGCTGCAAATGATCCAAAATGCAGCTGCGTGACTGGTTTTCAACCTGCCTAAGTTCTCCCACTACACCCCACTGCTGCACTCCCTCCACTGGCTTCCAGTAGCTACTTGCATGCATCAGATTCAAAACACTGATGCTTAGCACTGCTAATTGCTCAGATCTATTAGCACTGCTCGACCGGTCCCACCGTCTCTCAGGGTAAGAGGTAGGTATACATCTAGATTCTTCTCTGTTCTGGCACCAAGGTGGTGGAATGAACTTCCCCTAGATGTCTGAACAGACAAGTCACTGATTGTGTTCAAATGCCAGACTTCAAAGCACTCTTGTACTGAGTGAGAGTTGCTGAGGATAAGAGCTTATGCCAAATGCCAGAAATGTAAATCATGTAAGGATATTCCTAAAAAGCTTATCCAAAAGGTGTTCAGTGGGATTGAGGTCTGAGCTCTTAAGTTTTTTCCATACCATCCTTGGCAAATCATGTCTTAGTTCCTTTAGTTTAGTCCCACTAAAGTGAACTCTTACACTTATGCTACAACATAGAAAGACATTCTAGACGACTTTGTGGGAACAGTTCACGGTAACTGTAACCTTTTGGTCATATAGTGTACAATAACCAGGGGTCATCATCTGGTGGACCATGGTCTGGATGCTGACCGAGTAATGTACTTCATAGGATCTAACCTAGTGCTTGTGAAAAAGCAGTAGAAGAAATCATATATAATCATATTATATCAATTATTTAGCTGAAGGCAGCTCACTGGACCAGAGTCTTATTTATAGCCACAAACTATTAATGGTAAAGCATTAAAAACTGAATCATCATCATTCAGTTATATTAGCTGCTTATCCAGAACTATCCAGAGAGCGAGGAATTTTATAACTGGATGTTTTTGTCCAAATTTTAGTCGACTGCTCGATCTATAAGTGATATATCTTAATGCTAAGTTTAAACCCTGATTAAACAAAAGCATGTCTGTATTGTTTATAAAAAAGAATTTCCTCTCATTTGTTCCTGCATCCAGCCCTCAGTCCTGAACACACACCTCACTAAACAAATTGTACATTAAATCATACAGGCACCTCACTTATGTTCGAGCGCTCTCTGCATCTCCACTGCCTGTGCGATCCCACTCCTTCATCAACCTCTGCCTCATTCCACCATTATGTAGAGCACTTGCTGAATAAACAAACATCATCCCCCATCACTTAGCCTGCCCTGCGCACGTCGGCATCATTAGCAAAGGCCGCCACACGGCTGACAGAAGCGTCCAAGCAGACAAGCTTCACAGCGAGTACACAGAAGGAGGTGGAGGGCGCGTCATACTGAGGCACTGTGCTCCGTTTCTGAGTAAAGCGCGATAGGCAATCAGCTCTCTTGGAGCCATGCTGTCGAAGCTAGGCTGAGGCTGCAAGTCCAGAAGCAGCACAGAGCTGACTGATCAGATCACTCAGCACGGCGTCAGCAAGGAATACGCTAAAACACACTGACGCTTTTTAAATCTGCGTGATTAGCAGGTCTGTTTGGGTGCTGAATGTGAGAGTTGCCCGTGAGCAGATGTTAAGACCATGAGGTCTCGGACCCTGCTGGAGAAGACGTATGATAGCATGATGAAAGGGAAACTAGCGACAAACCCCAGGCAATTTATGTGACATGATCTGCTGAGCAAGCACAGGTTTGGGATTTTCAAGCAGCCGTTTAAATTGGCTTTGGG
Source organism: Hemibagrus guttatus (assembly GCA_033459395.1). Lineage (NCBI taxonomy): Eukaryota > Metazoa > Chordata > Actinopteri > Siluriformes > Bagridae > Hemibagrus > Hemibagrus guttatus. The sequence goes on along the minus strand of JAUCMX010000026.1, from coordinate 8,729,945 downwards.
AAAACGACGCTTTTGTAATTTTCTTCCTGTTTTCCCAAGCCGCACAGCCATCGCGGCTCAGCAGCAAAGCTTTTAGTTAACTAGGACGCCGTCAGGGAAAGGCCAGACACAGCGGGTCTGGAGTAATTCTATTTCTAGAGAATATAGTTCAGAATCACTTTGTGTATTTTTTTGTCTCCTTTTCATTTCTGTACCATGTCTGTCTTCATTATGTTATATTTACTGCATAAAAATGGATAGGAGTGATAAGAGACAAGAGTTGCTTCTTTATGATTAGGTATTTTCAGTAAAATATAACTCTGACTCTGTCTATTATTACATTATCTGACTGGACACTAAAATCCATTTTTGAACACCAAATGCCTCTTTTGTCAAGTTAAATAATAAACACTAAAATTAAATATAAAAAAACGACTGCAACCAGAATTTTTCATAAAAATTTTTTATGTTTATGTTTTTCACAGTCCGAGGCCATGGCCTTCTCTCTCTCAGAGAACAATGTGCAGGATCTATCTGAGGTGGTGAAGCAGAAGCTCAGTTTTCAGACAAAGCTGTGTGTTTACTACTCAATCTATCCTCACATAGAGTCACAAGCTGTGGGCAGTGACCCAAAGAATAAGGCTACGAATACAAGCTGTGGAAATGATGTTCCTCTGCAAGATCGCTGGGCTTACTCTTCATGATAGGGTGACAATCTGGGAAAGCCTTGAAATAGAGCCATTGCTTCTCCAAATTGATAGGAACCAGTTGCAAAGTTTAGGCATCTTACATGGTCTTGGTCTCACTAGAGGTGTATCAGGTCACAGCCTATTGGACTGAGACCCTTCAGCAAATCCAGGACCTGCTGAAGAGATTATATTTCACCATTTCTTGGGAATATCTAGGGATTCCCCAGGAGGAGCTGAATTCTGTGACTGGAGGAGTTTCAGAAGTCTGGACTAAAATTCTGAAGTCTATTGCTATTGTGAACCCCACAAGAGGAAAAAAAAAAAAACCACTGTTGGCCATGTCGATGAATTTTCATAGGTATGGTTGTGGAAATCAAGTAAACAAGATCAAACCTGTCTTTGAAGCAGTAAACAGTTTCATGCTGTTTGATCAGCTCTGCAAATAGCTTAACTAGCTTGATAAGCCTCTCTTGCATGCTACATATTTCTGTTCCTCTAGATGACGGTTAGAAGATAATAAAAATGGTCGCTCAACAGATCCACTCAGATCCAGTCAGTATTTTATTACACAAATATGTAATAAACCCAGAGAAGTTTTTTTCCAAGTAAAATTACGTTTATTGGTGTATAAACTGACGGAGACATAGCAGAGACTGCTCTTAAGAGCTTTTGGACCAGGTTTTAAATTGAGCTGACAGCCATCAGTCATGACAAACCCTTGCCCTTGGCTAATCCAAGTGCATCACATGGCCACATTTGCATAAAGTCCTCCTGAATTTTGCTAAATCTTTTTTCCCCCAAATCAGATTTCCGCACTGCACATGAGCGGGGTATCCAGAGCAGTCAACTGAATGCAGTGCAGTGAGTTAGAAGAAGACATGTCGTGTTACACTGTAGGTGGTTAAGCTTCCCTGACTTTTTCCTCTTAATGTTAATTCAGTGCTAGTGGGTTATCATGCGAGTGCACTCACACCGGGTGGCACCATCCATCATCCATCCACCATAACGTGCAGAGCACAAGCTTAGTCAGAGATTCACTCATGTGCGACCTCTTCTCTCTCTCTCGCTCTCTCTCTCTCCATCTCTCTAAAGTGCTGCGCATGGCACCCATTCAAAGCTTTAGTTATCTGCTCACTGCAGGGGTCCAGCATGTACGATTCTTCTCCTCCTCCCTCCTCACTTCTCCTTGCGCATCTCCCAGGAGACTTAAAGCTTGCTTTCAGAAATGTTAGCAAATTCCCTGAGGAGCCAGCTGCATCTCGCACCACCTGCTGACTACTTCATGGACTCTTCTCCCAGCGCATGTTTTCTCTCCATCATCTTTCTTTATCACCCCAAGGGCCCTAGCTCATGACCTGCACCAAAGACTACTGACGTAACTGCTCTGCACCGCCTCCAAGCTCAAGATGCAAACGAGGCTGATTCATTATCTCCCGAATAACGTAGTGTCACCCACGAATTCAGATAAACTGAGAAGTTTCAAAGCCGTCCCACATACACAATGGAAAATAACACGCAAGCACACAATTTAGCACGTGATCACAAATCCATCTAGGCGTCATAAGCAAAAGAAACTGGATCTAAAATTTCAAATTTATTCTGTGCCTAAGGTTTTTTTTTTATAGACAGAATGTTGACGACTATAATCGATAACCATTCAAGATGCCTTTTATGCTTCTCCTTTTAAATCAGCTCTCCACTGCAAGGGAAAATGAGCTCAGGTTGAATTCTGACCTAACCCTCATTAGTGCAACTTCACAGCGAGTCAGTTTGTTTTCTTTTTTTATCCTGTGTGCATGAAAATGCCACAGATGACTTCATTAGCTCAGAAGGGGTGAGGCAGGGCAGTACTGCACACTGGGAGGACCCTGTTTTCAAATGCCAAATTACTGATCTGCGTATGTGACTACCTGACACTCAACATCACCCCCGCCTAGGTGCAGACATGCATTTGCGAACACACACACACACACACACACACACACACACACACACACACACACACACACACACACACACAGCATAGGAAATTTTGAAACGCAGACAAAAGCAAAGCCAGTTGCACTTTCCAGTTCCCAACCCCCACATAACACCCACACGCGCGCGCGCGCACACACACACACACACACACAGTATAGCACAAAGATTCCATACTATGCAAATGGCAGCCAATGGGGGGTTTCTGCTTGAGGCAAAGAGAAATAAAAGGATAAGCAAAAAACAAAGACAGGTGACCTCCTGCTGAATGTCTGCAACTATGCTAATACAGTCATTGCTGCATATTTATTCATTTATCCCTGCAAGGATAGGGACAGGAGGGGTATTCTGGAATCTGCCTCCTACTTCACACACAATAGAGGTGATATGAGGTTACATAGAACACAAATCCTATAGAAAGCTGTGGCAAAGGTTGATAAGTCACAAATAGAAGAAAAAAAAAAAACCCTAAGCATATATACAGAAAGCAGTGTTTGTTGTACATGATAAGCAAATTTCTAAGTGCTTGTTCTCTCATCATTGTGGAGATCCTCTCATATGCACATTAAAGTCCGAGATTAATAATCTTGAAGGCAAACAACAAAATCTGAACCTAATCAAGCCAATTATGTCATTTTCCCATGACAACTGTACTTTGAGAAAACCTTTAAAAATAATAATAATTAAAAAAAAGTACAACAAACCTTAAAAAAATATAACCAAATGAATGGTATTACTAAAGGAGAATACTGATAGCTTAATGGTTCCTGTGTCCCTGATTGCCAGAATTTGCAGCAGCAAATTTAAATATTTATTTAATATTTAGAATTTATATAAAGGGGGGGCACGGTGGCTTGGTGGTTAGCACGTTTGCCTCACACCTCCAGGGTTGGGGGTTCGATTCCCGCCTCCACCGTGTGTGTGTGGAGTTTGCATGTTCTCCCCGTGCCTCGGGGGTTTCCTCCGGGTACTCCGGTTTCCTCCCCCGGTCCAAAAACATGCATTGTAGGTTGATTGGCATCTCTAAATTGTCCGTAGTGTGTGATTGCGTGAGTGAATGAGAGTGTGTGTGTGTGCCCTGCGATGGGTTGGCACTCCGTCCAGGGTGTATCCTGCCTTGATGCCCAATGACGCCTGAGGTAGGCACAGGTTCCCCGTGACCCGAGAGTAGATCGGATAAGCGGTAGACAATGAATGAATGAATGAATTTATATAAAGTTTGTCATGCCATAGCTCAATTTCACTACCAACAAATTACAAGAAACATCATAAATCATCTAGCAGTTGTAAGTAAGAAGCTGTGTGCTAGCAAAATTCAAGCAGGTATTTCTGAAAGTATTTTATATAATATCTGTCATTTGTTCTTGTTAATGGTAATCTCTTAAAGTACCATTTTACTGTGTTAAAATCTTGAGAAATTTAGCAGATTATCAGGATTTCCTTTAAAGTCCAGTTGGACACAGCCTTGTAGGTTCAGCAACTGGTTAGAAGCTAAACAGGTCTCCTTTGGGCACCAGCATAATTATTGTATGACAGTGGAATCAACCATTTACGCTTTCATTTCCAATAAGGTGAAGCCATTTTTGGGAAATATTCTCTCCAGGCCAAGATACACAACTGACTGCCAATGCCATCTATAGCCTAACCATCAACATGCTTGATTTATTTAATCATACATTTTCCTTTCCGCAATTGACATGTCTGTGTTGACAATTCGGCCATGAACTTCTGAAATCAAGTCAACAAATTCAGCCCTGTTAGTATCTGTCCAATGAAACAAAAATCAATTCTTTTAAAACACTGCTATGGCAGAAAGCAGATTTATCCATGGATATGCTGTTAAAGGAGGATAAATGAAGATGATTGAAAATGTCTTTGCTGACATAGAGAAAGTAATGCTCTCGTAATTTATACTGCTTTGTTTTCCCTACTTGGTGTTGCACATTTTTTTCATGGTTGTGGTCTTATTTAAGTTGTTAGGCATCATGATTGTTGTACTGATAGTCTGACTATTCCCCGGACACACTGGGAATCCTAATAAACGAATATTGTCCAAATTTCCTAGCAAATATGTTCCTGGCAACCAGCACTCTTAAAATAAAGTTTAAATTTACTACTCTAAAGGGTCCTTTGGTTTCTTTGGTTCATCACACTGATGAAAACCATTAAACAATGTAATTCAGAACCAGAAATCAGAGTATTTCCCTATCAGAAGATTAGCCCCAAGATTAGCCCATTATCAGTACAAGCCCCAACCCTTAACTATCTACCCATCCATCCCATTTTTGTACCGCTTATGTGACACAGGGTCAGGGAAAACTGGAGCATATCCCATATGACTTGGAACACAAGGAAGGGGACACCTTGGACAGGGTGCCAACCCATTGCAGGGAACAATCACACACACACACACACACACACTATAGACACTGCAGAGATGCCAGTCAACCTACAGGACAGAAACAGGAATCAAATCCCCAACCCAAACATCATGCTGCTTCTTAAGTATGCAAGGAAAACCCTTATTAAAAACCTTTATTTCTCAAAAGTACAATCTGAAACGCAGGGCTAACCACTAAGCACATCTATACAAACATGTTCTCCACTAAAATCCCAGTGGTGTAGATTAAAGCTCCCATGTGTAATCATGTAACATTGCACAGTAATGAATTAAATAAGCATCCTCTGCTTAGATAGCAGGTGTAGCCTTACCTTCTACCAAGAATAGTGAGAGCAGCTGGGAAAGGGAGCTCAGGGACTCCAGTCATACAATTACAGCCTTCAGCCAATCAACTCCATCTACATCTTGATCGGCCTACGGTCCTCCAGGAGTTAATGAGCCATTAACCATATAATGAAGCCAATAGCAGGACGGTTAGAAATGGCACATAACAGTAAGTGGGTCAAAAACTTTGAGGTGTTCCTTCCATTTGAAACCTCACCTTTTATAAGCATAAAAAAGGGCATCAGCAGAAATGGCAAAAGCACAGTAATTGGGAGCAAATCGCTTGTTTCGCTGATTCAGCAAGGCTTTTTAAGAGAGCATTGCTGGTTGTCTATATCAGAGAGGCAGTGAGGGGGAGAAATCACAGTGCTGCATGTGCAAGGACCTTGTAGTAGACAATAAGAAGGATGTGTGAGGATGTCACAGGACAGAATAACCTTTGCAGTTTTATCCACACAAAAGATCACACAGCCAAGTTAAAGATGGCATCAAGTCTGTTCATGTTGATCGGCAGTTTTGCCGTGTTGATTTTTCCAGTCTAATAAGATGGCCTAATATGATGGGCTTATTTTCTGACAGTAGCCCACAAACTGCAGTGTACCATTTTGGGCTTTCAGGGGTAATAGATGTTCACTCTATGAGACAGCAACTCATATGAGAAGAAACTGTTATTGCTCATATAACACATGTGCATTAGCATGTCACTTGGAACAAAACGTGTAACAGAGCAAGGCTCGGGGGCTGCATGAAATTGCATCCACTTTTACATCAATTAAATTCAAATCAGTCACATCTGGTTGTTCCTAGGTATGGCTACTGCACGCTATCAAAGGCAATTAGCCTTAATCAGATTATGGACTGTTCATTTCCCATCAGACCCCAGGCACGGTTTTCTAAAAGTGATCAATTAGTTCAAACACATGGATGAGGATATGAATAGCGCATGTGTTTATGGGGGTGTGTGGCACACTGAGTGTGTTTGCAGAAGTAAGAAAGGTTCTTTTTATAGGCACTGACTTTCATCAAAAGGACAAGAGGCACCGAGTGCTGCAGCATGGTGCAACGCTCATCAGCAGTCACTGTTCACATCGCTAGTCAGAGTGAAAGCTGTCACGTCCCATTCACGCCGCAATGGAACGCCTCATTCTAAACTAAGGATGACAACACAGGTTTGTGGCTAACCTCAACTGAACTTCCAACAATCAACGTCAAATCCTCAGGCTTGTGGGATTTTATGTTGGCCATCTGACTGCAAGCTGTTGTTGAAGATGGTGCTGCAGTAAAAAATTATATCTTTTTTTGAGAGCATCCATGCTAATCACTTTATTTGGAACAAAGATACTCTATACAGCTGTCTAGCACAACAAAGATTACATTTGGCCTCAATGCAGCCCAAACAACTCAGGAGGCTGGCTGCAGTGAGAGATTCCAATAATGATGATATCAATAACAATAACAATACTACAACTATTACTACTACTACCAAAGGTGGGGTCACACTACACTTTTCATTCCACTGACTTTCATTCATATACATAGCAATGCTAGAGACCAGAAACACAAGCTCAGTGTGGAGAAGTTTCACATTTCACGATTGTGGAACTCTGGCCTGCAAATTTGTGTGAAAAATAGAAGACTGACACATCACAGCGAGACCTCTTCAGAAAAGTCAAAATGGAGGAAGCATGGAGTTCAGTGGCCTCGCACTGAGTAAGCCAATATTGTAAATGTATGATCATTACGTTAGCTGTATAGCTTGTTGCTAATAAAAAGGAAAAAAAAAACATCTTGGCATGTGATGGCATATCCAGTTCCATCCATATTCACACCCAAGAAATTTTGAATGCTGAAAGTCTAGTGTGATCACACTATACTACTACCCCTACTACTACTACTAATAATAATAATAATAATAATAACAACAATAATAATAATCATAATCATCATCATCATCAATAAGAGGCGATGCTATGAAACTGAGGTGAAAGACCTTAGTTTAACTTATCATGAACCAAAGGTTACTTTCACATATGCAGTGTTTATTCTACTAAAATAAAACCCCTTTATAAGGTTCCTCTACAGATGAGAACACTGAAAAAACATCACATTTGGGTGCAGACCAAATCAAAAAGTCCAAAAAAAAAAAACAAAGCTGTAGCATACCTTCCAGATCTGTGTTCTGGATGTTTACACCAACAAACAACAGTAGATAGATAGATAACAAGTTCTGGATGTGATACACAAAATCCTTTGAACTGGTATGTTTTGGGATGTCTACGTGCACTTGACACAGCTTTGCTTACCTTTTTCCGTCCTCATATTTCTGACCAATGACTGAAAGAGTTCTTATAAGTTCTTACATTGCATGCCTCTCAGACAACATTAAAGATAACAAAATTAGTTCTTTTTAAAAAAAATATCATATACAATGTGAATCCACATGCAACCAAATACCCAGTAAATTGGTACAAATTGGTCTAATATGCGTAAATGTATCTTAAGGCCCTGATTTCTTAAGATCCCTGATAATGAGTATTTATTTGATGGTGCAATCTGATATAGTGCTCATGCAGTTAATGGGCGCGTTACAGATGATTTAGAAAGAATAAAGTCTAAATCACAAAGTAGAGGGAGAAATGGTTCACGATAGCCACGATACCCAATTCAGTGCAATCCTCCAGGAAAACTATAAGCATATCAGCTTGGATGTTTCTGAGGGTCTGTTTGATCAAGATTGCATGTGTTTTTTCCTGACAAAATACTTGCAGGCTCTGTAAGTGAATTTATGAGGATGTATACTGGATGAGTCAAATATAAATGTACAGTGAGCAACAAATATGAGGCTGAATTTGATTTTGAAGTGATATACTGCAGGCTGTGGGTATTCATTTAGACACTGGTTAAGAGACCTGATTACGATTATGATTGATTAGGCCACAATGTGACTGAAAAATCATAAGTATTATGATTCAAGAAAACAGACCCTACTGATTCTGTTACAATCATTTTTTGTGCTTGTTTAAAGGGTTACTGCATTACTATGAAGTACATCTATGCAGAATAAATACAGAGGCATGTTCACAAACCAAACACTTAAAAATGACCTTACCTTCATCAATACTGATTCGCTAAGTTTTTCCCGGTTCACGATCTTTATGGCGACTTTCTGACATGTGACACAGTGAACCCCCAACTTCACCAATCCTAAGACAAAAGACAGGAGATAAAAGGGAAAAAAAAGTTATAAAAAGAGTTTCATCAAAAGAATGCTCAGTGGCAATAAAGAGCCTCGCTCAGCACTTTCATCTGAAATGAAAATTGTCTCCATCATGCGTAAAATGAATACGCCAGCGCACTTTTCAAAAAAGCACGGTAAATGTCAGAGAACATACATAAACACAAACAAGGCCAGATCAATGAAGGAAATCCCTGAACAGCTTTCCATCAGAGCAACCATGAAAACGAAGCTGCTTCCTCACTCAAAGTCCAACAGCGCAGCATCCATATATCACACGCCGTCTCCAAATGCCAAGGCTTTGCATCTTTTTATTACCACCATGCAATTTTTTTTTATCCAACCTCTGCATATCAAACTGTTGATTTCCCTACAGAGTTACCCAGAGGGCTGTGGGGCTGCACACACCTGACACATCCCTGCCTCTCTTTTATGTCCATGTGTCATTAGAGCCTGAAGGGCAGTGTAATGCCAATGTCTCCTTCATTCCCTGCTGAAGGTGTGTGGAGATGTAGAATCCTGTATCTAGGGACCGAGCAAATATTTCATCTTTGTGCAACTGCCTTTATGAGACGTGTCTCAGGTAGAAAGATACACACAGCATAATATATTATATATATATACGTAAGAGGTAAAGGTCATAGTGCACTATAAACCGTGGCATTTAATTCAAAAGATCTGAATTACACAATACAAAATTACATCAATCTTCATTAATCAGTCAACAGTAACTTTTATTCTTTGGAGAAATGGCATTAAAAATGCAAGTCATGGAAACAGTTTACTTTAGCTGCTAGTTCAGGGGTTTTAAACCTTATCCACAAAGGTTTTCATTCCACACCTGATTCCACCTGTTTAATCAACTGATCTCAGCTTTCAGTAGACCCAGATTTGGCTTCTACTCGACTGGAATGAAAACCTGCACCTACACCAGACACCTTTGTGGATAAGACTTGATACCCCTATGCTAGTTTAACCGATAATGCTGTGATATAAATCAGACAAAATAAAAATAAGCAAACAACTAAATACAATAAATTTCTTATAGATGTGATATTTTCATTCATTCATTCATTCATTGTCTACCGCTTATCCGATCTATTCTCAGGTCACGGGGAGCCTGTGCCTATCTCAGGCGTCATTGGGCATCAAGGCAGGATACACCCTGGACGGAGTGCCAACCCATCACAGGGCACACACACTCTCATTCACTCATGTAATCACACACTACGGACAATTTAGAGATGCCAAATCAACCTACAATGCATGTCTTTGGACTGGGGGAGGAAACTGGAGTACCCGGAGGAAACCCCGAGGCACGGGGAGAAAATGCAAACTCCACACACACACACACACACACACACACACACACACACACACACACACACACACACGGCAAAGGCGGGAATCAAACCCCCAACCCTGGAGGTGTGAGGCAAACATGCTAACCACCAAGCCACCGTGCCCCCCTTATGTGATATTTTATTTCATTAAATTTTTTTTAACTTAATACAACAGAAATTTATATCCTCAACTTTATGTATGTTATACAATGCCAAAGTCTATGGCATTATTTTGATAGCAAAACAAACACAATACAACACACAGAATAGAAAATTCTATGCATTTTACAAACATATTCCAAACTACATTTTAGAACCACTTCTGAACCTCAGGATTTTATTAATAATTTTAGCTTTAGTGATTTCTACAGTCACTGACAGCTTAGCTGAGTCTGCTCCAAGCCCCTCTCCCTTCTGTTTACTGATGCAGATTAGTGCAAAAAGTCTTGTAATCAAAACACAGCCCATAATTTAATACAATATATTTGTGTCATGACCCGCCCGAGAACCGACCGCAAGAGGGAGCCCTCGCCTGTGTTTTGAGTTACTTCGGGTTCACGACGGGCTTAAATATGGATGCGCACTTCCTGCTCACCGCGAGGTATCGTTTCGTGTCTTCTGTGTATGAACTGGACTGTGTATCGTTTCTTCTTGTGGATTACCTCTGACAAACCCGCTATTGGATTATCGACCCCGGACTGTGTATTTACTTTCGCTTTTGGATTTTCCCCTCTGGAATATATAGCTTGGTGTATTGCTTCCCCGTTGCCGACTTTCTGCCTGTCCCCGACTACACCTACTGCTCTCCCCCTATCGCTAGCTCGGCGAATGGACCCGGCCACTTTCGGCACCAGCGGCCTGCTGTTACAGAATACCTCGCCGATCACGGATCCAGCGGAGCTGCGCGAGATTATCGTGCAGCAAGGAGTGGTCATACGCTCCTACCAAGATTAGGTGGAGGCGCTGCACGGCAAGCACCGCCGCACCGCGAGAGCCGCCACTAGCACGCGGTGAGTCACCCCAGCTGGCTATGCCAGAGAAGTTCGATGGGTCTGCGGACCGCTGTCGCGGGTTTTTTGCGGCAGTGCAAGGTGTTTTTCTCGCACCAGCCGGGGATGTACCATGAGGAGGAGACTAAATGTGCATTTCTGCTATCATTGCTGTCGAGTAGGGCCCTCGAGTGGGCCTCGGCTGTTTGGGATGCCGACCCTCAGGCGCGATCATCCTTTTCATACTTCGCGGGAATGATACGCGAAGTTTTTGAACACCCCGCGGGCGGTAAGGACATCTCAGTCCAGCTTATGGAGTTACGTCAGGGCTTTGAAGCTGCCGCCGACTATGCCATCCGGTTCCGCACCCTAGCGGCTCAGTCAGGATGGAACAACGTGGCGCTATGGGCCGTGTTCCACGCTGGCCTAAACCCCGCCCTCCAGACTGAACTTGCATGTCACATGGAGGCTACCTCGCTATCCCAGTTCGTGGCCACGGCCATCCGGCTGAACAACCTGTGGCGCCAGCATCGGGCCGGGACCTCAACCTCAGCCACCGCTCATCCACGTATGCGAATGGACTACTCAGGTCGAGGGGAGGGGGACCCTGAACCCATGCAGCTGGGGAGGTCTAGGTTGGCGGAGTAGGAGCGCCGACCCCGCGGACAGATGAGGCAGTGCTACAACTGTGGGTCCTCACAGTGAGGCCTTCATCAACCCAGGTGGGTGGTCGCTCCCTATTTTTTAGCCTCACGGTGCCGGTGTCACTACATTTCTCTGATCGCTGTGTTCATGTTCCAGCACTGATCGACTCTGGAGCGGCTGTTAACTTTATCGACGGGGCGTTGGTGGAGGAGCTCAGGATCCCCATCTCCCCCTGTGTACCATCTTTACGGATTACGGCCATCGACAGTCAGCCGATTGGGGAGGGCTACCTTAAACGCCAAACTGAACTGCTGGGGTTCCAGATGGGCCTCTTTCATCACGAACGGCTGGCGTTTTATGTTACCTCCTCTCCGGCGAACCCAGTGATTCTGGGCTTCCCGTGGCCACGACCCCCAAATCTCCTGCCGTACGGGAGAACTGGCACGCTGGTCACCCACCTGCCTGAGGGAGTGTCTAAGGGAGCCAGTGTCCAGGCCCTGCCGGACTTCCTGCATTGAGGAGGCAACCCCCATGGCACACGGACACCTTCCCCAGCCTTATGCGGACTTCTGGGAGGTTTTTAGTGAGGAGAGGGTGGCCCGCCTACCAGCACATCAGGTCTGGGACTGTGCCATCGACCTGCTGCCAAACACCTCTCTCCCCAAGGGTCGGATCTACCCCCTGTCGCTTCCGGAGTCCAAAGCAAAGGAGGACTACATTGAGGGAGCCCTGGCAGTGGGCCACATTCGGCCATCCACGTCACCAGCGGCCGCTGGGTTCTTCTTCGTCGGCAAGAAGGATGGGGGCCTACGCCCACTACTGGGGTCTGAACGCTATCACCGTTCAGTACCCTTACCCCCTGCCTCTGGTACCTGCGGCACTAGAACAGCTGAGAGGGGCAAGGGTGTTTACCAAGTTGGACCTCCGGAGTGCCTACAACCTGGTGCCTATCCGAGAGGGTGACGAGTGGAAGATCGCGTTCCACACAATGCACGGACACTATGAGTACTGTGTGATACCCTTCGGCCTCACCAACGCCCCCGCAGTGTTCCAGGCCCTTATCAATGGGGTCTTTCAGGATCTCCTAGGGAAGGGTGTCATCGCATATATCGACAACATACTGGTGTATTCTGCCTCTATGGAGGACCACGTACGTCAGGTCCGGGAGGTGCTCGCCAGGCTGCAGCGGCACCACTTGTATGTTAATCTGGAGACGTGCGAGTTCCACCAGACCACGGTGACCTTCCTGGGGTACGTGATCTCCCGCCAAGGAGTGGAGATGGACGTGGGCAAGGTTCGGGCGGTGACTGAGTGGCCTGCCCCTGCTACGGTATGGGAGCTGCAGCGGTTTCTGGGCTTCGCTAACTTCTACCGGAGGTTTATCTGGAACTACAGCTTGGTGGCCGGCCCTCTGACGTCTTTACTGAGGGGGAAACTCAAGAGACTGACCTGGACAGACCAGGCTCGGACGGCCTTCCAACAGCTCAAGGACTGTTTACCACGGCCCCCATTCTGTGGCACCCTGATCCCGACCGGCCGTTCGTGGTAGAGGTAGACGCCTCCAGCAGCGGGCTCGGGGCGGTGCTCTCTCAGCGACATAGCAACCCTGGGAAGCTTCACCCCTGTGCCTTCTACTCCCGGAAGCTCACGGCCACATAGGCCAATCACGACGTGGGCAACCGAGAGTTGTTGGTGATCAAGGCAGCGCTGGAGGAGTGGCGCCACTGGCTGGAGGGAGCGTGTCACCCGTTCCAGGTCCTGACCGATCACCGCAACCTGGAGTATCTACACAGAGCCAAACACCTGAACCCCAGACAGGCCAGGTGGGCCCTGTTCTTCACCCGCTTCCTGTTCACGGTGTCCTACCACCCCAGGTCCAAGAATGGCAAGGCGGACGCCCTGTCCAGGCAGTTTGAGGCAACCAACGAATCAGGACAGCCCGACCTCATCCTGCCGGCAACCGCCATGCTAGCGCCGGTTCAGTGGGACCTCGTCAAGGAGATTCGGCAGGCCCATGCCGACAAGCCGCCCCACGCCGGCTGCCCGCCACACAAGCTCTTCGTGCCAGAGCAGTTCCGGCCACAGGTAATGCAGTTGGTGCACAAGGCGCCCAGCTCGGGACTCCCAGGGACTCACTGATCGACTCAGCTCATCAGCCGCCAGTTCTGGTGGCCCTCCTTGGGCTCAGATGTGGAGGGGTACGTTCGGCAATGCTCCACGTGCGCACAGGCACGGACCAGCCGTCAGCGTCCAGAGGGCCTGTTGGTGCCACTCCCAGTCCCCCGACGTCCCTGGTCGCACCTATCTGTGGATTTCCTAACAGATTTACCAGACTCGGAGGGCTTTACGGCAGTGATGGTGGTGGTGGACCGATTTTCGAAGGGGTCTAAACTGGTTCCCCTCAAGGGACTACCCACGGCCATGCAGACGGCGGAGGCTATGTTCAGCCACGTGTTCCGGAACTTTGGCCTACCCGAGGACATTGTATCGGACCGGGGCCCGCAGTTCACCTTTCGGGTGTGGGGTTCACATAGGGGTTAGCCTGAGTTCGAGCCACCATCCCCAGTCTAACGGGCAGGTGGAGCGCCTCAATCAGGAGATCGGGAGGTTCCTCAGGACCTACTGCAGCAGGGAGCAGCAATGGTGGAGTGAGTTCCTACCGTGGGCCAAGTACGCCCAGAACTCCCTCACTCACTCCTCCACGGGCCTGACACCGTTCCAGTGCGTGCTGGGGTATCAGCCACCTCTGTTCCTTTGGTCGGGGGAGCCCTCCGACATCCCGGCAGTGGAGGAGTGATACAGGCTGAGTCAGGAGGTCTGGGAGCGGGCCCATATGCGACTGCAGAGGGCGGTAAGGAGGCAGAGGATCCAGGCCGACCGACATCGTCGCCCACACCCTTCGTATCAGGTGGGGCAGAGGGTGTGGCTGTCTACCCGGAACCTCCACCTCAAGCTACCCTGCCGGAAGCTCAGCCCCAAGTTCATCGGCCCGTTCGAAATCATCCGCCAGGTAAATCCGATGGCGTATTGACTTCGGCTCCCGACGTCATATCGCATATGTCCCACCTTCCACGTATCCCTCCTCAAGCCAGCGCACCCTTCCGCTGGGGAAGCTGCGGTCTGTGAGGATCCGCCGCCGCCCCTAGACATTGAGGGGTCGCCTGCATACCAGGTGCGGGCTCTTCTGGACTCCACACGGCTGCGGTCGCGTCTGCAGTACCTCGTGGACTGGGAGGGGTACGGTCCTGAGGAACGGTCGTGGGTGGACGCCGCCGACATCATAGACCCTTCGCTTATTGAGGACTTACACCGCGACCACCCAACCAGACCCGCTCCGCGGCCTAGGGGGCGCCCCAGGAGGTGTTCCTAGAGGGGGGGGGCTATGTCATGACCCGCCCGAGAACCTACCGTGAGAGGGAGCCCTCACCTGTGTTTTGAGTTACTTCCGGTTCACGGCGGGCTTAAATACGGATGCACACTTCCTGCTCACCGCGAGGTATCGTTTCTAATGGGACTTACTGAGCGTTGGCATTGTGCTATCCTGGACTGTCTTTCTGTGTATCGTTTCTTCTTGTGGATTACCTCTGACAAACCCGCTATTGGATTATCGACCCCGGACTGTGTATTTACTTTCGCTTTTGGATTTTCCCCTCTGGAATATATAGCTTGGTGTATTGCTTCCCCGTTGCCGACTTTCTGCCTGTCCCCGACTACTTCCGCCATCGGTGGCCCGCCGTTACAATTTGATATACTTGTATATATGTGCTATGTGTTTGCATTTCTTGGTATGAATGCAGCAGATGGTTATGTTTTTTTCATAAGCAGTCTAGAATAATGCATAAGAATGCGATTTGAGACACAGCCATACACACCACACAGGTCAAAATCAGGTGCTAATCACTATGAGCTATAGTCAAAGTTGCACACATTGATATTCAGACTTTAGATGTAACTATTGACTTACAAGCTACACAAACAGTTGCATAAGAGCTTCACACACAGGCCATAAACACGCATTAAACTTAACACACTCCTGAAGATTGTATTTTTATTCAAACTAATTATATCCACACTTAAAGTGAGCTGTACCTGTAGTTGTTTCTTGCTTTGTCATATTATCTTTTAAACTGTGGCCTTTTTTTTATTTGTTTGTTTTAAACCAAACTTCACTACACCAACACTATTTTATCAACTTGACAAATTAGTGAATTAAAAGCATGACAAAAACAGCTTACACTCCACACACAAATGATGATTGCTTGACCTGGATTTAGTCTCTCATGGTCTCATTAATTTGTGTGCACAACTATTCTAACACTGGCACACAAGCATACATATTTAATAAATATTTTCGGTAGCTTATCCAGTCCCTTGCTACAATTCTCAACGTTTTGTGTTTTTTACTGGTGTATTTCAAGCTTATGGTGCAAAACATATGTTTTGTTGGATTACTTTATAAGCTGATGAATAATACAGGTGGAAGCTATACTGTTAAAGTAAACCAAATTTAGAGTTACTAATATTATAGTACTAGGACTTCTCACGTAATATAAATTAGCAACATATTTTTCTCTTATTAAATGTTTATTTGAATGTTTGCCAACTTCTGGTTCATACATCATCATATAAGTCTGTTTTGTTTTGTTTTTTTAGTTTAATTTTCAAATTATATTTCTAGTAAAAAAGTCAAGTTTAAAAGTGTAGTTATTTGAACAAGGATCATCTGTATGAAAAAAAATGAAAAGAAGAAAATACAAGATGTCATGATGTGACAAGATGTCAAAAGTCATGTGCTTCTCTTCTGCAGCGATGCCCTAAAAGCCTCCGAAAATTTATTATTCAAACAGTAGGCATGTCCAAATAAACACAAACATGAAGTGTCCATTCTGGCACAATATGGAAACACACTGAAAGCTGTGTAGAAAACACACAACCTCTGTTTGGATGCTAATCTGGATTTCAGACAAACATTTCAATATGAATAAATGCATACGGAGCAGGCAAATTAATGGCTCAACACATGTTAGTCAGAGAGAGTGGGAGTGCAAGGGCAGGCACACAAAGAGCAGGCAAAGCCTCCACATAGCCCGAGAACTGAGAATCATATCCACATATGTTAAAATATCCATGCCAAATTACACTCTCTCATTCAAGCATATAATACACACACACACAACACACACACACACACACACACACACACACTTACAGACACAATGACTGCATATGAATAACATATGGTGGAATTTATTTTGCTGGCATGGTTTGGGGCCACTTGTCCCTTTCTATGGACAGACAATAAAAATGATTCAAAACTGATTAACTTTTATCCTATGATGGAATATTTTTATCTTGATGGGAGATTTTTTTTTTTACCACTTTTATCAAAACACTAACTGAGGAGATTTTCCTTTGGCATAACATTGTGTGTCTTTCAAGTATCTTTCAGTTCCAGAGATGTGGAGAATCTAAGCCAAGACATACTGAGGTAGTTCTAGTAGCTTGTTATGGTCCAACACCTTACTTAATTCCTTTATCTCAGCATGTCCATGAATATTATGTGAAAATGTATAAAATACTATGTTCTCAAGTCAATTTTTAATCTCATTAGAGCGCCAAAATTTTACCGTCCTTAGCCAGAAGTCCAAAACCAAATTGAGGGCTGGAGGAACGGCATACCTTCTTTACCCTGTCAGTCACAACATCACTAGCCAATCATAGCCATCTGTGAGCTCATGAATGTGGAAGGGGATGGACAGCAGTTTCCTCTGAGTGTGTTATGATGCCCTGAGAAGCAGCATAAGAATCAGACATTATGCATTTTACTGGAAGTGTGTCTTAGCCTTTACCCTCCCGTGTGGATGGGAGGATAAAAGAACTCAGATATATAGGTGCTTTATGCCCATCCAAAAGCACCCTTTACTAGTTAGATCTTAGTATCTCATAACAGCAGCACATCAATTGCACATGCACACTACCTACAGCTATGGGACATTAGACTGTAAGCCACTGATATGTAATGATATACACTATATAGTCACTTTTGTCCTTGGAAAATTTAAGATTAAAGCCAGATATGTGCGATTATAATTGTCTAGAAGTGTAGATCTATGAGGGCATCTGAATTTCCTACTAAGGGTATCGCACTAACTACACTGAGCAGGTCTTTATTCTCTAAGGAGAAGTTCATGGAAGCTTATGCTGGAGATTCTGCTAGAGATAATGAGAAAGTCTGTAGGCTTTGGCCTTCTTCAGTAACTGTGTTGTACAGATAAACAGATAAACATCACTGAGTCAAACATTTCTCCCAGCAGGTCAACATGCAGTGTTCTTGTCATTTTTACAGAAAGAAACAACACTCTTCCATGAGAGATTTGTCTGCTAACACTCTGCCGATAACTCTGAGAGCTGAAATCTCATGGCAGAGGCATGTGTGAACAGAGCTGTCAAATATCTGCGTAAAAACCGAGAATGCAGGGAAAAAATAAGAAGGCAAATCAAGAAACGAGTCTGAATGTGGAGAATTAGGTGAAGCACTGAAAGTAAAAACAGCATTGATTTTTGATTCCATTTTACACTGACCAGGTGCTGGTTTTTTCTTCAGTCAGGTCTGAGTTTTTTTTCTTGGTCAGCAAATTCTATTTGGTTTTTGAACTGAAGCATTTTTTTGGTTTTTAGAAGCAGCATCATTGTGCTATCTTTCACAAAAATGCAATAAATTCAGATTATTTACTGACAGCTATTACAATAAAACATTAGAATAATTTGAAAACTAATTTTAATGCTTTTAACAATGCTTTTCCGTCTGTATTCATTCCACTTGGAAATTCCTAATGAACTGTTTATATGTATCCTAACCTGAGCACTCAAATTTTTTTTTATATGCATGTGACATAATAAAGTAAATCCAATCCCAAGTTGGAGCAGGAATCAAGGTTTGGTGCCAATGTTACCATAACAACAACAAGCACGCGACTGCACTTTTAATCCATTTCAGCCACACACTATCCAAGTGCAATTATTAAACAAACAGCAAAACAGTATAAATGCTGAAGACTTTGAATTTGTCTTTGGCAGGTGAAATATGTTTTCAAAACCTGAAGTGCAACTTGTTCTCTATGCTTATTATTTTTGTTTAACTGTTAATTAGAAATCTCCCAAAGCTCTCAGAATATAACCAGGATCCCTGGTGTGAAGAAAGGTAGGAAGGCAGGAAAGAAGGTGGAAAGGCTGGATGAAAGGTACTAAAAAAGGCAGGAAAGCAAGAATGAAGTACAGTAGGAAGGGGAAAAGGGGAAAAGAGAGGGGGGGGGAGGGAAAGGGAAGTGAGAGGGGGGGGGGGGAAGGAAGGAAGGAAGGAAGGAAAGGAATGGGAAAGGGGGGAAGGAAAGAAGTTAGGAAGGAAGGAAGGAAGGAAGGAAGGAAGGAAGAAGGAAGGGACAAACGAACAAAGAAAAGGAATTTAGGAAGGAAGGAACGAATGAACAACCCAAGGGAAAAGAAGATAAATCCCAACAGAGGTATGACATGAACTCCCTGGGGAATGACACTAACAGCCTTTAACTAATCAATATTTTAGAGTTCACGGTGGAATATATATATAGAATTTGCCTCTGACCTTTAGACAATCCATCAGTACATCAATGATGTCCAGGGATTAGCCCATCACCCTCCTCCACTGACATATCCTCACATATTCCCTGTCCTTTTGTCTCTCACACATTTTAATATCACTTACTTTCGTTGCATTTGCTGATGTGGAATATGGCAGCTTGTGCAGAGCAGATTTTGCAGACAATCCTAGTCACACTGTAGCTGTTCCAAGGCTCTGCTTTCCCCACGCTGATCTATATTTGATTAATGCACTCAGTGTCATGATAAAGACTTTATAATTAAACAGTAAAGTGAATGCAGGCTGGTCGAGTCCAAATGAAATGTGTGAAAACAGTTTTCCTTACAGGCTGCATGTATATTGCATTGTGTTCCTTCGTGCGTGGTTTTTTTTTTTTTTCTTTGTTATGGTTTACTGACAGTTATTTTTTCATCATTTTTTGCATTTCACAACTTTCACAGCACCATATGTGCATCTGATATGCCCTAATTTCTACAAAGCATTATTCTGTATACATGTTTAGGTTTCTACTTCGTTCCCTACTTAATAACACTCAGATTACTGAATTAACAACAAAATTATTTAAAAAATTCTCTTGGGTTTATTATTATGAATAATTCTGAGTATATAGACTGGGGGGTTGGTTCTATAAAAATGGCTTTCATTTAGGGTGAGCACTGTTATACCATCAGGAGAAAATGTATCTCTCACACCTTACATGCCAGTTTTCCTGACAGTTGTAGAGAGGTGATAATATACTACATGCCTGTACAAGGCCCAGACTCCTGAGCTCCGGCCTTCTGGGAGGACATTTACACACAACCCGAGAGCATGGGTCATGATCCAAAATAGTCACAGTGTGCTGTGACTTAGGTTTCATCCAAAAGTGTGTGTGTGAAAATAAATAAATAAATAAATAAATAAATAGTAGGAAGAAGAAGAAGAAGAAGAAGAAGAAGAAGAAGAAGAAGAAGAAGAAGAAGAAGAAGAAGAAGAAGAAGAAGAAGAAGAAGAAGAAGAAGAAGAAGAAGAAGAAGAAGAAGAAGAAGAAGAAGAAGAAGAAGAAGAAGAAGAAGAAGAAGAAGAAGAAGAAGAAGAAGAAGAAGAAGAAGAAGAAGAAGAAGAAGAAGAAGAAGAAGAAGAAGAAGAAGAAGAAGAAGAAGAAGAAGAAGAAGAAGAAGAAGAAGAAGAAGAAGAAGAAGAAGAAGAAGAAGAAGAAGAAGAAGAAGAAGAAGAAGAAGAAGAAGAAGAAGAAGAAGAAGAAGAAAAAGGGGCAGAACTATGCACAAATGATGCCATATAATTTATGACGTGTAAAATAGAGAGTATACACTTTTAGCTGAATTTAACCCCTTTGGCACGTTCAACTTATTGGACATTTTCCATCAGTATAAAAAATTCATTTTTTCAGTGTGAAGTTTTTACCTCTGTTTGGACAGCCTCACAGAAAATTTTAGTAGTTGAAGATAACACCTTAAAATCTATATTTGATATCACCATTTACTCTAAAGATATAAACACTTGTGTAAAAAAACAACAACAATTTTTTGTTTGTTTTAGAACTTTTCTATGTATATAATGTCCCTAGTAGGCTAGGTAAAAACAGAAATAATTATAAAAAACTACAAATTCTTAAAACTCAGAGTGTCTACTTTCATATGATTCACTGAACACCACTGTGTAATGTGAAACAAAGAAATTCCATGCTGAACATAGACATATCAGGCAATATATCCATTTTTTTTTGGCCTTTGGTGAAAATACTAGATGGATGTTTTGTAGTTCATAAAATCTTTCTTATGAAAATACAACTATATTATTTTCACTTGTTTGAAGATATATTCGCAAAGAGCATAAACAGAAAGACACTTCCTGGTTGGTGAATGTAAATGTAAGCACCATAGCGACTCTACTGACATCTCACACTTCAAACAGAAGTCAAATATAAGAGCACATTAATTTGACATGCTAAAAATTAAGTGCTTACAGCACTACACAACTCCATGGTCCTCCGTTTCATCCTGAAACCAGGCCATTGTCTTTGCAGAAAAAAAAAACACTTAAGGTGCATCCCAACTTGCACACTTCTGCACTTATCTATGGCATTTTGTAGTATAAATAGTGTGAGTATAAATAGTGTTCCCAGTGAAAATTCCAAGAAAACAAATAGTGTCTTCAAGTGACTTAAAATGTCTGGATGATGCACTTATTCAACCGAAAAAACGATGTGAAATTTTGGACACTTCGTGCACTCAATGCTCTCAGATTTGCTTATTTGCAAAAGAGAGGCGGGGCTACCGGATGCTGACGCAGGATGAAAAAAATGTTCAAGATGGCTGACAACTCTCTGGAGGACAAGACATCTTACAAATGTCTTAAATTAGCTCAAGTTGTGTGATTTATTTGGCATTTTACAAAAGCTGTGTTTTTTTGTTTGTTCCAAACCCCATTCTACATAATCAGAATCAATCATCCAACAGAACTTTAAAAATTATTTTGTTGTTACTTCATTTGGTTGTTAATTTGAGTATAAAAAGGACTCTTTGAAAGATTTTCAGTGGCAATCACCACAGACGGGGAAAAAAAATTCACTTTGTCTAAGCTGCGTCCGAAAACTAGAAAGTTAAGCAAAAATCATGCGACAAATGTAAGTTAGTTTACTAGCAGTTAATTAGCTGGAAGCTAACAATTCCTTAATCTCCATACATCATTTTTAAGGTGAAGTGTAATCTCCCCAGGCCCTTCACATTAAAAATGTATTCAGTAATTTATTACATTTTTGTGCATGTTATTTTATTGGTTTAGAATGAACAGACAGAGGAACTTTAATAATGAATGAATGATGGATGGATGGATTCTAACTTATCAATAGCATCAGTAGCTCTCCCAAATTCATCCATCTACCAATGTTTAGTCTATTCATATATGATGTTAGAAATACCATCCTGAACCACTCACACTCGTCCAAAAGACATCTACAGAAAGGAAAAGGATGAGCGCTTTGTTCTTTCACAGGCATGCAGCAGCATCTACTCAAATGATAAGATCCCAAAGTCAGGAACAAGAACACACACACACCTCTGATACACCCAGCAGCATCGAAACCCAACATATCATGTCCTTTGTGTTTTTTTTTCCTGTCTGCATTTTGGCAGTGAAAATCTTTCAATTAGGCCTTTTTATAGCTACTGCCTGGAGGAAGGAGTATCTGGAGATCTCCAACAACCCACACACACACCATGATATCAGGGAGCCGGCCATGTGTGTTCAGCAGGACTTTAAGAGGCTATTTTTTTTACCACACTAACATGCCAAGCATCTGTGCAGACCTGCATCGCTGTGTTTGCTTTGCATTTTAAATGGTGTATAGGGAACATGCTGCCTGCTCAAATCTTAATCATTGCAATCATTCTGACCTACATGGAGCTGGATTTTTTTTTTTTCATTTTTGGTTACTTTAGGGAGATTTGTTCCTGCAAGAACTTAGTGATTGTGAGCATCCATCCATCCATTTTCTTTACCACTTATCCTACACAGGGTTGCGGGAGCCTGGAGCCTATCTGAGGGGACTTGGTGCACAAGGCATGGGACGCCCTGAACAGGGTTCAAATCCTGGCACACACTTATACACCCATTCACACACTACAGACAATTTAGAGATGCCAATTAGACTATGACATGTCTTTGGACTTGGGGAGGAAAATCTTTTTCTTTTTATAAATGCCATGTACTCAGAATAACTTGGCCAAATTTACATTTTTCATTTTGGTTACGTTAGAGCAAAGCAAGACAGATTTACAGAGGGGAAGTATAATATCTCATCCTAATAAAGCAAATTAGATATTTATTCTAATCTTGAATAGCACATGATATTAGAAAGCTATTACAATGTTAATTCTTTAGTAAATCTTAGAGAGATTCACTTGTATAATAGTACAGAGAGAGCAAGTGCAGTTTGCAGGTGACTAGTGTTATGAGAAAAACCATTTGGAAGCTCAACAATGTGCCATCTGGGGCTGTCAGTGCCGTGATTGATGATCACCTAATCCAAAAATGAATCACAGACACACTAAATAAATGAAAAGAGGCCTGGCTTTGGTGCTTGCAAAAGTCTGCAGTAACTTTGACAACCCTGAAAAAAAGATACAGGCAGTGTGTCATCACAAAAATTACCCCCTTCCCACACCCCCTCCCCACCCCTCCTCTGCCGTTCGAGGTGCTTTTGCTCTCTTCCCACCTAAAGCACTGTGTTAATGCAGCAGGCTATTGGAGATACAATCTGAAATGCCATCTGGTTATTGCAAATGAATAGACATAATGGGACTTGCCTAAGGGGTGGCAGTGGCTTCCCGCTTACCCTCCATTCCCCAGCCTATCGAATACAGACTCCTGTGGAGTTCTGAGAGAGAAGGAGAACTCATCATGGCTCTAGAACTGTTCCATTCTTGAAGGCGGTAAAAAAAACAAATTGTACCGAGGGCAAGACAGGGAAAGATGATCACCTTCATCATCATCATCAACTACACCATCATCATCATCATCATCATCATCATGATAACCTCTATGGTACAAAGAATATATTTAGTTTAAGTGCATCCTAATGTCTAATTGTAATAAAAACATTTCTGTTGGATATCACTAATTCTTTTGGGTAAACCCTCATCTCCCACAGCAATCATTTAATACTCAGCCAAGCTCATTCCTCACTCCCTAAAGGCTTGAAGAATCAATGAACTGGTGATTCCCACTGCAGTTCCTAACACATTGTGAGCGTTTCTCAGATCACAAAGTCCATGGTTCAAATGCAGCAGGCTTAGCAGTTCTGTAGCCTCTAGGTACAGCTTCCCATAAGCAAAAGAGCCAAGCACCAGACAGTTTTCCAGATGCTACGAGCTCTGATTCAAAAAATGAGGATACGGGCCAGCAGCATTAAATTTGTGTTTATTGCCCCTAACGAACGTCAAGGGGAGCCAAATAGGTCCTCAAGGGCTAAGCTGTTATTTGTGCCTCGTATTACGGTGCGAAAGTCACCATGATGTCAGCGCTTGGCGGTGTTGACAGACCAAGCCCAGAGAGTTGTAAAAGAGATCTAATAACCAAAGCAATTGTGACAAAGATGAGAATTAGGAATATTTTTATAATTAGATTTCGCCATAATGGTGTACTTCAATAATTACATTTGGCCTGAATAGTCATGTCGACATCCAGAATCAATTCTTGTCCTAACAGGCTAAACCCATATTCTGTTGAACGGTTATTCACTACACAGCTTTCACTGATGTTGAGCAAACCCCATTTCTCAGGAGAACCAGAGATCGGGTCCCTGGATCATGCCTGGGCTTAAAAAAATTTCATACTTAACCAGCCCCTCTGTGCAAACATCAACGAGTCTGAAAAAAAAATTCAAGAGTAAAACTCCTGGGATCTACCTGGCAGCTCTCAGATCACACATTCCGCACTGCACACAACCTTGGGATAGTTTTAGACAACCAACTAGCCTCGCTATGCTAACCTGATTCAGTCATGCAAGTTGCTTCTCAACAACATCAGGAGGATCTAGCCATTTCTATCCATACAGGCCACTCAGGTGCTTGTTCAGTCCTTAAGTCCAGGCACCTGGCTGGTCTACCCATGCATTACTTATAATCTTAATAACAATTGGAAGATTAGTTCTCAATCCCACCAAGACTCCCACATCACCCCATTGCTGCATTGCATCCCTTCACTGGTTTTCTGAAGCTGCCCACATCAAATTTAAACATGGATGCTTGCAAGCAAAGCTGACCTACCTTAAGGCACTTATCAGACCCTGCACTGAACCAAGCTCCATTCAGGCTACCATCACAGCTTGACTGGACGAACCATCCCTTAAGGTATAGGGAAAACATGCATAAAGACTATACTTTGTCTACCTTTGTTTACACAAACTCAGAAGTATATTGAACTTATAGGCATAATGGCTTCAAAAAAAGCTGTTTAAAAAATTGTACACAAATTATAATTTATGTATGACTATGCTTAGGTAATGGCTTTTATTTTATTATGACATACATTAGATTCATTAGAACAAACCACTCTTGTGATTAATAAATCCAAACCAGCTACAGTAAATGAAAATGGACTGCATTGATTCTGAAAGACCTAACCAGTCATGACTAAAATCTCTGCCCTTTTAACTCACCCTGTATGCTAAATTTCATTTTTATTTGGTGTGATGTCTTTTTGTGGCTGCTGTTTATGGACTCTTCTTATGTAGCAAGATAAAAATGAATAAAAAATTTGATTCCAAAAAGACTCTTCATTGGCCTGGCACCCGGTTCATGGAATGAGTCAATGACTTCAAACAAAGACTAAAACAAAAACTAAAAACTTACCTCTTAACTAAGCACTTGAATTAGCACTTTGTTATTCTATTTAAAAAAATAATAAGCACTTCCATAAAACAATCTGGATAAGAGTTTTTGAGAAATGAAAATGCAAAGGTTTAGAAGAACATGGTTCTCTTAGCTTTTAGGTATTTAGCAAAACGGGAAGATCCAGCGGTCTTGCATGAAAAAATCTGTCTTTATACCTTTCTACTGTTTTTCATTTCATTATCAAACCACAAACTGTCTAGACAAAGCCACAGCTTGCCCTCATAAATGAAAATCCCACGTTTTTCCAGTGAAATGTATGGAGAGCAGATTCCTGACTTATTGCCAATTCTAACTGACTCAAATCCCAGGGTAGCAATCTAACCCTTCCTCTTAGACTAGAATAGCAGCTATCAAGAGAGCCCTAAGCAGGCTCCAAGCATCCTCTGAATCTATGAAAAGTAGAGGTGCAGGGGGTGGAGTGTAAGGAGGTGCCACTCATTATGCTGGCCACAATTGTAGGGTCCACTGACATCTCTTTCATGCAGCCGCTAACGCCACTGCCATCGCCTCATGGGCTAAATCAATGTGTCAGCAGTGGCTAGCTCATTATCCTGCTGCCTACTGTGTATTACCAGCTCATTGTACTGATTTTTATTATCCAGATCTGCCGTTCAACACATCACCTCCACTCATATGTGGTCTTTTTATTCTTTCTTGCTCACTCTCTCGTGCTGTGAATTCAGTAGGAACAAAGACATCTCCATAGAAATTCTTGTATAGTCGACTAGGAGAATGAGACTGTATAAGAAAAGAGATAAGCAAAGATAAGGTTTGCTGGTTACAGTATGAATTAGTGTGAGGATCTCTCAAGGGTGCTGTCTTGCCTGCTGACCAATGTGCTGACATAGAAAATACAGTAAGCATTATTTTTAGCTCCGGAAAAAAATGGCTCCTTAGGAAAAATGGAGCTGTAAGACCTGATAAGGTTTGCCTGCACACCTAGAATGCTGCATGTGTAAAAATGCATCTACACTGTGACAGTTCATTGATATTCAGAAAGCAAATACACATATGTTAATGTACACAACCACTGAACACAGATCAGGATCATCATACATCTTCATAAGTGCTAATGTGTTCCTTAATGACATACACGTTATATGTGCACGTCAGTAAATGAATCCAATGCCAGCCATTCGTGTCAGGCAATAAAGTAATCTGATTGAGGACATATGGAATTACATTAGAGACAGTCACTTATAACGTCTGAAGAGCTATCGACCCGCTCCCCGTTAGCATCGCCGGATTTACCGCGGAGACACCTCACTGTCACTCCCCTGCCCCCAGGCTCAACCAATCAACTTATCCTGCTGCTGTGCCTCCAGCCAATGGGCTATTGATTAACTGACTTTGTTACTTCTCAAATGAGATTTAGTATGAGGGGATCAGAATCACTCTGGAGACCAGCGACAGGCAGAGCTTAAATAACCATGATTTATTATTTCACATAAGATTTAGCCAGTGCATGGTGCATGCAAATAGGTTCAAAGAGAAGCCAAAGCATGAGCACATACATAGCCAAAAGTATGTGGACATCAGGTAATCACACCTATATGAGCTTGTTGGACATCCCCTTTCAAACCCATGAGTTAACACAGAGTTGTCCCCTTCTTGTTGCATCCATACCAGTCTAAACTACTGCTTTTGGGAAGGCTTTCTACAAGATTTTCAAGTGTCCTTGTGGGAATCTGTACCTGTGCCCATTGTGTTAAAAGAGTTGTCGTAAGGTCAGGCACTGATGTTGGATGAGAAGGCTTCGCTGGCAATTGATATTCCCATTCATCAAAAAATGGGGCTGAGGTCAGGGTTCTGTGCACGCTCCTCCATGTCTTTATATACCTCGCTGTGTGCACAGGGGCATAGTTATGCTAGGCCTTCTCCAAACTGTTGGAACAAAATTGGGAGCATACTGTTTTTCTATGGTGCATTAACAGTAAAGTTTCATGGAACAAATGGACCCAAAACCCTGAAAAACAGCCCCAGACCATTACCCCCTCCACCAAATATTACTACTGGCACTATGCGTCCTGGTATGTAGTGTCTCCTGGCATCTACCAATAACAGATTCCTCAATCAGACTGTCAGTGAAGCATAATTCATGAGAGAAAACACATCTTAATGCTCCAAGGTCCAGTATTGTGTGCTTTACACCACTCTAGCCAACATTTGGCACTGCACACAGTGACCTTAGACTGTGTGCAGTTGTTTGGCCATGAAAAACCATGAAGCTCTCATGGTCATGTTCATCAGGCATCCAGATGCAGGAATTCTATAATGAGTGGACAGGCAATTTTTACAACACCTCCAGTCTTTGAGTTTGGTTGGTCTGCTACTTCATGGCTGAATTGTTGTTGCCTTAATTTAGCAAGAATAGCACTTACAGTTGACTGGGGCAGATCTACAGGGCAGAAATACCACTTTTGTGACAAAAGTGGCATCCTATGATGTCTGAAGTCACTGAGTATTCTACTGCCAGTGTTTTTCTACGGAGAATGTATGGATGTGTACTTGATATTACACACCTGTTAGCACTTAGAGTGCCTGAAACAGCTAAACTCAATCATTAGGAGGAATGTCCACATACTTTTGGCAATACTATTTATTGCAATTTAGATGATCTGGTTCATAGATTTCATTCATAGATTTTAAAGAAAGCTGCTGTTTCCATTGCTGAGAGCTGTGACCCTAAATGTACAAATCTTTGTTTTGCAATGAGACACAACTAGCCAAACACAGCAACAATCCAGCCATCCTGATCCCGTAAATGTATGTATAAAATAGCTGACATGGGAAAGGACTCTTCATATTTCTAGATGGAAATAATCTTCACGTCTAATACAATCCAACTTGGTAAGATTTCTGAGGTAAATTTCAGCTATATTCATATTTATCTTCACTGCTATTTGTAACTAGAGTTAACATTAAAATGAAAAAAATTGTTAAAGTGCTTTTCAGTTCAATCATAAAACTAAGTTTGACAAGAGCCAAATTGTGATGGCTAGACAAATGGATCAGAGCATCTCCAAAACTGCAGCTCTTGTGGGCTGCAGTGGTCAGTATCTATCAAAAGTCCAAGGAAGGAACAGAGGTGAACTGGCGACAGGGTCATGGACGGCCAAGACTCATTGATGCACGTGGGAAGCGAAGGCTGGCCCGTGTGATCCGATCCAACAGACAAGCTACTGTTGCTCAAATTGCTGAAGAAGTTAATGCTGGTTCTGATAGAAAGGTGTCAGAATATATAGCGCATGACGGGTCAGGGCTGTTTTGTCAGCAAAAGGGGGACCAACACAATATTAGGCAGGTGGTCATAATGTTATGCCTGGTCAGTGTATAGATTCAATGTAAACTTTATGTGGACTTAAAATCCCTTTTATTTGTACTGCTCACTTACAAAGACGTTATTGTGTGTCCGTTTTTTAAATGATATTTAAAAATAAACAATATGTGCATCCTAAAAATGAATTATTTTACTATATAAAAGAAATGTTGTTTTATTGTGAACTATATAATTTACGAAATCACCATTACAGCCTATGTAGTACAGAAGGAAATTTTTTCTGTGATGTCTAACAAGATGAAAGTCTAACAAGAGGAATAAATGAAAACTAAAAAGACTAATATGGTGATATATGATAAGACATGCATGTCAGCAAGATTTGGGGTTATATCTAACCATCATACAATATCACAGAAAGAAAACTCAATGTTCAGAAACAAGCATAACTAGGATATGTAAATTCTGGCAAGTCTGTAAGTTCACCTAAGATCAGTCTGATGTGAGTTATTTAATTTCAGTATTAAGTCCTCAATGCAAATCTGGACACAGCCCATAGTGCACTATAGTGAAATTTTACAGTAGAATTATGCTATATTTTAATACAAGTAAAGTGTAGCTAAATATAAGTGACAAGAAAGTATTACTGTGGATAAATATGTTAACAGTTCTGAAATATGAATTGCTTCAATACTCTAATTATAATGCGTTTTTCATTATTGTATTATTTAACAGATACAAGTATATAATGACACTCTGCTGCTAATGTCTGGTTTGTCTGGGGCGGTACAGTGGGGCAAAAAAGTATGTAGTCAGCCACCAATTGTGCAAGTTCTCCCACTTAAAAAGATGAGAGAGGCCTGTAATTTTCATCATAGGTACACTTCAACTATGAGAGACAGAATGAGAAAAAAAAATCCAGAAAATCACATTGTCTGATTTTTAAAGAATTTATTTGCAAATTATGGTGGAAAATAAGTATTTGGTCACCTACAAAAAAGCAAGATTTCTGGCTCTCACAGACCTGTAACTTCTTCTTTAAGAGGCTCCTCTGTCCTCCACTCGTTACCTGTATTAATGGCACCTGTTTGAACTCGTTATCAGTATAAAAGACACCTGTCCACAACCTCAAACAGTCAGACTCCAAACTCCACTATGGCCAAGACCAAAGAGCTGTCAAAGGACACCAGAAACAAAATTGTAGACCTGCACCAGGCTGGGAAGACTGAATCTGCAATAGGTAAGCAGCTTGGTGTGAAGAAATCAACTGTGGGAGCAATTATTAGAAAATGGAAGACATACAAGACCACTGATAATCTCCCTCGATCTGGGGCTCCACGCAAGATCTCACCCCGTGGGGTCAAAATGATCACAAGAACGGTGAGCAAAAATCCCAGAACCACACGAGGGGACCTAGTGAATGACCTGCAGAGAGCTGGGACCAAAGTAACAAAGGCTACCATCAGTAACACACTACGCCGCCAGGGACTCAAATCCTGCAGTGCCAGACGTGTCCCCCTGCTTAAGCCAGTACATGTCCGGGCACGTCTGAAGTTTGCTAGAGAGCATTTGGATGATCCAGAAGAGGATTGGGAGAATGTCATATGGTCAGATGAAACCAAAATAGAACTTTTTGGTAAAAACTCAACTTGTCGTGTTTGGAGGAGAAAGAATGCTGAGTTGTATCCAAAGAACACCATACCTACTGTGAAGCATGGGGGTGGAAACATCATGCTTTGGGGCTGTTTTTCTGCAAAGGGACCAGGACGACTGATCCGTGTAAAGGAAAGAATGAATGGGGCCATGTATCGTGAGATTTTGAGTAAAAACCTCCTTCCATCAGCAAGGGCATTGAAGATGAAACGTGGCTGGGTCTTTCAGCATGACAATGATCCCAAACACACGGCCCGGGCAACGAAGGAGTGGCTTCGTAAGAAGCATTTCAAGGTCCTGGAGTGGCCTAGCCAGTCTCCAGATCTCAACCCCATAGAAAATCTTTGGAGGGAGTTGAAAATCCATGTTGCCCAGCAATAGCCCCAAAACATCACTGCTCTAGAGGAGATC
Organism: Hemibagrus guttatus; assembly: GCA_033459395.1. Lineage (NCBI taxonomy): Eukaryota > Metazoa > Chordata > Actinopteri > Siluriformes > Bagridae > Hemibagrus > Hemibagrus guttatus. The sequence goes on along the minus strand of JAUCMX010000026.1, from coordinate 8,698,994 downwards.
TGCATGGAGGAATGGGCCAAACTACCAGCAACAGTGTGTAAAAACCTTGTGGCGACTTACAGAAAACATTTGACCTCTGTCATTGCCAACAAAGGGTATATAACGAAGTATTGAGATGAACTTTTGTTATTGACCAAATACTTATTTTCCACCATAACTTGCAAATAAATTCTTTAAAAATCAGACAATGTGATTTTCTGGATTTTTTTTCTCATTCTGTCTCTCATAGTTGAAGTGTACCTATGATGGAAATTACAGGCCTCTCTCATCTTTTTAAGTGGGAGAACTTGCACAATTGGTGGCTGACTAAATACTTTTTTGCCCCACTGTATAAAGTTCGTTAAAATCAGACTTCATTAGAATACTAAACATTTTTCCTTAAAATAAAATGCAGTTTAAACCGGATTCTGCAGCCTCGAGTTAGAAACAGACCTACAGCCCTGTAGCCGCGAAACAGAAGATAGCCGTCAGCACAGTGTCAAGCCAGGAGCAAGAAGTCGAATTCAGTTTCTCCACACTCGTTTATCAATCAGTTCCAATCCCCACCACTCAAGCACTCAGTGTGCAGAAGTGATGGAAGAAGGGAGGGAGAAAGGGAGCGAGAGGGAGTATGAGAGGGAGAGATGCTGCCTCTCCTTCAATCATGAGTATTCATGCGGTGTCACAAGCAGCAGAGCGGCAATGCTTCACATCCTCTGATAAGGAAATGAGGAGATGCACTGGAGGGCAATTGCTAGCCAGGGTGCACTTCAGTCCAGTGCTTATTCCTCAGAGGCAGCAAACACGCAGAGGCATCTTCAAGAGCTGTTTCTTTTCTTTTACTCTCTTATCCTCCACTCACTCTGTCACACTCTTCCTCACTCTCACTTTCTTTCTTTCTGACTCTCTCTCTCTCTCTCTCATACACACGCACACAGTTCTTATTCCCAGGGCATTCCCCCGTCCGTAACCTTTCCCCAAACCTTTCTTTAGAAGTGTATCTGTTCAGGTGTTTGTGTGTGTGTGTGCATGTGTGTGTGTCTGCCCACTACAGAGGGCAGAGGGTTAGCAAGTTAATACCTCTGTGTTCTGGGGGTTCCTCTGTGTCTCTGTGACATTGTCCTCTCCCCAGGGGAGAGAAACAAAATAAAGAGTCAGTTATAACAGAGGACGTGTATGGAAACAGAGCGAGAGAGAGGCAGCGCGACAGAGGAAAAGAACAGAGCATGCTGAAAGCAGAGTTGTGCACAGTCGAAGGTGTATGGCTTGGAGGAAAGCGGAGTTGTCAGACTATATTAGCGGCCCGTGTGTGGAGATTAACACTGCAGTTTTTCGGCCCAGGTTCAAGAACTAAAGGAGCATTTAAGCACAGCACTAGTCAACATCTGGAGTAATTTCGTGCACCTTAAACCATGTAAAATCCAGCATCTTCAAGTTAAATCTCGAACCTTTAAGGGAAAACCCTTCAGAGAGTAGGATGAATCCTAAATAGCTTCCTACTGAGTCTAGCATATGCTCACTACTACATCACGGTATTATAGAACGCATGAAGTGCGGCGCATGTTAAATAGAACACCATTTGAGATTCAGTCCCAGAAAATTATACAAAATTTAACATAAATTTGCATTTCATGTTTATTTTCAATAACATTTTGCCTTTCTTTAGGTTGATAGACAAGCAGAAGAAGCAATACATACTGAGAGGTATTTTAATGCTCCATTAAATGGATGTACAGTATAACAAATACGTAGTGGATTACAACACAAATATTTTACTTCTACCATTATTCAATTTTCCCAAATTAATACACAATGGAAATATTATTTAAAAGCAGAATTAAAGACTGACCAGTATGGATTTCCATATGTAAAAATGAGAATGTGTTGGAGTTGCAGAATTTAGATTTTTGTTTATCGTTAACACGCGTTATCCATCCAGCTGTCCATCCAGATATTTACTGTACTGCTTATGCTACACAGGGTCAGAGGGAACCTGGAGATTATACTTTGGGGGGAACAAAGTGGGGGAAATCCTGTACAAGGTTCCAACCCATCACAGGGTACAATCACACACTCAGACACACTACAGTCTCACCAGTCAACTTATAATGCATGTGTGGGGACTGGGGAAGGAAACCTGCATGCCCAAGAACAGTGAGAACATGCCATCTCCATAAACACAGTACAAAAGCAGGAATCAAATCCCCAACCCTGAAGCCATGCTGCAAACTTGCTAAGCCACCATCTTGCCATTAGCACAAAACTGCCCTTTTTTAAAAAATGCTCAATGTGCTCTCTAACAAAACACAACTTTAATTGCGCTCTTGAGGCACACTGAATCCTTTCATAAATCCAGGATAACATTGTTTGGTCCCAGCCAGTCTTTAAGCGTAACACAACAATACTGCACATGCAATGTGTATGCTATTTCTGTCCTTTTTACTCAGAACTATATGACTATAAAAGCAGCAGAGGAGGTATAATTATTGCTCACCTTTAGTTGAGAAGAACACAAGATCAGTCAGGTACAGCAATCATAGAGATGGAGGAAAGACAAAGAGGAACACATTAGAACACAGTACAATAATCACACACATGCACACAAATACAGGTGCATCTCAATAAATTAGAATGCCGTGGAAACATTCATTTATTTCAGTAATTCAACTCAAATTGTGAAACTCGTGTATTAAATAAATTCAGTGCACACAGACTGAAGTAGTTTAAGTCTTTGGTTCTTTTAATTGTGATGATTCTGGCTCACATTTAACAAACACCCACAAATCTCAACAAATTAGAATATGGTGACATGCCAATCAGCTAATCAACTCAAAACCTGAGCCTTCAAAATGGTCTCTCAGTTTGGTTCACTAGGCTACACAATCATGGGGAAGACTGCTGATCTGACAGTTGTCCAGAAGACAATCATTGACACCCTTCACAAGGAGGGTAAGCCACAAACATTCATTGCCAAAGAAGCTGGCTGTTCACAGAGTGCTGTATCCAAGCATGTTAACAGAAAGTTGAGTGGAAGGAAAAAGTGTGGAAGAAAAAGATGCACAACCAACCGAGACAACCGCAGCCTTATGAGGATTGTCAAACAAAACCCATTCAAGAATTTGAGTGAACTTCACAAGGAATGGACTGAGGCTGGGGTCAAGGCATCAAGAGCCACCACACACAGACATGTCAAGGAATTTGGTTACAGTTGTCGTATTCCTCTTGTTAAGTCACTCCTGAACCACAGACAACGTCGGAGGCGTCTTACCTGGGCTAAGAAGAAGAAGAGACTGTTGACCAGTGGTCCAAAGTCCTCTTTTCAGATGAGAGTAAGTTTTGTATTTCATTTGGAAACCAAGGTCCTAGAGTCTGGAGGAAGGGTGGAGAAGCTCATAGCCCAAGTTGCTCGAAGTCCAATGTTAAGTTTCCACAGTCTTTGATGATTTGGGGTGCAATGTCATCTGCTGGTGTTGGTCCATTGTGTTTTTTGAAGACCAAAGTCACTGCACCTGTTTACCAAGAAATTTTGGAGCACTTCATGCTTCCTTCTGCTGACCAGCTTTTTGAAGATGCTGATTTCATTTTCCAGCAGGATTTGGCACCTGACCACACTGCCAAAAGCACCAAAAGTTGGTTAAATGACCATGGTGTTGGTGCGCTTGACTGGCCAGCAAACTCACCAGACCTGAACCCCATAGAGAATCTATGGGGTATTGTCAAGAGGAAAATGAGAAACAAGAGACCAAAAAATGCAGATGAGCTGAAGGCCACTGTCAAAGAAACCTGGGCTTCCATACCACCTCAGCAGTGCCACAAACTGATCACCTCCATGCCACACCCAATTGAGGCAGTAATTAAAGCAAAAGGAGCCCCTACCAAGTATTGAGTACATGTACAGTAAATGAACATACTTTCCAGAAGGCCAACAATTCACTAAAAATGTTTTTTTTATTGGTCTTATGAAGTATTCTAATTTGTTGAGATAGTGAATTGGTGGGTTTTTGTTAAATGTGAGCCAAAATCATCACAATTAAAAGAACCAAAGACTTAAACTACTTCAGTCTGTGTGCACTGAATTTATTTAATACACGAGTTTCACAATTTGAGCTGAATTACTGAAATAAATGAACTTTTCCACGACATTCTAATTTATTGAGATGCAACTATATAACTTGGTGTGAAATGAAAATAATAACCCAAAATTGATTATTTTCCTCTACCAGCATGTAAATAAGTTTTATTTCTTCGCCTATTACAGCTTTTTAAATTCATTATTGAGCGGCATGTCATACTTTTAAGTAGTTACATTTAACTTTGTGGAACGTCTGTGAGGCAAATTAGTTCCTGATACAGTACCGCTTACGTTACTTTATAATGCCATTGAAGTTAATATGACATCATCAAGAAACCAGAAAGTGTAAATGTGCTCTATTGTGCAAACCTTCCATGGCAGGAAACCTACTAATGAACTACAGACACAAGCAGTGACACTGGAGACTCCTTCCATAAATGTTTACCAAACAGCACCTTACACAAACCAGTGCTATATCAATTATTCGATTATGCATCTTTCTTTGTTACATATCAACACGCTTTCTGATCCATTTTAGAATTACTGTTAGATTATGTGCAGTGTCCAGCCCTGTGAATTAGCTGTTGCTATAGAAACAATTAAAAATAGAAATGTATCAGAATGTGAGCCTTATATATAAATCTGTGATTTATTGTGGTCTAATCATAATTAATGTGATATGTTCTGTTGATTAAATGCAGAGCAATTAAACTGATTTGTTTACGATGATCACTTTCATCATTATCATACAGCTCTAGAACATTCTGTCCAGTTCCATAAATCTGTAACATATCATTTTAAGATTTTATACTTGGAAAAGGAAACCAAATAAAGAGCCAAGTAACTTGTAGTACTTTGGCAAGTCTTCTAATTGTACACAGCCTCAAATAAGAAGCTTTTTAATTTGCAGCTATTAAAAAAAGTGACTGGGATCTCCTTCGTAGTCAGAGAGAGCTTTCAACTGCTCCCACATAAAAGCTTAAATGACGTTCGTCTGTGAGCTGCGGTCTGGCTCTGATCTATCTCCCAACACCAGGCTGGAGGAGCCATGCAGCTTTCTCATTCGTTATTAATCAGCTAATTAAAAATGGTGCACTCCGCCTATCTGAGAAGAGATGATGAATGGAGAAGGAAGGGCGAGAAAGCAGGACAAGTCCCCTGAGGGGAGAGGGAGGACACAGGGTGAGAGGGAGAAAAAAAAGGGACCGAGAGATCTAGATGATGTGTAAATGAATAAACAGACGTACTTTTCATGTTCACGTTCTCATCAGCTGCACTTTTATAACCAGGCAGTGGAGGTGTTGGGTTACAATTTAGAAATGACTAGAAATTTAGACTTTATAAATGAGTCTTTGTTATGAACAAAAAATCAACCGTTGTAAATTTTCATTGGATCAAAATATCAGTTTCATGAATGGCAAGGAAATGTGAGGGGGCAGATGTGTGTATTCTATACCGGCCTTATAAACCAGGGCAGTTTCGTTCTGCAAGATTTCCTTTGCCCTAAAGGCCAACCAATAAAAGCACTGTTTTAGTACAGCACATGAAACAATAAAGAATCAGTGCAGCAAATAAAGCTGGAAATGTCTGCTGGTGCAGATATCTACACTCCTGTATAAGCTGAGTAGCCAATTTTCTGAAAAGTTTACTTTTTTTTAGTTTACAGTCACTCAGACTAATAATGGACAAGGAAAGAAAGCAAAACAATACGAGCTACTGGATTTTTGGAAAGATGGTTTCAATTTTATGGCTCTCTATCAGAACATCGTCCATGTTAAGCCGTATGTCTCATTACACAAGTTTTGTGTTCACCTCAGCCACAGTGAGGACTTTCCCCAAGCGTGCAGAGGAGCTACAGATTTCCCCTTTAATCACAAGATTTTTCTATCACAAACACTCACAACCAGTTCGGTCCGCTTCTCCAACTTAAAATCTAATTAAGCCACAGGAGGGAACATGCTCCAGTTTTTTTCTTCCACAACCACATGATTAAAACGACAGAGCGAGCGAGGCATCGGAATGAGTGAAACAGTAGGGGCAGAGGCCGTGCCCTCACATGCACCAACTGTCCTTTAAGACAAACAGAAGGGACTGCTGTGCCTGTTCACTCTGTCTAGGCTTCCTGTTGCCTTATAGACTCCTGGTCCATATGCAAACTGTTCTTTATACCGCACACACAATGAGAGCAAAAGTATAGGGCTGTTACGTTATGGAATTGGGACACGTCCTTGATTCTCATTCGATGCACACTTCCAGTTTTACCTGCATCCTTGTCCGTTTTCACCTTGCTCACTCCTTTCTATTCATATCACACCGTTCATGTAATTATAATAAAGGTTTTAAAGTGTGTCAGCCACAAGCCTGCCCACAGAGCTCGCGGCATAGCATATCAGAAATGGTAGCTTGTCATTTATACTGGGATTGGTGCATATTGTAAATATAATATATATCAGCTATTATAATAATTGATTCAGTCAAGCCTCTATCAAACTTGTACAAAGGCTCATATATATATATATATATATATATATATATATATATATATATATATATATATATATATATATATATATATATATATATAAATAATGTTGAGTCCTAGAGATTTCTGAATAAAAAGAACAATATATTATTCATTCATTCATTGTCTTTCGCTTATCTGAACTATTCTCGGGTCACGGGGAGCCTGTGCCTATCTCAGGCGTCATTGGGCATCAAGGCAGGATACACCCTGGACGGAGTGCCAACCCATCGCAGGGCACACACGCACTCTCATAAACTACGGACAATTTAGAGATGCCAATCAACCTACCATGCATGTCTTTGGACTGGGGGAGGAAACCGGAGTACCCGGAGGAAGCCCCCGAGGCATGGGGAGAACATGCAAACTCCACACACACGGCGGGGGCGGGAATCGAACCCCCAACCCTGGAGGTGTGAGGCAAACGTGCTAACCACTAAGCCACCGTGCCCCCAACAATATATTAATAATAATAATATATTAATATAATATCTATTATTCACAATTGGGGTGGGGCATGGTGGCTTAGTGGTTGTCACATTTGCCTCACACCTTTAGGGGTGGGGGTTTGATTCACAGCTCTATCTTGTGTGTGTGTGTGTGTGTGTGTGTGTGTGTGTGTGTGTGTGAGGAGTTTGCATGTTCTCCCTGTGTTTTGGTGGTTTCCTCTGGGTGATCCAGTTTCCTCCCCCAAGTCCAAAGACATGCGTTGAAGACTGATTTTTTTTTTTGTGTGCGTGTGTGTGTGTGTGTGTGTGTGTGTGTGTGTGTGTGTGTGCATGAGATCATACCCTTTCTCAAGGGTCTCGAGTCCCCTGAGATAGGCTCTAGGTTATCTGTGTAGGATAAGTGGTACAGAAAATGGATGGATATTCATGGATAAAGGAAGGATAAAAACTTTTAAAACTAATTAAAAAAATTCTAATTGCACATCTGACTACCCAGTGCCCTGTATTCCATAAGACAATAATGATAATTGACTGAACCAACACATAAATGCTTTTGTACTATACAAGCTGTATGCCATGTGAAGCTCATAAACACAACCTAGCTGCACGTTTAATTGTTAAACCCTGCATATATATCTATTACAGTGATGGATCCCTGGGCCACCCACAGCTCCATCCAGCTCTGGTGTTCTGCCGGCAGCCCCAGCATTTGTTTGGCAGACTAGAAGTGCTCAGTATCCTCCATAGACATCCCATCATGCCAGTGGTCCCTTTGATGTCAACATCCAGAAGCTTTGAATTAGTTAGGGAAAGGCAAAGCAGCTCCCAATCTCCATGCTAATTAAGTCCAAACAGCTGGTCCTAGCGCCTCTTTTCTGAATGCAGTAAACACTCGCACAAATGCTCCAATTTCTCTTCAGTGAGATCAATGCCTCTCTGTGAGAATGCAAAGTATGATCGACGATAGTCTAAATGTTCATGTCACCTAAGAATTTATCGTGGTTATGCACAGCAGCGTTGGTGAATGCTTGACTCTGCTGATTGGAAACTCTTTATTTATTTTAGTAGCAGTTGACAGTGGTGTTGGTTCTAATGTAAATCAGTGGTTTATATTAAATTATTTAGCTAATTCATAGGGATTTGTATTGTAAGTATGCCACATCATAAAATGTTATCAGCTCCATAAACACATAATGATATGTGCTGACTCACGTGTTAACTAGTGCTAGTAAGATTGAATAATATGAGGTAGCTAGCTAGGAAACTGGACAAACTATGCTACTCAATATTAGCAGTAGTTAGCTAATTTGTTGATTAACCTTGTTTTGTTTTTGTTTTTTTTGTTTGTTCCTCACCAGAACAAGCCAAACTTCCTGTTTCTCAGTAAGTACAATGTGTATTTTAAGTTTATTCATTTCACTCATTGTCTATTGCTTATCCGATCTATTCTCGGGTCATGGGGAGCCTGTACCTTTCCCAGGCATCATCAGGCATCAAGGAAGGATACACCCTGGATGGAGTGCCAACCCCTCGCAGGGCACACACACTCTCATTCACTCACGCAATCACACTACGGACAATTTAGAGATGCCAATCAACCTACAATGCATGTCTTTGGACCGGGGGAGGAAACTGGAGTACCCGGAGGAAACCCCCGAGGCACGGGGAGAACGTGCAAACTCCACACACACGTCGGAGGTGGGAATCGAACCCCCAACCCTGGAGGTGTGAGGCAAACGTGCTAACCACTAAGCCATCGTGCCACGTTATTTTTAAGTTTATTATCAAATAAAAAAGTAATGAATTCATGCCACCATTTTTTTTAAGGCATTAAAGGCATTACACTTCTAACTGTAAACAATAGTTAAAACATTGAACACCCTAATGACTTCTTTGGTTTGTCTCTACCACAGAAGAAGATCTGTGGTGCTGTATTTCATATTAAATCATTTCTTATTAAAACAGAGCAAACAAAAAAAACATTATGGAATCAGAAAATGCGCTGATATGTTTTCTGACATGTTTGGGTGCTGGCATCTATGTTTTCTTTCCTCAAATGAGCAGGAATCATATAAGCGTGAAATTTATTCAGAGTCTGCCTCAGACTGTCTCCTGATGTCACGCATGGCTACATAGGAGTAGCCACAAAACTAACTTTCTGAACAGATAATTGTTAGTCTTTAGTACCTGCTGTCTGCCAGAACGTTGTTTGGATTAAATGCTGTATTAGTTTTAATATCTAATATTTAATACAGCATATTATTGTTTTCTTAGTATATTAATATGGCGCATTGAACCTGTACCTGAACTACATCATGTCTAAAAAATAGCCTTCACACTACAGAGTGATATTACAGTTGTGCCATTTTGGGCTGCACAAAAACCATTTATTACAAACTGATGGATCTGTGAAAGAGAAGTTTGGCTGTTGTTGGCGGGGGACAAACATCATTTAACATCAATTCCACCAACAAAACCCCTTAGGCATGAACACACACACATACACACACACACTCACTCGATAATTTTCATGCTTTGTCAAGCCAGAAAATCTCCATTAATTCCCAACAAATCTAGAAATTGTGCTGAATGCAACTGAAAGGCTTCGCTGTCCAGACCACTGCATTCATTATATAAGTGCTTTGAGAAGCTCGTCGTGACTGACTTAACTGTTTAAAGCAGGTCCGGTAAAGAGAGGCAGATGGTCACAGCAAGTAATTAAGAGGTTATACCTGCCAACATACACAGACACACAAGCACACACACACACTGTTAACACAAGTCTCACAAACACAATAGGCAATCTTGTGTTCTTCAGGCTAATTAAGCTAGCTAGCATTTAAAGAAATGCTAAGGCTAATCTAAATCTCTACTTACTAACATCAGCAGTTTCTGGAATAATATAACTAATTTTATGGTGGTTTGCCTTTACTACAAACGCAGGCAATCAGACAAGATTTCTTAGGTGTGCAAGTCTTGCTTTATTTGATTTGTACTGAAGCTATAAGCCAAAATTAGCAAACAATAATGGAAGACTTTAGCGGTCATTAACCTGCATGTCTAAACATACACACAAAGCAATATCAGTAGAATAAATATAATTTTAAATAAACCTGAACTGTCACAAATTAGAATAGCACAGAATCTAACATTTTCTAGCTTAACTTCAAGAGGAAATGAGCGAACAACTGCTTATAACTGCTGTAAACATAAGTGATAACAGGAACTTGTAGATCTTTGTATCTTGTTGATTTTCCGCAAATGTGACTTGATTAAATATATGACTTGCTCTTTAAAAAATAAAAAATGTTGTATAAAAGGGGTATAATGCTGTTATAGATAAACATCTTGCTGCATCCTATAATACCATCACTGAACATTTTCCTGTAACAGTTCACCCCTTACTTATACAGGAAAATGAGGGTAAAAGGAGAGTGTTTGAGGGAGGGTAAGAAGCACAAGGAGGCTGAGAGTGAGCTGTGGCTGTGTCTCACCCTCCAGCAGCGCTCTCAGATTGACTTTAATAGTCCAGTCCTGAGGGCTGAGCACAACCCTGCTAATGCTCTCTCCCCTACTGTGAGCAGGCCAGACAGCCCAGTGAGTGGTCTCTCATGCTCACACACATTTAGAGTCAACACACACATGCACACTAACATTTGAATACAGAAAGACACACCACAACCAGGATCTGCTGCTACTGTTTTCAACACACTTTGAAATCCATAGGCAGGTCTGGAGAGATAGAACGTATTTCAAGGACTTCCTGTCTTCACTGTGAGGTTTTCCTACATTAACAGGGTTATGAGGAAGTCCTTGCAAGCTGAAGGAGGTTTCTTTGCTTCATTACTCTTTCTCTCTCACTCGCTCTCGCATGCCGGAACCCTCTGAGCGTATGTGTTAACCGGGCCGGTGCATTCATCATGGAGCTCTTGATCTGAGTAGAGACCCACAAGACCTGCCCACTCCCTCGGGAGAACATGATTTGAAGCCTGTTTTCAGACTGGTGTAGCAGAAAACTGCTGGGCTCGAGTCTTGTAGGGTTTGCTCTCTTTGCACTATACACTTTATAGGTTGATTGAAAAATAACACCTCAGGGTATACACATTCACAGACTATATATATATATATATATATATATATATATATATATATATATATATATATATATATATATATATATATATATATATATTGTGTGTGTGTGTGTGTGTGTGTGTGTGTGTGTGTGTGTGTGTGTGTGAGAGAGAGAGAGAATGTATATATGTACTTTATTCATGTATATGAATAATTGGACAAAGATTCCTTCATCAACTCTCCAAACAAGAATTATGTGGACACCTGACCATTACACCTATAAGCACTTTTTCAACATCTTATGCCATGTGAATAACCTCCAATCTCTTGGGAAGGCTTTCCACTACATCATGGAGCATGGCTATGGGGATTTGCCCATTCAGCTACAAAAGCATTAGTGAGTTCAGGTACTAACGTCTTGAGAGAATGCTATCCAAGTTCATCCCAAAGCTGTCGAAAGGGGTTGAGGTCAGGGCTCTTTTCAGGATACTCCAGTTGTTCTACACCAAACTTGGCATCCCATGTTGTCACTCTGAGCATCTTAGTTCCAGTGAAAAGAAATTGTAAAGCTATGGAATACAAAGACATTCTACATAATTGTGGGCTTTCAGCATATAGTGTAATGGTCAGGCGTTCATAAATGTTTAGGCATATAGTGTATGTAATTTGGCCTAAGCAGCTATGGGAAATTGCAAACAGATGATACTGAAGTGAAGGAATGGATATGACGGCAAATCGTAACTCAAGTAAAAGTGGTCAAACTAGTCAAAGTTATACCTGAGCAAAAGTCAAAAGAAAATTTCACCTCTTGTTAGAAGTCAGGATAGTAGTAACATCTGCTACAAGTTCAAACACCTTAGACTGAATGTTCTCTTGATATAATAAAAAAAAGAGGTAAGCCTTTTTCTAAACTAGCTTTAACATACAGTACAATAAACATGAATAATAACCAGCAGAAAATAATCATCAGTCCTTGTGCAAAGACAACTGGTTGTGTATCCAAACAAACTGGAGTGTTTGATTGGATGTTTTGATTGGATGTTTTGATTGGATCTCATGCAAGTAATTATCATCTCAGTCTGCTTTAGTAAATTGCTCACTACAACAGACTGACAGTAAAAAACAACATGCACTGCCCTGTATGACAAGTCAAAGCCACATATGTTCTCTTATCTCATTCATTCATTCTCTCTCTCTCTCTCTCTCTCTCTCTCTCTCTCTCTCTCTCTCTCCTCTCTCTCTCTCTCTCTCTCTCTCTCTCTCTCTCTCTCTCTCTCTCTCTCTCACACTCATCTTAGAATGACACAGGGACTGACTGCAAATACCATTTAGCCCGCAGCAAAGGCATGTAAAGTCAGCGGAGTAACAGCGAATCTAAGTGTCTGGGGAAATGGGCTGGTGACAGAGTCGGGACGCTATAGTACCCTTGAGCTAGGCACAAAAACCAAAGTAAAGCACTACATGTTCAGTTCCACTTATGCACAGTCCAAGCAAATTACCCTCCGCCCCATCAAATGACTTGTTAAGCAACGCGAGTGCAATAGTTGAGCCCAAGATCACAAGAGTGAAAACTCTAAAGCAGCAGATTTTCACCCACATACTTTATGTTTATACTGTGTGTATATAGAATTTAGCAATACACACAAACCCACAAATCAAGTACACATTCTTTCCGTCAACCTACCCTGTCTTCTCAGTGAGAATATATCTGATTGGTGTGTGACAATCAATCTTAACCAGTACGGCTAAGCTTCTACATTATGTCAACTACTGGCTTATTTAATGATATGTTATGTTACAAGATAATAGTTTTCTTCAGCATAGCTGCTACTTTGTCACTGAGGGTTCTGAGCTTTTCACTGCATTCTCATGATGATCGATTTTATATTATAAGGCAATCTGTTGCACCTGCCTGATGAAATGTCACTCTTTGAGTTATAGAAATACTGATTATTCCAAACCCGAGAGGGAAAATGGAAAGAAAGACAAGAAGAAAGAAAGACAAGAAAGACCAAAAAAAGATAGATAGATAGATAGATAGATAGATAGATAGATAGATAGATAGATAGATAGATAGATAGATAGATAGATAGATAGATAGATAGATAGATAGATAGATAGATAGATAGATAGATAGAAAGTTGCACTATTGTGGGTTTGAATTGTGTGTGTGTGTGTCTGTGTTTGTTTAAGAAAAGCTGCTGATTGGCTGGCTCAATGGGAGGTGGAATTATATAATGGTCAGACATTTTGTCACTGCATGCTAACAAGCTTTACACTTAAATTGTATCCAAACTAATTCCTTGATTATATATTTGCCTCTGACTTACTCATTAGGGATATCGATTTAAATTCAACACTTCATAAATTCTGAATCTTTATATTCCTGTGAAGCTGCTTTGTGAAAATGTTCATCGGTAAATGTGCTATACAAATAAATTTGAATTGAATTAGCACGGATAAGATCTGTAAAAACTGCAGGATGCTACAAGATGTAACATTTAGTCATTTCATTCATTTCCTCTAGGAAAGTGGAGTTGCCAGCTACTAGAGAGAATATTTCCTAATGTGGGTGTGCTAGTGGGAGCGCAAGACATTTAGATACAATTCAAGGCTTCTGTCTCAGACAGCACTAGGCACACACACACACACACAACCCTGCCTGAGTACTTAGGACTAAGTATATAGATGCAACCTGAGGATTTAGGACTCCTGTTAGTCACTAGCCTGATCATCACAATTGGTTAATTCAAATAATATGCAATACAATCTCAAAACCAGGATAAATCTTCTGACCATCACATATTCAATAGCTTCTCATCAACCATACGGAAAAAAATAAATGCCTGACCTGTTAAGCAAAAAAATGCTACTATTAATTTCCTTTTGTCGTGTAATATTGAGACTTTCGCTCACGATCTCACTCCCATTTACTTTATTTTACACTCTCATGCACTTTCACTGTCCTGATTGGCTGCTCACTCCTTCAAGTTATCGTGTAGTCAAGACTTATTTCATATCTAAAGTCGATGACGTATTATAAATTTCATGCCAATTCAGTTCAATTCCATCTGTTTAGCACTTTTAACAACGGACATCTCAAGACAGAAATATTAAAATTCAAAATAAGTTTATATTTATCTATAATGAGCAAGCCAGAGGCAACAGTGGTAAGGAAAATGTCCCTGAAATGATATGACGAAGAAACTTTGAGAGGAACCAGGCTCAAAAGGGAACCCATCGTCATCTGACAGCGGTGTGCGAGTTACTGCTACAGAATTTTCAGGGAGACTCACAAATATTAAATTATATAGCATTTTTTTTCTCATTTGACATTTTTTCACTGACACCCAAAACATCCTACATACAGTGTTTAAGCTTAAAGTGGTTTAATTTTCAAAAAGTTACTGGAGAATATTAATGGAGGAAGAAGAAGAAAGAACACATATACAATTAATATTTAAGTTGTTTAAACATACATATTTTAGTATCAGGAGTCAGTTAGTCTAGTGGGTTCTGTAATAATATTTTAATTATTCCTATTGTTATTTATATAGATTAGAATTTAGGAAGCAGCGAACTAGGTGACGAATTGAGAGACACAGAGTACAGTGAAATCTCCACACACAACTTCCTATAGCCAGTGAGAAACGCTCTGGAAAAAAGTGCCAAGATCAAGTTGACAGATATATTCATGTGTAAACGCACATCCACACTCCAACCTCAACTGAGGTGAAGAGCGTAGTACACACGTAACAGCAATATGAATATGAAGCTCTCACCTTGTATATGTTCTTCAGGAATGAAACAATGTAGATCTCCAGACACAATCAACGATCAGATAAATAAAATCTACATTTAAACAGGCAATCCAACTGTACTGGAACCAACAGGCAGAGAGATCTTACCTCCTTCAGTGATAATGATAATGATAATGATAATAATCCTGATCAGAAAATGTGTCTCTTCATGCACCGAAGCATCTCATCATCTTATTACACTTTCCTTGTTTCTGCATGAGTGAGGGAATTCCATAAAGCTAACATCAGACTATAGTCCGCATGTAACTCACTCTTAACAAGAATATCTAGAATTATTAAACCTCTCAAGAGGAACCAGGAAGGCAAGAAATATTTGAGCTTCTGAGTCATGTAATCACTCAGTGCCAGGAAAAGGTCAGAGCTTCCTTTTGACTATTAAGCATTATAAGTACAATTTAAATTTTCTTTTATAAAATGTACAACTATAGTTCAACATTTGTCAACCTTATTTCCTGAGGTTTATGCACCAAATAACACCAGTTATGTCTGCCTATAAGCAGGTGGAAAACCATATCAGTATTATAAGTTAAGTTGCCTTTATTTTTCACATATTCATTACTGCATCATGAAATTCTTTCTTCGCATATCCAATCCTTGGGGGTTGGGGTCAGAGCGCAGGGTCAGCCATGATACAGCACCCCTGGAGCAGGGTGGGTTGGGGGCCTTGCTCAAGGGCCCAACGGTGGCAGCTTGGCGGCGCTGGGGCTTGAACCCCTGATCATCCGGTCAACGACCCAGAGCCTTAACCACTTGAGCTACCACCACCCCCTTGAATACTAAACATACAATTCCTCTATTTTTCAGGAAAAACAGCATTCTGTCTATTATCTGAACGAGTGATATGGCCAATGAATTGTCATATAGACATGAGCTCAAATAAATAAATTAATGCCCTGAAATTTCAAGCATACACCAAGATATCTTAGGATCTAGATCAGTTCAGAAATCTACATATAAGAAGCACTTAATTGATGCAGTGTGATTGTTAATGCCAGTCATGTCTCATTCTCCTGCTGATGTTTGATCAGATCTCCATTTTTATCACATTGGAACCCATTAAAACTGTATTACTGGAGACTGGAATCGTACAGACCTACATATCAAAAAGCTACTAAAGGATCCACAAATGAGCTCAGAGACTTAAATTTGTCTTTTGCAGGTTGTCTCTCCTTTTATGTCTCAACTCCATCACACAACCCAAATACATGGCACAATATCTCCGCCAAACTGGCAATACGTCGGTGTGACCCAAATAGACGGCAGCTCTCTCTCTGATTGGCTGCTGAGGCACAGGGGAGAGAAGAGGAAAGGAAGGCTCCTTCACATCAGCAGCTTAATAATTCATTCATTTACGCACACACACCCTCCCACTGCCAGCGCTGCCTCAATACTGACGAGAGCAGAGCGCCTACACTCTCCAGCTTCTTTCCAGCTTACTACAGGGTTTGAATAGCGAGAGATAGACGGGTTCTTAGCGTATCTTTTATATAGGGTGTGGATTCATTTAACATGACATATATGCTGCTTTCCCAGGCATCTAAAAAGTCTATTTTGATGTATTTAGAAATTCATTTTGGAGGATTCTTTTTTTTTTTCTTCAGAAATAAGGGTTAGGCAAAGATTTTATGTCGAAGCAGAAACAAATATTTGCACTGTATGTGCAGAATAAACTGTAACCCAGACAAAAAATACACTATAACACTAGTGCCATCTGTTCATTCAAGCCTTTATTATTGTCACATGTACATTACAGAACATATTCTTCGCATATCCCAACTTTGGAGATTGGGGTCAGAGTTCAGGGTCAGCCATGATACAGTGCCCCTAGAGCAGGGAGGGTTAAGGGTCTTGCTCAAAATCTGATTATCACAACCATTCCTTGCCACAACCGTTCTTACACAATATCACTGCCTGATCTCACTTATGTTCTTGTGGCTGAAAGAACACATATCTAGTGAAAATCCTTCCCAGAAGAGTGGAGCTTATTATAACAGCAAAAGAGGACTAAATCTGGAATAGTGATAGTCTGGAATAAATCTGGAATTTCATAAAGCAGATATATACATGTCATGGCCAGGTGTCTTGCATAAAGGAATCATGCAGTAGATTAAAAACTTTTTGCCACCATAGCCAGTCAATAAGAAACACAATCCTGCATCCAAGAAGCAGATACACCGATGAGGCATAACATTATGAGCAGTGACAGGTGAAGTGAATAACACTGATTATCTCCTCATCATGGCACCTGTTAGTGGGTGGGATATATTAGGCAGCAAGTGAACATTTTGTCCTCAAAGTTGATGTGTTAGAAGCAGGAAAAATGGGCAAGCGTAAGGATTTGAGCGAGGGCCAAATTGTGATGGTTAAATGACTGGATCAGAGCATCTCCAAAACTGCAGCTCTTGTGGGGTGTTCCCGGTCTGCACTGGTCAATATCTATCAAAAGTGGTCCAAGGAAGGAACAGTGGTGAACCGGCGACAGGGTTATGGACGGTCAAGGCTCAGGGGGGGTGAAGGATGGCCCGTGTGGTCCAATCCAACAGACGAGCTACTGTTACTCAGATTGCTGAAGAAGTTAATGCTGGTTCTGATAGAAAGGTGCATGACGGGCCAGGGCTGTTTTAACAGCAAAAGGGGGACCAACACAATATTAGGCAGGTCAGTGTAAATAAACCAAACATCTGTAAAGAGTTTTTTTTTTTTTTTTTACAAATCTGTTTATAATTTGATTGACCTGGATTGTGTTACTAATAGGCATGTGATGAAAACTTGTGCAAAAAAAAAGGTTTTGCTCTTCCTGCTTGA
>JAUCMX010000026.1:8383773-8678773 GCA_033459395.1 Hemibagrus guttatus | reverse complement strand
TTTGAGTAGAGTGCTTCCTGTCTTGCTCCTGTTTGAGTCATCCTAACATATCTAACATATAAGCCCTGGAGGTGTACACACACACACACACACACACACACACACAAAATAAATTTCAGAATTTTCTTGGCTGTATGTGACGTTGATTGTGTCGCTCAGCTGCAGATAGTGCGGAGTTTCCTCAACCGGGCAAGCTGCAAAGCAACCAGAACTATTTATAGCAGTGCATCACTCACTTTCTCTCGCTCTCTACTTCCACCCCCTCACACACATACACACACACGCGCACACTATTTGGGACGCTCATGCAGCCGCTGCAGTCTAATATCCTCTTGTATATACGCCATGTTCAATCACACACACCACACACACATGCGCACACACACACACACACCACTCGACACACTCCTACAGTCACTGCAGTCTAATGTCCTTTTGAATATGCGTCACACTCACTCACTCACACACACACACACACTAATGATTCTGTATCTGTATGCAAAATATTCAATGACACCAATGGAACCTAACAAACATGCACACACATACACACACACACACACACACACACACACACACACACACACACAGATGTCCTGGACCAACAAAATCCTTTCACAAAGACATCTTTTATTATGAGACAGAGATGAGTTGCCTCAAGGAGGTGGAGTACATCCACACACACACACCTGATCACCTGTTCTGTGTTAGTCTGTGTAAACCCTGCTGATTCTTTGCTTTGTTATGCGATCTTATCATGATTTTGGTGTCATTGTGTCCTAAAACTGTTATCTAATATAAGTTGTGTGTCTTATAGCACTTTCTAGTGTTGACACCTGCCTGTTTTAGCTAATATCCTTGTTTAACCCTGTCTGTCTGTGCTGTGGACAACTTTAGGAACTTCTGGTGTTTCTCAATACATCCTGCCTCATACAACCGAATCAAAAATGTAGACAATTCATTTTTATTAATGATTTCATTCTTATTTTTATTTTGTGAAATACATCGATCAGGCATAACATTATGAGCACTGAAAGGTGACGTGAATAACACTGATTATCTCCTCATCATGGCACCTGTTAGTGGGTGGGATATATTAGGCAGCAAGTGAACATTTTGTCCTCAAAGTTGATGTGTTAGAAGCAGGGAAAATGGCCAAGCATAAGGATTTGAGCGAGTTTGACAAGGGCCAAATTGAGATGGCTAGACGACTGGATCAGAGCATCTCCAAATCTGCAGCTCTTGTGGGGTGTTCCCGGTCTGCAGTGGTCAGTATCTATCAAAAGCATTCTTTAAGTCCTGTAAGTATCCTTTAATTCCTGTAAGTTGCGACTTACAGGACTTAAAGGATCTGCTGCTAACATCTTGTCGCCAGATACCACAGCAAACCTTCAGGGATCTAGTGGAGTCCATGCCTCGACGGATCAGGGCTGTTTTGGCAGCAAAAGGGGGACCGACACAATATTAGGCAGGTGGTCATAAAGTTATGCCTGATCGGTGTAAATAAACCAAACATCGGTAAAGAGTTTTTTGTTTGTTTGTTTTTTACAAATCTGTTTATAATTTTAAAGTGTGTATTTAGGTTGCTTCAGAACTTTATGTCAGTCATCATTAGGAGGTCCCTTACCTGCAACACGCCTCACACTCACATGTTCACTGTCTGAGCAGCATTTAAGTCTAGAGTTAATTCTGAGTTCTGAATACTGATGTGTGTAATTTCATTATTAACTCCTCATTCCACATGATTAACTCCGAATCCAGCCCTATATCACTTCTAATTTGCATCTGCTGAGTATCACCGCTCTCACTTCATTCCACAATTGATTAAAAAAAGTAATTAGTGCACTTGTGAAGTGTAGAATTTTATACACACAGAAGCTGAGATGTATGTTTTTGAGCTACATGAGTCCGTATTTACGCAGATTAGCAATATTTCTGTGGCTTTATTATGTGAGGGAATTTAAACATGATAATGAGAGATGCATATCTGACATAATCCCTTAAGATTTAGATCATGATACATGGACCATGATGACTTGGAAAATGTATTAGAGTCTTAAAAAGCATTATGTGAATCTGTACATGTAAGCAGCATTGGTCATGTGACTCCCTCTCTCTCTCTCCCTCTCTTCTCTCTCTCTCTCTCTCTCTCTTTCATTGAACCATTCTCTCTTTTTTTATCAATGAATCTCTCTTTCTCTCTCTCTCTCTCTCTCTCTCTCTCTCTCTCTCTCTCTCTCTCTATGGGTGGCTCCAAATCGGAGTGTTTATCACATAGCCCATCTCCTGTAATTACAAAGAATTGACCGCACTAAAAGCCTCTAACAGAGAGTGTGTGTGTGTGTGTGTGTGTGTGTGTGTGTGTTTTTGTGTGAGGTCTCAGGTCTCTTATTAACAGAAGCAGATCTGTAATCATGGGTAAAAGCGCAAAGTCATTCACGACACACTTGCTTAGCATTAGCACCACCATTTTTACTTTAACCTCAACGTTACTGTGTCCCAATAAGCAAAATCTCTGTCGTTCTATGTGTGTGTGTGTGTGTGTGTGTGTGTGTGTGTGTGTGTGAGAGAGTGAGAAAGAGAGAGTGCGAGAGAGAGAGAGAGAGAGAGAGAGAGAGGGAAAGAGTAGAGTGTATTGTAGAGTGGCATCTGTGGTCTCCCATGCAGTAAGGCAAGGCCAAGTAACACCTGGTGCCACCTGACAGTGCACACACACATACAGAGGACAGCAGATGGGCACGCAGCCAAGCAGAGCGAGCATGTATGAGGACTTCATGGGCAGACACACACTGTCACAGAGAGAGAGAGAGAGAGAGAGAGAGAGAGAGAGAGAGAGAGAGAGAGAGAGAGAGAGCAAGAGAGAGAGAGAGAGAGAGAGAGAGAGAGCGCATTGCTAGCTTTATAATACTATTTGAAATCAATGGCCTTTTTCTTTCTTTCTATCCCTCCACCTTGCTTCTATTTCTCTCCAACTGTGATACAGCTGTGTTTCCACCTTGTGGATTTTATGCAAAAAAATGCCTAAATGCGCAGTTTCAAACTAATACAATTATGTACACATAACACATATGCAATTCCTCTTTTTCTATGGTATATATGGAAAGTCAGAAAATAAAATCTGAATGAATAAAACATTTGTATCGATTTTATTTTCTTTGCTGCTCATGGCTTTAGTGGATATACTGGAGATGCAGCAAGATTCGGAGTGGATTAAAGAGCAGGAAATGATTCATCTAGTCATTAAGTTATCTATTAGTTACATAGACTGTGTTAGTCATATTTACTTGGTGTGAGAGTTAAGGTTAAGATTAGATTTAGGTGCAGGTATGGCACTAATTATCTGCATCAATAATAATGTCAGTGAAATAATAGTAAAGCAGGCATACGTGTGGGTTTGTGTGAGTGTATGTATGAGAGAGAGAGAGAGAGAGAGAGAGAGAGAGAGAGAGAGAGAGAGAGAGAGAGACTGTGCTTTTTCCCAGGGGTTCTTACATAACACTGCCACCTCACTTGATGACTTGGAGACCGGAGCAAGAACATGAACTCTGAACATCAATCTCATGATAAAACTAGTCCTTTGTCTTCCACTTGTCACCCAGAGACTAAAAAGAAAAGGGAGCAAGGGAGCAGTGTTTTTATTTAAGAAGGTCCACAAGGGCTGGTTCATACTATTGCTGTAACAGAGAGTGAATATTTCTGTGTGGGTAAAAAAGGAAGTGGGTGTGCATTTTGAATGATGTTTATCTAAATTTCCTCAGTGTGCCCTGCTCCGCACGATGACATCATCGCATCTGATGAAATTCACCCAACAGCCTCATTTTGCCAGTAAAAAAAAACATACAGCGGGTCCATTTACAGCCCACACAATATGTAGAGAAATAGATCAAAATAAATAAATCCGCTTTTGCTCAATCCCATGCCACCAATTTGATATTTTGCTGAAATCATGAATCACCAGGTTGCATTATTTAGTCTACATCAGCAGTAAACGTTGTAAATGATATGAACAAATGAATCCACAGACTGACAAGTCTAAACACTGATAAATAGCAAGCAATTATCATATCTGGCTAATGGGTATAAAATTAATGCATTTATTTTTCCAGAAGGAAGATAGAGAAAGAGAAACAGAGGAAGAGGAAGAAAGAGAAAGGGGAAAAAGAGAGCAGGAAAGAAGGAAGGAATGAGGAGGAAGAGGGGAGAAGAAATAGAGGGAGAGGGATGATGAAGAGAGGAGAAAAAGGGGAATGGGATTTGCAGTGCTGTCATCAAACCAAATCAGAACCGAACCCAATACAATCAGAAGCTAAAAAAATCTGCTGCACGTGCATTCTTGCTTCTTATACTCTATTTCTCTGTTTCTCTCTCAGGAAGAGGAAGAAAGCATTAGAGAAAGAGGAAGAGAGAAAAAGAAGGAGGAGAAGAAGCAAGAATGGGGAGAGAAAGAGAGAAAGACAAAGAGCTGGAAAACCAAGCGAGAAATCTAAGTGAATTGATGACAAAGGAAGAGAGAGGAAGACAGGAGAATAGGGTGAGAGGAAAAGACAAAGAAATGGGAAGAGGAAGAAAAGGGAAGAGAAAGACAAAGGAAGAGACTGGATTAGGGAGAGAGAGAAAGAGAAAAATAAAGGAAGACAAAAGAAGAAAAAGAAAAGGGAAGACGAAGAGGTAGGAGGGAAAAAGATGAGAGAGTGGAAGGACAGGAGGAGGGAAGAGAGAGGAGAGGGGAAGAAAGAGGGGGATTTGTCGTGCTCCCATCAAACCTAAAGACACAATCAGAAGATGAAAAGCTGCTGCACTTCCACTAATGCTTCCTAACTCTCTCTCTCTCTCTCTCTCTCTCTCTCTCTCTCTTTCTATCTTTAATCCAAATGTTTTACAAATGCACTAAATCTCCAGTCGTGTTCCAGAGGTGTGCCAAGATGATGTCACCAGTAAGCACCATCCAAACATACAGAAGCTTCACATATACCCTAAAAACAAACATCCTTATGAACCAGTGACGGCTTAATTTTCTGCAACAGCACAAAACTGCAGTTTTCTGGATGAGCTGACTATCCAATTTTGAACTAGCCAGATCAGAATTAGCAAGTTAGCCACATAAGCTGAGCTGTGAGGCTGAATTTAAGACATTATTTATTTTAATATTAACCACAGAAATCTATGAATACCCTGAACTCACTGAGCTAGATATGAGGTAAGCCATTCATTTCTGCTTGCAAACACAAGGTTCTTCACGTTTTTGAGTGACTCTAGTTCAGTTGTAGAGTGCAGTTGAAGACTGCATTTTCTAGAATCATCATCTAGGAACTTTTCCACAGCAGCCACAGGAATTTTTCTGTAAGATTATTGTGACTTTTGAACTGTCCATATTCAAAAGGGCAGAAAATCACATTGCTGAAAACTCCACTTTACTCCGTCTCTACCTCTCGCTCTGACACTCCCACCCGAATTCCAAGCCCTATTTTTGTCATTTTGGAAACAAATCCTATTGGCTGAGTGTTTGAGCCATGGAGCCTTTGGAGTCTTTGAAGTGGAAGGCTTAAACAGGATCGGAGCCACACAGAGAGAGATTGGGTAGGAAAACTCCACAAAATGGAGTTTGGGGCCTTTGGGGCGAAGCGGCTTTGCGTAATCCCTCAACTATCAATTAGGTTTCACAAACGGATCACTCCTGTGGAAGGCTACACTCCTCTCTTTCTCTCAGCCCTCTACGCCCTCATTCTCCACCTCATTAAGCAACGTGACAGGGTCACTAATTCATTATAGGAGAACATGGCAGGAAAGACTGTACATATTTTATAAATCAAGGACATGTCCATGTGTCAAGTATGACATTGAATAAAGATGGAATAAATATTTTGGAGCTACATTTAAATTGAGCACCATAATAGTCCACTTTAGAGTCAAGACAATGAAGGGATCCAGAACATATCCAGAAATCTGCACATTAGTATAGTATACATTAGTATAAATGTCAGTCCCACTGAGGGAGGTGTGACCTTTGTACCTGTCAGTCCCATTGAAGGAGGTGTGGCCTTGTGTACCTGTCAGTCCCAGAGTGAAGGAGGTGTGGCCTATGTAACTGTCAGTCCCAGTAAAGGAGGTATGACTTGTGTACCTTTCAGTCCCAGTAAAGGAGGTGTGGCCTTTGTACCCATCAGTCCCAGTAAAGGAGGTGTGGCCTTTGTACCTGTCACTCCCAATGAATGAGGTGTGGCCTGTGTACCTGTCACTCCCAGTGAAGGAGGTATGGCCTGTGTGCCTGTCAGTCTCCATGAAGGAGATGTGGCCTGAAGTGTTTAAGACCTTCTGATCTGTAATTATTGGTTGCAAAAGTAAAAGTGATTTAAATCATACCAATCATAAATGTGCCTAGATTTAAAATCAATCAAGTTTGTTTGTTTTGTTTTTTTCATTTTTCATTTCACTTTTCAAGAGAGCTTTAAATGGCTCAAGCACATTTTGCAGGAAATGGGGATGGAGTGAAGACAATCATCTATGGTGTTAAGATATGAATCTCTCCATTATTACTCCTGTGTGTATTTGTGTGTGTGTGTGTGTGTGTGTGTGTGTGTGTGTATGAGAGAGAGAGAGAGAGAGAGAGAGAGAGAGAGAGAGAGAATTATGTGATTTTGTGATGTTAAGAGAAGAGGCTGTGCTGATGGATGAAGGCTGATAAACGATTAAAAGGTCAGCAAGTCATTGCTTTCCATCCTGAACTCCCTCTATCATATCTAATCTGCAATGGGAGGTTGCACTGCTCTGAATGCCTGACATTTTAGTTGTGTCTGGTAGCGGTCCTCTTTTCCCTGTGTTAAATCCATTTAGAGCATTTATAAAGGACACTGAATAGGTGGACAACAATAAAGGAGCAGATCTTCACCCTTCAATTACCCTTGCAGTAACTTTGGCTAAAGCTTCTCTTACTTTCAAATTAGCACTCTTTTAATGTTCACTACTTCAATTACGAACAGAAATACACCTATATTGTGTAAATACCCAGTGTATTACAGATATGCCAATCCTCTCGAAATTCCTAACATCTAAAATCTGATTTTCATCCAATCCTAGCATTCTCTTAGTAACTGTCATGTCAGTGCGAGAACCAGCAGGAGACTCCATTTCTGTGAACACACTGCGGCCTATAAACGTGTCCACTACAGTTTTCATCAGTGTGCCACTACCTGATCTCACCAAGCCTTGTACTTTGTGTTTTGAAATCCTGATTGTTGGATTTGCCCTTGTCTTGCTGTTTGAAGTTCGACTTCTTGCTTGTTTCTGTTTACGTCATTTGCTTTATGTTTTGGATCCGTTCACAAGCCTTTTTTTAAGAAAGAATTTTTTTAAGTCCATCCGCCTCCAACTCATAAAACTGAGACGATTCTCGCGGAGATTCTCTTGCTACATTTTGCAAAACATCACGAGTATTTTAAGAAAAACGCTTAAGACCTTTAACTTTTATTCAGAAGTAGGATTGGTCTTGTGTGAGTGAACATCATGCATGTTTGTGCATGAAACACATTTATCAAATCCAGTTTGGTTTAGATCAACATATCAGCCCAATGCCAACACTCAGCAGTGGGTTAGAAAATCTGAAAACCTATATTTCAACAGTTAGCAATAACTTTTACCAAATGGTTGATGGATGGTGTGTACAAACTGGAGTAAAAAAATATGGCATATGGCATGGCAGTTACATTTTATACATTTATTCAATAACCAGCAGATGAGAGTTAAGGATGTTGCTCAAGAATCCAACAATAACAGCCTGATGATAGTAGGATTCAACCTTACAACCTTCTTTTTCAGTAGTCCAGAACATGCTGAGCCTTTAACACTTATGTTGTCTTATATCACCCTCATAAAGACCCAAATATAAACACTGCCATATAAACGTAATTCATACAGTATAGGCAGTGTTAAGAAGCAGCCTTGTGTACTGATAACACACACACATGTATATACAAATACACAGCTACAAATCTATAACCCAATAAATAAATAAACTGAAAAATTGAGAACAAAAAAGCTCCTGTCAGTATCAAGGGACAGTAATGGTGTTGGTGTTGGTGCAGAGAGGTGGTTTTCATCTTAACCTACTTTTGGGTTGTAATCTCCATAAACTCTACCATCTTCTGTGGATAATGACGCCACATGATAAACGACAGCCTAGGGCCAATTGTAACCCTCCATATGCATCTGTGTGTCTGTGTGTCTGTGTGTGTGTGTGTGTGTGTGTGTGTGTCTGTGTGTGTGTGTGTGTGTGTGTGTGTGTGTGTGTGTGTCTGTGTGTGTGTCTGTGTGTGTGTCTGTGTGTGTGTCTGTGTGTGTGTGTGCATGTGAGTGTGTGAGCGTAAGCACACTGCCCTCTGACCGCAATTTCCAACTCTAGTGAGCGTCTCTCCTCGCCTGTGTGAGAGAGTATCAAAGGCGAAAATATCACGCCTTCAGGCTGAGTCTCTGAGCCAAGCACCAGAGAAGCCAAAATAATCTGTAAATCACCCAAATGCACACACACTCTATATTTCATTGTCTCTCTCTTTCTTTCTTCACCCACACCAACAAGCATAAAGTGTGCGAAATGAAAAAAATCTACTTTATGCTCTCCCCAGTGATGCAACATAAGCATGTTTCCTAAATAAATGAGTAATTTAGATGATAAACACAGAGCAGATGCTCAAAACAAAGGAGATTCTGCTAAACCAAATAGAACCGTTCAAATATTCATTAGCCAGTTGCGTCAGCGGTGAGTGAAGAAAAGGAATCCTTGCATAGGGAGCTAAACCCACGTCAGCACCATGGACAGTTCCACAATGCCTGTGACTGGGGTTACATCCTAAATGCTATGCAGCTGCTCTGAGCATATACACACTGACTACTTCAATTCCTCCAGGCAATTATCTAATCAGTTATTCAAGTCATTCATTTGGCAGCAGTGGAATGCATATTCACATCAAACATCTGAATGGGGGAAAAATGTGATCTCAGTGACTATGGCTTTGATTCCAGAAATTGATGATCTTCTGTAACTTTCACATAACCGTCTCAAAGAATTCACACAAAATTGTGAGACAAACTTAAAAATCCAGAAATGCCTTGTTGATAAGAGATGTCAGAGAAGAGGTCAGAGGTTCCTGGACTGATTCCAGTCTACAATACTTCATAAAGCTACTCTGAACACCCATGGTGAGAAGAAAAGATTTCACCACACACACCATAGAAATAAAGGCGGATAGACTATAACAGCAGCAGACTACATCAGATTTTACAAGAATCTGAAGCTACAGAGGGAATAGGCTTCCCAAACCTGGACCTGTAGGTGGTGTATAGAGATGGGTCATATATGGAAAAACTGGATGATTATAGATGATTACCCTATAAAGCTAAAATGATTAAATTTCCATCAAATTGATCAGCAATGGTACACAAACCAGTACAAAAATATGTCCATACAAATTCTGTTATCTGTAACTGATAGATTCTGTTTTAATTTTTAGCAACTGAACATGATGCCTAATCATTTGTACATGACAAATCCACACTGGTGCATATGGTCAAATGGCGTCTTCATGGTTGTTGAGACAGCCCTTTGACACAGCAACGGCTGTTGGTCACTGAGTCATGCACATGAACATTTTTTCACCATGTGACCTAATCATGTTGGCAGAAGCATTAGGAATAATCTGTCTCCACTACAATTACATCAACCTGATGGATCAGGCAAATGAAATGGGTTATATAAATGAGTGCGTAAGCACCTTTTAATTTAAACAGACAATGAGTTTCCTTAGGATCAAAACGTCTATACAGGTATGTCACAATAATGTATGATGTGCTCTTGTGTAGACTTGTATTTTCTATCCATTCATTTATTGTACCTCATATTCTGCACAGAGGACACAAAGTTGGGGGACACCCTATACAAGTCGCTAAACCATTGCAGAGCACACACACAATATGGACAATTTAGAGATGCCAATGAACCAACAAGCTTACTTGTAGTGAGGGAGGAAACTGGAGTACTCAGAGGAAACCCCCAAACATGTGAATGCCACACACACACACAGGGCAGTCGTCGGAATCAAACTCCCAACCCTATAGGTATGTGGCAAATGTGCTAACCACTAGGCTCCTGACTGTTTTCTCGTGTAGTTTTCTCTAGGTATACTGATGTGAAGACAATAAAAATCTACTTGACTTGACCCACACAAGAGCCCAGTCAAGATTTTATCAATATTCCAAACAAAGGATAAACACACTGTTTGAACACTGCAAAAAAAGAAGCAATTCAGTTTCCAAAATGCTGTCGACTTCCTCCTCCTTCTCTTGGTTTAACAACATGGCAGGCAGCAAACATGACTTAATATTTGAAAACACACACAGGGAAATGTTCTGTCTTTTCTCGCTGGTTCTTTCATCCCTCAACACAGCCCAGTCTCTACACTCAGAGACGGATAAACGATGGCGGATAGCCCGAAGGGTGTTCAAGTGGAACGTATCACATTTCAGAAAACATGAACCGCCACCAGCTCGCTACGCCTGAGCCCTTGATTTTAATTTAATCGTAAATGATGCTAGTAGTAGTCATCTCGATCAGGCACCTTCTTGTTGAAACACAATGTGAGGCTTAACGGGTGGTGGGGGAAAAAATAGCCAAACTATGTTTATCCACTAATTCCATCCACATATTTGCCAAAGTCTCTTGCAGCTATTGGGATGCATTAATACCAAAAGCACTGAGGCAAATCAAATCAGATTTATTTGAACAGGAAGACACAGGATCTATTTTTGTCGTTTGTATTTACAACCGCTGATGAGTAATGCCAAACAGGGGAAAATTAATTTTGTCACACAGTACAGCAAAAAATTGTTTTGCACTGATTGTTGCTGCTTTACACAAATGCGCTTTGCCAGAAATAAATGGTTTGATGTCATTTAGCAAAAGGTATGGGTCAAATTTCATTTGAACAACAGAGCGTAAACTGAACCAGGCTTGATTTTAGAACTGGTCACTTCCAGTTAAGGCGTCTGTTTCTTAAATCTATGGCGTTAGAGGAACTGACAAACTCACAGGAGTACACATTCTCAAAATAAAGTCCCTGAAAAAGATTACTGTCATTTTCAATGCTGTAACATCCTGATCTAGTTTGTGCTGCAGCTCAGGGACTGGAACGATGCAGACAGAACTGGATGACGGTGTGGGTTGCATGATGCGTATTTATTTTCTGTCTTGTTTCAGTCTTTGACTCCTTGAGCGTCTGAGAAGCCCTGTGCTCCAGTCTTACCCCCCCCCACTGAGACGGATAATGAAGGCAGCCAAAGACCTTCAGTCAGACGACCTGTCAGCATCATGCAGCTATAATCAGCTCAGCAACCCCCTTCCCACTTACAAATTATTCATCCCAAGTCTTGCTAACGGCCCTCTCTCTTCACCATTGATTACTCTGGTTGTTTTACCCATTCTCAGCTTGACTTGTAAGTGGTGTGCTTGCTCTAGAGAGGTTGTTACTTCCACAGTACACTGGCTGCAGGGGTGAGAAACTACATCTCTCTCTCTGCGTAATCATATTGCACCTAGTGACACTAAAATAACCGTGTTTCCAGGAATATATTCGGCTGTCAAACACGGATAAAAATAGCATCTCCGAGCAGAACTTGGCATGATTCAGAAAGGGCAGCTCGGATTCCTCTCCGTTTCGTCTGCAGGAGTGGATAAACAGCACTGATGCCATCTAAACCAAACCTAAGCTGCTCCTACACAGAGGCGAGGATCGATTCCTGACTGGGCTCGGTGCTCCGAGCCTGCCGGCAGGAATCACAGGGAGGCCTCGGATTGCGTGACTTCCTGTCTGTGCGGCCTACTCAGACGACCTCTCCCTCCCACACTCTCCACATCCGACCAGCCACCCACTGCACGCTGATACTGTAAAGCATACAACACCAGCAGGCTCATAAAAGACTGCAAAAAGCACCACACACAAATAATACAGCGCTACACACTGAGAGTGTTTTACTGTAGATTACTTACTTCTGCGCTCTGTTTAAGCTACGTGAAATCACACGTAAAGGGTCAGACTACACGGCATCATCACAGCACACTAGAGCATTGTTGAAGGCTCCTGTTTCATTAGAAGTGCATAATAGCGTCATCTAGGATTGAATGAGGGTCTAAGAGGATTCCCTAGCGTAAAACCAGGCATTATTTGCCTAGCGTAAGCAAAACAGACTCTGATTTGTATGCCATGTATTTGTGTGGAAGTAAATGACTAAGCTGTGCATATTTATATATGAATACGGTTTGCTCTAGATATTAACATACAATGCCAAGGTGGAATACGCATCCTATATAATGTCATATAAATTATGTTAATTTTATGCACAGAACAACTGGCATAATTCATTCTGCATAGAATTTACTGTGAATGCAACAAGGAACTTAATCAAAAGTACAGAAGTTTTTTTCCCCCTCATAAGACATATGCCAGTTGGTTCACACTTCATTTCTCAAATTGTGAAATTCTAATTAACTATTTTGAATGCAAAACTCAGGTAGATTAGATATAGTGCATCAAAAAGGGGATAAAACACACTAAAGGATCATACTGCTTAATTATACAGAGGTAAAGACTGCATTCGAATCATATATGATGTGTTTCTCAGTGGAAGGTCACACAGTGGCCTTGCCGAAAAACTTTAGCAAAGAAATAAGCTGACAGAAATATAAAAATTCAAAATAAAATTTTACACAATGCATTCCTAATGAGCAAGCCAGACTCAAAAAGGAAACCAAAGTGACCCCAGATAGTGCGATTATAAATAACGTCCAATAATGGTGGTGTGTAAGCAGGAGCTTTTGAACAACTTATAAATCAGTGTGACTTCTGAATTTATTATAGATTTAACTTCTTGCCAAAGCCTTGCCAACTAATGTTCAATGATGGAGACCTGAACGCAAAACTGACCACCGCAACAGCATTTCAAAGCCATAGAAGACAACTATCCATAGAAGACATATTATTATTGTATTATCATTAAACTATATGAGCTGTAAGAAGTGAGGGTTTAGGGTGGCACGGCTTATTGTAAAGGTGCTAGCTAGCTCAGAAGGCCACACCCCCTGCTTTCACAAATTGTTTAGCCCTGCCCCATCAGATTTCTTGATTCAACTCCTTTAAACATTGCAATATTTTCAGTCACAAAACTGCTTTGGCAACATATTCATAAATTGCATAATAGTGATCTATTCTGACTACATGAACAATGTATACATGAAGCCGTATATATAGTTATGAAATAAGATTCACTCAATTTTTTTGGTTTTCTTGTTGCATTTGCTAATTTGTTGCTTCTTGTATTTGGTTTATTAATATGATTTGCACTCCCAGGCCACTGCAGATAAATGTCTTAGTTCTATTAAACCAGAGAACATTTCAGTCTGGGTTATGTCAAAGGGAAACTGGGACAGATTAAAGAGGTCCTACAACACGCATGCATTAAACCCCCTCTGCCCCTCTCTATCCAAATATTTTTGGTGCTAAAATATGGAAAATAGGATGGGGGTGTAGGAGAGAATGGTGGTGTGGAAGTGGGCTTAATCCGTCCTGATCCCTTCTCTTCACATGTGCTGCACACATCATAAACAAAGCAACAAAGAAAGTAAAACGTGGGCTCAGGGAGGGCCAGGTGTGGCTCCAGAGCACATGCTAATCTCCAGAAAGCTCTGAGATTATTCTAAATGTCACGTTTCCTTTCTTAAACAATTCAAACATTTCTGCCAAGGCCAGCAACAGATACATCTAGCAAATGGCAAAAAAGCTTGGCATGAAGGCGGTAAGATGTTAAGATGAAGTCTGTTTAAAATCTTTGACCAGTGACCTTCTTTCTTCATGTTTAATATCAGTTAAATACATAGCGGCAGAGGAGAGACGGGAATAAATACTGCGCAGCTACATCATTAAGGAGTGAATTAAAAATAGCAAGTCGTATGCAGCAGAAAGGAATAAAGTGCAAAACACTGAACACTGAAATTTGCATCATGAGGAATTACTTGTTTGTATAAGCTCATGCATGTGAGACAAATATTCTTGTATTTCTTGTAATGCTCTCAGCAGCTATTAAGTTTGTTTGAACTCATAAGAGGAAGTGATTTTCTGCAGCAAATGGAACTAATCGTGCTTGAAGTACTGCAGTAATTTAATGCCTTTTAGGTCCTTGTTTTAGCTGCAGGCCTTAAAAGATCCTGATAAACGTGGTGGTATAGGAAGCCATAACAAAAAGCAAATTTCAGCAGCTAAGTCTACCTCTCATTACGTGAATATATGGAGCAACCAAATTTCCATTTAATCTCTGTGGGCTACAAAGATGAAAACAATAATAAACCAGCACCACAGGCCAGAAATCAAACCTCGCCCCTGGTGATCGGTGTGGGCGTTATCAAAAGAAAAAACGTGGGCTTCTGTGATGAAATAAAATGCCAGACCACATTTTCCATTTATCATTTATTTATGGCTGGAGTGTGCACGTGAACCAGCTCCAGCGGAAGACATTTGAGATTTAAATTGAACAATAGATCATAGCAGCAGAAAGGGCTTTCGCAGACGCTTCTGAAATGATTGTATTTAAAGATAATCTCGTTAAGAATCCAAGACTTCGCAGATAATAGTCCAGGGAGGGAAAGTGTTCGCTTAATTAACTACAAGTACTTTATATTGGTTTTCCCATTTTCTAGTTTCTGTCAATTCGGTGTGGAGAGTGAAGGGTGAAGCCTGGGTGCTTGCTGTATGTCATCTGTGAAGTATATGACTCTTGACACCGCATCGTTTTCAAGGTAACGGCATGTAGAAGACTGCAGTGCACACTGACATGCTAGGTGTAGCATGTTAAACACTTTAGCAGCATGGGCTGTATTCAGATCACACACACACACACACACACCTGTGCGAACTGATCTGTTCCGAACTCAGGACTAAACATATATGTCTATAACTCCATCCATATTATAACTGTTTACATGCTGTAATTGCACATTTATCCAATTGCTGCTGTTGCTGTTTTGCACAAATTACAAACCACCAACTGCTTCTATACAGAAGTGTATTATGTTTAGAAGAACCATCTTGTTTACAGTTCTCCTATTTTGCACATTGCACTGCCTATACATTGCGGAGTGTATACGGGTCAGCTATTCTGTCTTCATTGTGTATTTTGTGCATCTGTCGTTCGTTCATTTTGTATTGCCTATTTGCACTTTATGTAGCTAGGACAATCTACTTTCTGTCCTTAGCCCTCTGTTGTTTTTTAGCTATATGTTGTTTTATGTAGCACCAGGGTCCTGGAGAAACGTTGTCTCATTTCATTGTATATGTTAAATATAGTTAATATACAATGTTTAAAATGACAATAAAAGCTTCTTGATTTGACTTGACTTCAAAATGAGCATCAAAACTGACCTGGGGTTATGCACGCAAAATGCTTCAAATAATACTCAGCTCTAATTACCTGTGTGCACAATCCTTACTACACATTTTAGCTCAATTCTGAATAAATGTATGCTGCATGGTTGTTTAGCAAGAGACGATAGATGGATCCAGTGCAGCAGTTTAAACTGGGGTCACCTCTACTCAGCATGATGCTCCCTCAGGGAAATGATGACCTTTTGTTCATATTCACTTGTTATATCATGTTACGACGACTAGATCATAGCCTTTTCTCTGTTCGCTTCATGCTAACTCACCCCCTTGTCATCAGAGGGCATGTGTGTGTGTCTCCAGACCCCCACCGTGCTCAGACAGACAGTTCAGCCTCCTCAGTCCATTACTTCAATAAAGCTGCCATGCACTGGACGAAATCCTCTGCTGGCCGTCTGTAATCCCTCACAATCACCCAGAATTATCCCCCTCCAAGGAAAATGTAGGAGCGCAGATGACAAAAACACGCAAAGGGCAAAGAAGAAGAAGGCTGAGGGAACGGGGATGTGGTCAAAGAGGATGACTGAGCACTCAGCCAGCACGACCTTTCTGTCTCCTCAAAGATGGTTCACAGCGGGAGCATTTGGATTGGTCACATGCTTCCTACACATGCAGAAAAGAAAACATGTAGGAAGCAACACTGAGCATGGTTCGAGGGGGCATGGAGGAGGAGGGGCTAGGAGTCAGGGTTCAGTAGTTCCCAAAATATGGCTCTGATGTTGGGATTGGCATGCCAAGCTGAAGGTCAAGCATGTTTTTTGCAGCCCACAAGGAGTCCTCATCAGTGCCAGTGGGAATGTTTGGCAGTTCGAAGAAGAGAAGGTAGAGCAAAGCAACAAAGAATTCACACACAATTGATAATTCACTCTCTCTTTTTTAAACGTCAAATTATACTATACAGGGGGGCATGGTGGCTTAGAGGTAGCATGTTTCCCTCACACCACCAAGGTTGGGGGTTCAATTTCCACCTTCTCCATGTGTGTGTGGAGTTTGCATGTTCTCCCCATGCCTCAGGGGTTTCCTCCACTAGTCCAAAAGACATGTAATTAATTTACACATAACTTTCTACACATGCTGTATCTGCATCACACAACTGACTATACATAAATGCAGAAAGGACATTGTTCATATCATACTCTCTGGTGTCACCCAAATGAGGATGGGTTCCCTTTTGAGTCTGGTTCCTCTCAAGGTTTCTTCCTAATACCATCTAAGAGAGTTTTTCCTTGCCACAGTTGCCTCAGTCACCTCAGGCTTGCTCACTAGGGATAATTTTGTCTAACATCTAGAACTGTTCGTCTGTTTGTTGTTTCTTATGTTCTGTAAAGCTGCTTTGAGACAATGCTCTTTGTTAAAAGCATAAAATTGAACCGAACTTGAACAAGTGAATTGAACTGAATTGAATGTTGTAGGCCATAGCCCATAGCATGCAAGTTTGTGCATAATTGTGCCCTGCCTTATGCCCTGGGTCTCCTGGGATAGGCTCCAGGTTCCCTGAAACTGTGTAAAGAACTACTGGAAGGATTATACTTAATGGCCAAACTTTTGTCGTCACTTGAATATAACACTCATATATTCTTTTTTGAACATCTTACTCCAGTCCTGATTTGCTGTTATAATAACCTGCACTCTTCTGGGAAGCATTTCCACTAGATTTTGGAGCATGGCCTTGGGGATTTGTGTTCATTCAGCCACAGAGGCTTTAGTGATATCAGGCAGTGATGTTGGGTGAGGTGCTCTGGGATGCAGTCAGTGTTGCAGTTCATCCCAATGGTGTTCAGTGGGGTTGAGGTCAAGGCTCTGTGCAGGAGACTCAAGTTCTTCCACTCCATCCATGGCATATCATGTTTTACTGACCTCACTTTGTGCACAGGAGCATTGTCAGAATTGTCATGTTGGAACACTGGAAATTGTAATGCTACAGCATACAAAGATATTCTATAAAAATGTGTATACAACATTTTGGCAACAGGTGTGACAATCAGATGTCCACAAACATTTGACCATACATTTGGCCATATAGTCTTATCATTATTTCTTAACATCTACAGCTCATTATATGTTCGGCAAAATGATAGAAAGCATACACAGGGATGTGAAAATGGTAAATAAGCTAGCTGGTTTGCTAACATCCCAAACAGTGGAAATAGTATCACAGGTAACTCAAGTGAGGCTCTGAGTTGAGTCAAGTGAGTTGATCGAAAGATCGGTGTTTAAGCCCCAGAACCACCAAGCTGTCACGGTTGGGCCCTTGAGCAAGGCCCCCAAGGGGCAATGTTCCTCCAGGGGCGCTGCATCATGGCTGACCCTGCGCTCTGACCCCAACCCTCCAAGGATGGGATATGTAATGTATGTGACAGCTGCTTGAAGCTACTTAACTAGTTAGTTTGCTAAAACAAATTCATACCTCAGTACAGCCTAAAGCCACACGTTTCTCAACATTTTTTTTTCTCAACAACTTTTTTTCTCCCTCATTTCCCTCTCAATTTTAGTCACAGCCAGTTCCTACCCATTAGCTAAATCTCCTCTTTCCCACAACTGCTACCAACCTGTGAAAAATTGCAATCCATTTCTGTTCATTGAGCAAGCCATTGTTCTCAGCTCTCTCCTGTGACTGTGAGCACATTCTAGTTTTGATACTACAGAGAGAAATGACGATAAGACGGAGGTGAAAGAAGATATCACTTAGCGCAAAGAGCTGTTAGGAAAGGACATGCAGAGTTTTGCAATAGCGCACTTAAAAATGTTCCATTGTTTCTTTGATTAAAAGAAAGCTTCTCTGGTTTAATACTGTTATTCATTAAATCTTATCATTTTTTCACCCAATTTCAGCCTTCACATCCAACCTGGGAGAGCATAACAAATTCAGTTCAACTGAATTTTATTTGTATAGCAATTTTAACAATGGGCACTGTCATAGCACTTTACAGAAATAAACTGTTTGTATTCATTGCAGTCCTAACCCATCTACATGATTTTTAATTGGTAAAATCCACAGCTGTCCCATGTATCTTCCATGTAGGGCCATCTTCTGCCACAGTCATCTACAAGCAGAAGCAGGATATCAGGATGGATCAGGGAGGTCAAATGCTTTGTCTTTGACATTTAAGCCACTAACCACTTTTTTCAGACTCTTTGAATGGCTATAGCTTTGTTGTAATATAAACATTTGATCTCCTAACGATGGGTCGATCATCATGTCACTTCATGGTAGCTCAGGGTTTTCAGCTGGTGGCCATATTTGAGAAGCCATGATTTTTAATTGTCAAAATACCTAGCTACAGGCAAATTTCAACAATATCAATGGCTATATCATTACACACACATACACACTAAACATTAAAATGAGAAATCTTTCAAATGTGTGTCTAAATACCAAACATTTGCATTCAAAAATATATCTTATATGATATGGTGAAGATTTCTATAAAGAAATGCTTATTTATCATTTATAGAAAGGCGTCTCTAGTGTCTTTGTAACGGTTTTAAGTTTTGTGCCACAAAAGAGTTTTCAGGAAAGAGGAGGACAGTTTTGCTTTCTGGCTTCTCTGTAAAATGATAATCTGTCATTCGTTAGTTTGGGAAAATCACTGTGACATAAGATGAATGAAACACTACAGGACACGGCATTGTCGGAAAATAATCCATTTCGGGGTGGAAACGCATCACACCAGCTTGTCATGGATTATTTTCCTATAACAGCAAGCCTTGTCATATTTTATTCCATACTTGTTAACGAGGACATTCATAAAACTAAACCCTCTTACTCAGCAGGTATATAGACTATGTATATATAGAGACTGAACAACAGTCTTTCTTTTCTTTTTTTTTTTTTCAATCGCTCAAATCTGCTGATAGAAAGAAAAATCACAACTCAAGCGAGAAACCGTGGTCCATTTCTGTTGAGTGAGTGAGCCATTCTTCACAGCTCTCTGGTGAATTAATATTATCTTGTAACTGGGAGAATTTTCTAGTTTTGATCCCACCGAAATGAGGGAGAAATGATAATAAGACAGAGCTGATGGAATAAAATGCTTCAGAAAGGAACTGGAAGAGTTTTCGTCAATAAGTTAGTAAATTTAAAATCTGTTCAGATGTTTCATCTATCAAAAATAGCTTAGTTTCTCTAGTTTATGTAGATGAAGATGAAGAATCAGAGCTTTAACCACTGCTTTGTAACCAGATAGTTTTTAGGACTAGTGACAGTGCTCAGACACATACTAGCCAAGCTCCCTTCCCTTTCACTTAATCGTATCCTCCCAGTTATCTAGGGAAAAGGGCAAAAGGGCTGAAGGAAATGGTTTGTTTAGAAATCTATAAGCATCCTGCTCTACAGTAAATCATTCCATGCTACGGAGTATGATGAGGCCCCACCCCCTTCCGTGTCCGACTCGTGCAGCATGAAAGCCAGCAGATACGAGTCGAACCATCTTCAGCGACTCTTAAGCACACTCAGGTCCATCCATTCAGAACAGACCACTGACCACTGTGGAAATAAGATGAATGCATTATGCGTTTCTGTTTTTGAGGAGAATATTGTGGGTATGTACAATTCATACCTCTGTTTTGCTAAGGTCGACTCTGAGCAGATGCATGTCGAATTCTGTGCACCCTTGAATCAAGAGCCTATCACTTCAAGGATCCAAAAGGACTTTATTAGTAATGGTGCATCTTTTCATCTAGTTCAGTTGAGGACTCGCATTTACATTCTGCCAATTAAGTGTTTCTTTAAAACCACTACATGGGAACAATTTTGTTTTAATACATAGGGCTCTTTTTCTTTAATATAGAATGCTTATTCTTTCTTACATGTATTATCCAGGAACTAAGTAGAAAGCAATGCTTATGCTAATAATATTAATGATTTTGCTCATAATAACATTTCTAGGAGTTTAGTCAAAGTCTAAACTTTCAGACTAAAAACAGTGTTCCACTTTTAAGACTATTATTTATCACAGTGGACAATTTCATCCCAATAAAATCTCTATATGATAACCATTTCTCCATGCCGGATTATATGATGACAAGCTCTACTTTCTCTCAGTCAGTGTGCTCCTGGTTTGTTAGTGAGATTAAGGTAAGAAGGATTTTTTAGCTCTTGCTACGGTCATTACTCTATTTTCCCAGCTGTCCCTGGAGTTTAATGTAACAACATGCTATCCTCATATTGGTGGCTTTTAAGTGCCATAGCAGTCAACATACTCAAAGGTCTAATGATTTTTTTGGTCAGAGTGATGTCCACTGGTGAGCATGTCATATTATACACCAGCTATCTCGAATCACAACCAGAGAATTATTTTACAATGTGCGACTTTTGTGTTTTATGGCAAAATCAAGCTGATAATCACACAGCCCAAATCCATGATATTAGTCTTCTTTAACTAGAAAGAACTGGAAGTATTTATCCGAAATGCAGAGGCTACTTCTTGACTCTGAGATACAGTTAGAATGAGAGTTGGAATCAAACTGGCCTTCCAGGTACATCATGTAACCTCTAATCACATCTCTGCAAAGTTTATGCTTTATATCTCACTCTAGCAAGGTTAAGGCAGAGAAACTCAAGCAAGCCAAGCAGTAGATTTTGAATAGTGCAAAACGTTGCATAATAAAATGTATATAGTCTTCTTTCCACTTTTCAGAGAGCCTGGATTAATATCTGATCTTAAAAAACCACCAAAAAATTTATTTCGATGCAGTCAGCCTTTGGCAAGGAAAAGACGAGAAGCAAATCAGGGAGAAATAATTAAGTAAATCCCGAAATACTTATCGGCAAGAGAGGGCGGATAGGCATCAGCAGAAAAGTAATTTCACCGTTCCCGATTGTGCACGGAGCCTGCTGAGGGGTGACCACGTGTTAAATACTTCCTCTCCTTCAGTCAGCAATTTCCTGCATACTTGGGCCCATGGGTGCTGCAATGACCTTGTGCGTGGGAACAGATGAGTGTGTGCAAGCTGGGATCGAAGGAAGCGCTATTATCCCCTTTCCTCACCTAAAGGCACTGTGTGATCTTACACTTTATCAAACTTTCAACACCCTCTTCCTCTCTACTGCTTCAGATTCAAGCGTGTAAATGTGGATCATTTGTTAAGCCAAGGGTACTGCTGGTGGTGCTCAGAAAGTGTTAACAGTACTGAGTAGGGGTTTTTTTTACTGACCTGCTTAATAAATAGGAAATATCCTGCAGGGACAAAGCAAGCAATCATTATAAAGACAGTTTCAAATGAACCCATTTGATGATCTGACATTTAGTGGGTTCTTATTAGTATTTCCAATATTTCGATGTAGAGAAAGGGCCACGGTAACCTAATGTTTTTGACCCCAGAGGACGTGACAGAGCGAGCCGAAAGGTCCAGCTGTCAGATCTTATAACACCTGGGCCTTTGATGAGCTTAGCCTATTGGCAGGAGCGACCTGAAGTGGGGTCAGCGACGTACAGATTTTACGTTTAGATATAGGTGGGATATAGTTGCTGAAAACCGATTATCATTACAAGCTTCACAGGAAGCACCATCGATGTAGTACTGAAATGCTGGATATGGATTTAACCTTTTTATCATTTGACTTATTGGATATTTTCACCAAAGTTCTGATATAAAATTAGTCAGGACACCGTTGGCTTTCAGTGTGAGGCCTTTGTTTATACCTCTGTTGGGATAGTAATTGATGATGATGCCTTCAAATTTTCAATGTTTATGAGAAGCACTTGGGGCATCTCAGAGATCAGAAATGGGTTTGATATCTCCATTTAATTTAAAGATAGAAACATCTCTGTTAAAAAAAACTGATTTGGGGGTTTTTTTGGGAACTTTTCTATGAAATTATTGCCCCCTAGTAGGCTAGGTAAAAACTTTTTAAGCGCTGAGTGTCAAATGTAAAATATGAGCCATTATCCAGCACTGTGGAATGTGACATGACAAAGACATTCAATGCTGAACATGAGAACCCCCCAAAATCACAGGCAGAATTTCCATTTTTTGGCCTAAAAAGAGCAGGAACTGGTTAAGATGTTGGACTACTGATTGGATGGTCGTGAATTCAAATCCCAAGACTACCAAAAGCTGCCACTGCTAGGCCCTTGAGCAAGACCCTTAATGCTCAACTGTATAGATGAAATAAAGGTAAGTCGGTTTGAATTATTTTTAATGCTGTAAATGTAACAATCTATAGGACCAAAAAAAAAGAAACAAGAATTATTCAAGAAACAAGTCATGTGTCCTGGTCACTGGAGGCCAATTTAGTGCATCAGATATGCATTATCCTATACATAATTAAGTAGCTGCACATTAAATGTGTATACCTCCCCTCATTATCCACCCTCAATGGATGTCCTGCAGCCTCCGTAACACTGTGTACACCGTGTAGACTGTGTAACGCCGCATCTCACAGCAGCACCGATCGTCCATAGCTGAGGAACAGCAGTGCTATTATACATCTCTGAATGATGTTATGCACAAGAGAAGGAGAAAACTCCAATGACA
The DNA here is from genome assembly GCA_033459395.1 of Hemibagrus guttatus. Lineage (NCBI taxonomy): Eukaryota > Metazoa > Chordata > Actinopteri > Siluriformes > Bagridae > Hemibagrus > Hemibagrus guttatus. The sequence continues at coordinate 8,655,824 of JAUCMX010000026.1, read as the reverse complement.
CAGACTTCCATTGTTGTCATTGCTGTAAACAACACATATGTACCAAGGAAAGGCAAGCCACAGAAGTGTCACATATTAGCCTTTTAAACTTTCACTTGGGTAACTTCTTCCCTTTCCTACAGTGCCTGAATAAAATCAGTGTAGATAATGAATATTGTTTTGAGGAAAACAATAGCTGAGACATTTGCATGGTCGATGATGTATAGGCAATAACACAGCAGCAAAATGTTTGTGCCATATGGATGCATTACAGCTCATATCCGTTAGGAAACCAAAGGTCCAACAAAAGCAAGCGGCAGAAGTCATAATCATAATGCAGTTAAAGCCACATACAAAGCCAAAAGGGTAGGGCTGCCAATTCCCAAAAGCAACACTGTGTAACTCCATAAGCCAAGCAAGAAATGCTCTTGCACATGCCCTAAGGCCACTGATAGACATTTGTGGCAGGTGCATTTTTGACACAACATGAATACAGATTTCATAGAGTGAATACAGGTTTCTGACAGTCATTCCCATTTCCACAAACCAGGAATCAGCAATTCAGCACCCCACAGGCTGTAAGCTAGCGATGAGGGAGCGTTTCCCATTTCCTAAGAAAAGTAATACTGCTGTTGCTTTATGAAACTCTGCAAGCTCTGCCAGATAAACGTACCAAATCTAACCAATACCAGCGTCCCTCTGAGCCGGTCCCAGTGTCGCTCACGTCAGCCCTCATAGCCATGGCTAAGTGGCGTTGTTGCTGATGTTTTTCACTGTCGTGAAAAATCAATGAATCCTGACAACCTCTCTCTTTATTTTTTGGTGTCACTGAGCATTCGCCATGAAATGACTCCATTCTTCACAGGGAACGGCAAAAGCGTGCGAGCGATAGCCGTGGACAACATCTGTAAAACGCCCTCATTCTTCAGTACCTACTCGCTCTCGGGTGTCTTGCACGTTCCTCTTTGAGCATCAAACAATATTATTAAGTCTTCTTTTCCACTTGAGGGCAGGTTTTGATCCACATGGAAGGTAGAACAAATGATGTGAAGATAGATGAGCTGCCCTCAGAATAGAACCCAAACAACAGAGAACATCAGGGTTTAATGAGTTGAGTTTAATGAGGAGAAGACTACATACACACTGGCAAATGTCTGAACTTTCTGCTTTTACACATTGTATTTAGAGCTTTGTTGCCTTCTTTTTTTTTCTTCTGTGTGAAACTATACAAACTGGCAAGGGCCAATTTGTCAAAATGAGCATTTCCTTCCACCATCAAACTGCTATGCAGATTTGTAGACAATTTGGATAGTTTTTCCTGCTGTGTGATGTATTGCTTGCTCTATCTTATCATTTTGATCTATTGTTAGATCATCCAGCATATTTGTTATTCGTACACAGATGGACGACTTTTGTTTTTTGGAAAGTTTTTATGTTGTTTTTTTTTTTCAGGCAAGTTTTAGTACGTTCCTGTGGAGTGTCTTATTTGGAAGTCCTGTTGTATAGCTTATAGTCTAGTATAGTTTATTGAGTGACACATCTCATTAGCTGAGGCTGAATCTGGAGATATAATTCTTCCACTGTGAAAAATGACAAAACAAAAATCATATGCAAAACGACAAAACGACAGAGAACCGTAGATAGTTTCCAAACTTTCATTCTTTCCTCTTATAACATAATATTAGCAGTTTTTCCCCATTTCCTGCCAAATAAACTTCGCTCTTCAGAATGGTAGAGGAGTCTAAAGAGTTAATTCTTCTTCTTCTTCTTCTTCTTCTTCTTCTTTCGGCTTCTTCCTTCAGGGGTCGCCACAGCGAATCATCTCTCTCCACCTATCCCTATCTTCTGCATCCTCAACCCTTGCACCCACTAGCTTCATATCCTCATTAATTACATCCATATACCTCCTCTTTGGCCTTCCTCTTTGCCTCCTGCCTGGCAGCTTCATGTCCAACATTCTCCTACCAATATACTCACTCTCCCTCCTCTGAACATGTCCAAACCATCTTAATCTGGCCTCCCTAACTTTGTCCCCCAAACGTCCAACATGAGCTGTCCCTCTGATGTACTCGTTCCTAATCCTGTCCAATCTTGTCACTCCCAAAGAGAACCTCAACATCTTCAGCTCTGCTACCTCTAGCTCTGACTCCTGTCTCTTCGTCAGTGACACTGTCTCTAAACCATACAGCATGGCCGGTCTCACCACTGTCCTGTACACCTTCCCCTTGATTCTCGCTGATATTTTCTGATCACACAGAAAGTCTAAAGAGTTAATTAATCTAGTTAAAACCTACAACTGTGGGGTTTGTTTTTCCTGAAGCACATTTGATATCTTACTCGACAGAGCTTCAAGCATGAACACACACTCATCTCACACAAAATAAGAAGAGTCTTTAACTGATGGACTGATACACAATTATCACTACATCACTGTTTTTATTGTTCCCACACCAACCATTTTGTGTAATTACCTTTAAGCTGACTTGCTGTCGGTTTGACACACAAAAACCCTTTGGGAAATTTCGATTCCACTTTAAACAAAGAAACAGGGTTGTATAGGTATAAAGAATATGATATTCAGTATTTATCTTAAATGTATGTTTTCTGAACATGTTCTCATTCTCTAATAATTAACAAACTTGAGCTTCACTGTATATTAATATTAAATATCAAGCAATCTGCGAATGGGCATGACAGAATGCTCTGAATTCAGTTCACAGCTGTGTTTAGTTGTATGTCCGTGTTGAAAATCTGGACCATTTCTTGATAAATTGTCCCTCTACTGCATTTTTTACACTGTTCGGGAAGCTGCATGGTGGCAGGACAAAGAGCGATGGGGGAAGGGAGGCAGAAGCACATAGCAATCAGCGCCTCGGCTAATCTGCTTTAATCCGAAACTGAGTTTAAAAGAACAATAGAGGGAATGCGGAGAGAAAAAGAGAACTCTTTTCTGTCATTTAAAAAGATCACAGTGAAGGAAATGAGCCCAAAAGTTCAAAGTTCTTGGCTGCTGTTTCAGCATGTTCAGGCTGGATTCTTAATTTCTGCTTTTGCTTTGAGACAAACCAAGACAAACCAAAACAGAAGTGTATCTGGAACTGTCTGCTGTTTCACTGTTTTTCCTTCTAAGTGTTTGGACATAACGCTTTAGCACTGTGTTATCCGTTATTAAATGACGCTCTGTAACGGATGTATACATGAAACCTGGTTTATGGATTTTTCTTCTCCCTAAAGGAAGCAGCATGGTGAGAAGGAGAAACGATGCTAAAAATACAGTCCTGCTCAACTGTGAGTCACATGCAGCCACGCTCTCTAGCCAAACACACAAAAGAGAGGTAGGAGAGATGGGGGGGGGGGGGTAGTCAGAGAAAGACAGAAAGAGACAGAGAGGGTTTTTTCACGCCATTTATCCGGGTCTTGTGAAATGTGGGATGACATCCAAACCTGGAGGCAAATCGCAATGACGTAATCTGTAATTGTTACCCGTTCTCCATTAGCATTCGATTATGGTTGAAACACGGCCAATTATGAAGCGACAGCCACATGATCTACACCCTGGATGGGGGGATGAGATAGAGAGAACCATAGAGACACACAAACAACACAGAGGTAGAGCGAGAGCAGTAATAATTTTACTCAAAATCAAGTTGAACTGTTTCCAGAACGTGCATAAAAGCTATTGGCAGACAAAGAAAGACAACCATTTGTAATAATTTATGCAGCTAGTATTACTGAATAGTCCGTTAATGAGGTTTTAACTGCTGCTCAAATATGAAATAATAATATTCAGGCTCATTTGTTGCCCTTTTTAATGATTTCATAGAATCCATCAATAATTTATAGAAATGGAGATGAAGTTATATATAACTGAATAGAGATGAAGTTGAGAGGAAGTGACGGCCCCACACGGACAGCCTAAAGATACAGTGGGACCTCGCCGTACGAATTTAATTTGTTCTGGAGGCGAGTTCTTAAGGCGAAAATTTGTATTGCAAAAACTAATTTTCCTATAAGAATTAATGTAAATGCAGCTAATCTTTTCCAGCCACTCGAAAATATATCCAATATTACCGTTATTACCAATATGGCTGCTTACAAAGAACTGACCCAAGCCAAACATTCCATGTCAAGGGTCCTCACAGGAAGTCGTGCCACCAAGCTTGAGCTAAAAATAGAACAGACCACCCACGCCACCAATTTGTCAACAAAAAAACTAGTGAAAAATCACATAGCTTTTGAACACATGCCAAAGGCAACGCTGGTATCGTCTGTTGACTCTATTGAAACAGCTTTTGGTCGGCTTCGCTTGGCTTTCCACTGATGCAAACAAGTTTTGAACGGCTCCCGGATGTACGCACAACTTAGCTGGTTTGGTTCGGTTTGGTTCGTTTGTATGCAGAAAACGCTTTGTATGCCGATGCAAATTTCTTGCAAAATTTCAATTCTCAAAGCAAAAATTCTTAAGGGGGGGGATTCATATGCTGAGGTTCCACTGTACATGAGATTACTGTAGATGGTACCATGTAGATGGCTCAGGACTGCAATTATCACAAACAGTTCTGCACTTCATCAGTGAACAGCTCAAAACTTCATACTTCAGGTTAAAGCTAGAATGAATTTCTTGGTTACACAATTGCACTTTTTGACCATATAGTACACAATTATAGAAGGGAAATAATTTATAACGCCACTCTCCAGTGTCACTCAGATGAGATGGGTTCCGTTTTGAGTCTGGTTCCTCTCAAGGTTTCTTCCTCATGTTGTCTCAGGGAGTTTTTCTTTCCAGCTATCGCCTCTGATGTGCAAATTTGGGATAAATTTATGAACATAAAATTTACAACCTGAATTTATATACATCTGTAAAGCTGCTATGTGATAATGTCCATTGCAGGAAATAATTAATTCCTTACACCCAAAGCAATGAAGATGATTGAATGAAGGAATGAATGAATGGATGGATCGGGGTAGACAGATGGATGGATGGACGGATGAGTGAATGGATGGATGGATCGGGGTGGATGGATCAGGGTGGATGGATGGATGAATGAATCCATATAAGTGTAAGTGAGAGTATGACCTGTGAGAATTTCATTAGCTATAAGCAGATCAATATATTAACAAGCTATATATAAGTGTGTCTATTAAAAAAGAAATTTATTATAATGAAGTGAATCAATGGTAAAGACGCAGGCAACCCTATTTCCAGATAGATTTACTTATTGATTTGCTGCCAATAAGGAGTAAACTGGAACAGATGACCAGCATTATTAACTCATTTGTGACTTGTGTGAAATTTTATAAACAGCTCTGAATAGTCTCGATAATAGCGGTTCTGGGTGCCACATACTGTACACACATTATATTATATATATATATATATATATATATATATATATATATATATATATATATATATATATATATATATATATATATATATATATATATTAATGCATTCCTTTTAAATAGTCATTGTTTCTATAGTAACGGCTAATTCACAGACGTGTATGGTAGACGTGCCACAGGACTAATAATAAACTGGTTAAAAAATGTTGTGTAGGAATAATGAAGTCAGTGAGTCATTGAGGTGTTTATTTAACAGGTATCAGGACTGTGTAATAGTCAGCACTCAGTAAGTCAGTAAGTCATCGGGAACATGAAAAGATGCATCATTATGACATTATTATACACATCATACCAACCGGTTGTTGATTATTTTCCTATGCCAGCACACCCCATGTTTTTGATCTTAACACCTCAAACTCCTGGTTTTGTTGAAATAATTTCATGAGTGTCTGTTTAATTCAGAACAAGGTTTTTGTCACATAAAAGCTTCCCCACTGATGTACACTGTAAAATTACTACACAGTACACAAAGCCCATTCTCAGCTGTGCAGTTCTAAAACTGCACAGGAGGTAATCAGTTGATATTCAAGATTAGTAGATGTTTAAGGTATAACATAAATTCTGTGCTCAGCTGCTGTAGAGCGATACAGTGATACAGTGACGCAGTAATCTTAGGTCTGCTGCCGGAGGCTGTGTGTGTTATTGGAGCTTCTCTCCCTGCTGCGCACATCATGCAGCCCTGCGCCCTTGAATGTTTCTGGCCCTGAGCCGCTGGCACGGTGACCCCGACCAATCCATAGCGTCTGCTGTGTGTCTCCATGTGCACATCGCTCACTGGGGCCCACAGCGGAAACGAAGCTTTTACAGTCAAGCATGTTTACTCATTGACTAAAGCTTAACACAGAACGTGATTTATCACTCAATTTATGTGCAAATACAATCGTGTGCATGCATGAATGCATGTTGAAGTCTACAAACAGGTGTGGTTTGGAGTCTGTGTGTGTACATGTCTAAGATATCAGAGGCATGGTCATGTACTGGTAGGCTTGACTGCCTTCATACTCAGACAGCCATCTGCTCAAGTCAGGACTCTAATCCCTGAACCCCCTCATCTGGTGTGACCCTCAGCCGAAGGGCAACGTGACCAGCTTTCGTTTATTTAGTTAGAGTCTCATGGCAGATGTCTCCGAACATTTTAAGGCATCAAGACCATTCGAATTGTTTAGTAGTAGTCATAGTTTGTATAGCTGTTTAGCTAGTTACATGGCATAACTGCTACTATAGAGCAGAAACTTCAGCAAGGTTTTTCAAATTATACCAAAAAAGGCAAAATAGCCAGCAGCTGTTCCAATCTAAATGCAATCTAGCAGCCTTACAGCAGGTGATAATTGCAAACCTGACCTTATATCATATAACAACTCCTCATTACACTGAATATTACACACAACCAATAACCAGCTAGCTGCAACATGGCAACCAAGCTGACCTCATTACTGCACTAAATATGACACAATCAGCAGAAGATACACTAAAGAAAATGGTGGGCGGATTAAAAAAAAACAACAAAAAAACAGAAACAAAAACCCCATCATGCTGTCTAAGGAGTGAGAGCTTGGTATAACTGCTGGGTAATTCTCTCAGAAGACACAGATGAGGGTGAGACATGCCTGTCTGGACTTTCAATCTCCAGACACACACTTCCACACACCCACTCTGTCTTATTTCATTCTGAAAGCCTGTAGATAAACACGCAGTAGAGCTGTCAAAATTTCACACTTTAAATAGTCTGAGTTTTCATAATATCGAGGTGTTCCGAGACGAAACGTCCTCACTCAAATCATTTAGATCCTGCTTTCTCTTTATTTTTTTGCCTCGGTTAAGTATCAAAAAACACTTTTCCTAAATGATCCTTGTTGCTTAATGTAGGAAAAGGGTTTAAAAGAAATGTGCTTAACACAGAAAACTTGTATAATTGTTAATACAAGTCTCAAGTGTCAGCACTTTCTAATGCTACATTCATACACAACAAAGCGACAACAACAAAGCGACCGGAGATCATTTATTTTCAGTGAGAGCAGGCGACTTCCGATGACGAGCAACAGCAACCGTTGTTGACTAGATGGTGGAATGACCAGGGATGCGACAAAGTTGAGAAAAGATTAACGTTACACAAATGTGGAGCGCATATACAGTGATCCGCGGTAAAGAGCACACGCTGCTTCTCCTTCATCTCCTATGATATGATGTAGATATACACTGCTGAATTTTCTACACAAACACTAAATCCCCCTCCAAAACGTTTCATTTAAGCAGCGAGAAAACTGATTCTGAATGCTAGATGCGCCACCCACTGATAACCGATGTTACTATGGCAACCAGTAATAGGAACGCCTACTGACAACTTCATAGTACAACGACTGGCGACTTGCAGTGATAAAATCGTTGTTTGTGTGAATATAATGGTCACAGTGCTTTATTAAGTTTCTCAGCATGGGAAAGTTTTCAGAACAGTTTTTGCTTTCTGGTTTTTCTGTAAAATGTCAAGCTGTGGGGTTTGATTTTGAAAAATTATTCCTGCATGAAAATAAGATAAAACTGCCAATGACGGCAAAACTAGATAGTTAGTAGAGGTGGACAACTCTTTTTAACAAAAGCAAATGATTTACTTTAGTATGTATGTATCCCAGCATCGTGTGGAAACACAAAACTGTTATATAAAATCTACTTGTGGTTAAACATACAGAGAGAAAGTGAACACGCTAACCAGACTCGAAGCATATTTTTCAATATTTTTTTTAAAGCGAGAACAAGACACTGTAGCTTACAGAAAAAAACTTCACCAAGGTCAAGGTGACAAATACTATATGCCACATCAGAAACTTCATCAAGATACGATAGGTGCGTCCCAAATTGCATAATTACGCATGTCATTGTGCAGTATAAATAGTGTGAGTATAAACAGTGCTCACACTGAAAATTCCAACAACAAGAAGAAGTGCACTTATTCAACTAAAAAAAACACGGTATTGAATGTTGGACACTTCATGCACTCAACATGCACGGATTTGCTTATGTAGCAGAAGAAGGGGGCGGAGCTACCAGGAGCTGACATTAGATGAGAAACAAATTTCAAGATGGCTGACGACAGTCTGGTGGATGAGACGTCTTACAAATGTCTATTAAATTATTACAAAAACTTTTCCATTTGTGTTCCATTTGAGACAGCATTACCCTTAGTGCATAGTGTAGGCGCATAGGGTATAGTATGTCATTTGGGATGCAGCTTATGGCTACACTTTTGCCCATCTTAGCGAGTTCATATTCTCATTCAGTTCTCTGTAGTTCAAGTACTTCTAGCTAGCTGGCCATATTTTATTACATCATCACTTTTTAGGCTGTCAGTAAGGTTTCTGGGCAACATAAACACACCACCGAGTTATTTTTAACATATTTCTAGGTTTCTGACCTCAAGCTGTAAGTGCAAATCTTAAAACATACCTCTGATGCATTTCTCTGTAGTTTTTTTTTTTTGACAAAAGATTTGTTGATTGCTTCAGGACAAATTTTCCTTCTACCACAGCATGTGCCTGCAAAAAAGCTTCGGGTCAAGAAGGATGACATGTTTTTCTAAAATATAATGCGCAATCCAATTATGGATTCTTCCCAGATGTCTGATCATGACACCTCAGATGTACACGTAACATAACAGAGCACTCGTCATACCCTATGTAAACACACACATACACACACACACACACACACACACACACACACACACACAGCCAATGCTGTAACCATAGTGATTTGAGGCAAATGCAGGAAGTACATGACACCTATAATGCAGTAAAATCAAGGCCCTTTTTCTGCCATATATAGCTGCCAGAAAAACACAATGGCTTTCACAGAGCACTGTATAGCTAATGCAGAGAAATGATTTAGTGGGAGAGCAGGAAAAAGAGGCGTAACACTGCAGCTAAAGACAGAAATATGCGGGTATACAGTCATGCCAGACTCAAGGGTTATTATACAACAGTTACAATAAAACCAAATGAGCCACAGTTATTAATTCCACAACTGTGATCATTGTGTTCTGTTTGGGTTCCTTCTGATTTACTTCTACTGCTTGAAGTGATACTCCGGCATTATTCACTCCAGCCTTACCTCTAACCACTGCATCTGTAGCATTTGAATGCTTACCACTTACATTTTGAAACAACCTTGTGCTAAGAAAAAGAGCAAAAAATTCCTGTGTACTCAAACTAATTTATAATATATATAAATAAAGTCTAAGAGCCGTTATAGAACTCCCCAAATTACACTATATGAGACTATATTACACAATTTTACAATTCAAACCACAATTACAATCCATAACCATAAAGTTCCTGCGAAGTTAAAAGTGCTTTTAGAAAGAAAGTGCAGGCCACGCCCACTAAACGATATGAAGAGTGATTGCGGAACGTTAAAAGCAGTAGTGAGAACTTGGAGAACTTCAGCTGGAGCTCTTTTCTGCTTTGCACTAAATAACCTAACCAACCATGAAAGACTGATGGGTAGGTGTTGAATTGCAAAGAAAAGACAGGGAGATGGGGACGGAATGACTAGTTCAGGAGGAGAGAGAGAGACGGGAAATTAAAGGACATCAACAAGTAAGGAGGCGAAGCTTCAGGTGTGGTCTTTCTCCCACTTTTTAGATAATTTATAATTTCATTCATTCAGCTTCAGCACTGGAGAAAAGCACCACTACATACGCAACCACAAACTCTTCAAGCTTCCATATAGTTCCAGCTCAGAAAGAAGGATATATCAGTTTTAAATCATGTAAACACTTTACAAAAATATGCTGCACATACACCGATCAGGCATAGCGTTATAAACAGTGACAGGTGAAGTGAATAACACTGATTATCCCCTCATCATGGCACCTGTTAGTGGGTGGGATATATTAGGCAGCAAGTGAACATTTTGTCCTCAAAGTTGATGTGTTAGAAGCAGGAAAAATGGGCAAGCGTAAGGATTTGAGTGAGTTTGACAAGGGCCAAATTGTGATGGCTAGACGACTGGATCAGAGCATCTCCATAACTGCAGGTCTTGTGGGGTGTTCCCGGTCTGCAGTGGTCAGCATCTATCAAAAGTGGTCCAAGGAAGGAACAGTGGTGAAGCGGCAACAGGGTCATGGGCGGCCAAGGCTCATTGATGCACGTGGGGAGTGAAGCTTGGCCCGTGTGATCCGATCCAACAGACGAGCTACTGTTACTCAAATTGCTGAAGAAGTTAATGCTGGTTCTGACAGAAAGGTGTCAGAATACACAGTGCATGACGGGTAAGGGCTGTTTTGGCAGCAAAAGGGGGACCAACACAATATTAGGCAGGTGCTCATAATGTTATGCCTGATCGGTGTAAATATTGACCGCCCCAATAACTGCCCTTAGACTTTCATTGTAAGTAATATCTGAGTAAGGAGAAATCCTTTGATTGAGAACAATACTAATTAATCATATGTACATATAATTATATAAATATATTATTATGAGAGTAAACGTAAGAAAGTGTTCAAATCAGTGGCACTTATAGAACAAAAGGTGATTTAGTTGCTGCATTTTAATACTTCTACTCCTATACCCCACACCCTGCCCCCCACATACACACACACCCCCAAAGAGGAACTCTCAAAAAAGTCTATATATCTGAATATTTTTATACTGCTATTATACTAGAAATGTAACAAATATAACATTAATTAAACCAAATGAATAAATGCAATACATATATGTTATATTTGATAATTTAGGGTAAGAATTATAGAAGAGTTCAATAAAAGAAGTGCATCGAAATCTTGGTGAGTTAGTTCTCTGTGCTTCTGAGTATCTGATATGTATGTATGTGTGTGTATGTGTGTGTGTTTGTATGTGCAGGTTTTCTTGCTGCAGGCTTCCTGATGAGAGGCTGTGTGTCTGGGTGATGCTGTTGCCATGCTGAGCCAGGCAGCGCCCGCCCAGGCCAGATGTGCCCAGCACAAGCCCTTCGCTGTCGCCACGGATACGCAGCCGGCAACCGTTGCTGTGGTGTAATGCAACATCGCTGCTTTGGACTCAATCAGCTGAGCTCGGGAACACAGCCCAGTTAGAATAGAGGGACTCCGTAAGCACACACACATACACACACACACACACCTACTCCACTCTCTCATCTCTATCTATTTCCTTCCAATGCATGACCTGCTGTTGTTGTTGGTAAAGTGGAAATAATGGCAGTTTTTCTCCTCACCTCCTTAATCTGATTATACCACACAACTGGATGCCTCAGCCAAGACTAAAGGATGCACAGGTTCACACAGGCTTCTCATACACACACAAACGCAAGCAGTCAGCAGGCCATCTGTGTGTGCTCTGTGAGGTGTGAGGACAACGACCGTGCCGAAAGATCACAGTTCTGACTGGAACCCGAGGCAATGCAGTGCTATGTGTACTGACTTTATATCCTGCTTCATAAAAAAAGCATGTGGCTATAAGATTACAGAATGAAATACTACAATGCTATATAAGTTCATTTTACTGACTATAGTGTATCATGCATAAAGTTTTGCCTGCAATAAAGGATATTAATTCTACATCTGTTTTACAAGCTGCCTGCTGAGTCCAGGAGTGAGCCTGAACTGGTACGGGAACAGCTACACATTATCACAGAGTTTAGCCTTATTCGGTTGGTATGCACTTTTCACAGTGTCATTTTTCATTAGAATTTTGCATACGTCCTTCCTCCTCCAGTTTCATCTAAGCAGCTATGAATTAACACTTTCTCTCGAATTTCTTTCCTATAAATCAGCACATACTGTATCTATGGCTATGTGATAGAACATGTGGGTATATGATTATAAACGTCCAAGGTGTGCAACTGATCAATTTAGATACACTAGTGAAAATGAATGTAGTGGTATTATAGCATATACTTACACAAAGTGACCTATATAACTAAACTAAGTGTGCTTAATAAAGTGATCTACATTGGTTCTGTTGTCTTATGAAGGTGTTTGTAGTAAATAATCGCTTATTGAGGAAATTTCACTCAAAGTGCAAAATGAAATTTTTTTTTAAATGAGTCATATAATCCAAATGCTTTACAATGCAAAAGTGGTTTCAAATCCACAGGGATGTCTGTCTTAAAGAGCAGAATGATCAGCTACAAGTAAGTCGTTAAAACATCAAGATTTACGTTAGGATGATGGCTGAGAATTTTCTTTAACGACATGATCTGGACAGAAATAATCGGTAAAAGCAGGAATTTACCTACTACAGGAAAAGTCCTATCCAAATATTTTCCCGTACATATTGAATGCTTAGAAATCTTGACGCTTGATGCATAAAAACCTGATTCATGTCCTCATCTGCTGTCTATCTTTTTTTTTTTTAACTCAGCGTGAGTATCTTTTACTATTCCTTTATGTTTCACTTTCTGCTTCAGCAGGCCTGGTTTCTAGTCCATCCTCCACGTTTGTTACATGAAAGTCTGTCAGAAAACATAAACCTCACATCCCGGGCCTCACAAAATTGAATTCAGTCTCTGTAAATGGTGTCATGCACTGACCAAACAGGAATGATGTAGCAGAGCTCGTCTGTCTTCAGATCTTCTTTCTCAGGTCACACTGCTGCTGCTGCTGCAGCTTCATCCAGCGGAAGTTCTCTATGACCTCCGGTAGCCACATGACGCCCTTAGTAATGAATATTCTGATTGAAGCTGGCTAAAAGGACATCCATTTGGATGTCTCTCAGGTTGCACAGTTGACATGGAATGAAAAGTAGGTCTAATCATGTCTCTAACAATGCTGAGGAAAAGACAAAGTCAATACCACGCTAGAATCATTACTCTGAAGTCATAATTATCAAAGCTTTCCACCCACCATCCATCCAAGTCATTTAAATCTCCCATCATACCATTAAAACTGTAACTCACACGAATGCAAGGCATTTATAGTTTTCATAATGAGAAAAAAAAAAGATAAAGGGTTAGTCCATCAGCTCTAGACCACGAAAAACAACTCAGGGATGATGAAGACAAATGCCTCTGGCTCATCACAAATCACGATACAAAGCATTAGTACGTTAAACAAGCACTCAAAGATGTCCTAACAATGTATGAAAATAAAGAACGTATTGGTGGCTGCAACAGTTTGATGTCTGAGTTAATCCATGTTAGATTATTTCATCAAATCCTGCGATTCAGCTGACCATGAACGAAAGCGACACAACCCTCTTTAAATTCAACCGTCATCTCTCAGTCTTCACTTAAATACATACAGTATGTCATACATTTCGTGAGATTGCCTCAACATTGCTCAAAGGCCATAATTTGGGCCTAGTTTAGAAAAGTGCTTAATTTGGGAGTGAAAAAAAAAAAATCAGCCCCAGTAGCATAGGTTCTAACTCACTTTGCTTCTTGTTAATGTCATCACTGCATAATAGTGGGGGAGATGGATGGGCATGCGGCTCTGCGGGTCTGTGCTATGTGATGGATTTTTAAAGGGCAGCCCGGCCTGATAGATCTCTCCGGAGAACAGAAGTAACAAGCCTTAAAAGTTCTCATCGCCTCGATGGCTGAATTCCTCATTATGGTCGTATTAGCAGTGAGCGATGGAAGAAATTAATGAGGGAAAGCAACAGCAAAATAGGTGAAAAGCTAAATAAATAAATAACAGGTTTGCACAAACATAAAACAAAAATTGAGCCTGGAGGACAAGGACGTCAAAGGTTCCGTCAAACGGTTCTTCTTTAAATAAATGTTAGATGTATTGAGTAGTAAGTCTTGGCTGAACCATCAGAGTTACTGTTTAAAACCCCAAGCATTCAAATAACTGGCATGTACCCAGCTGACATCTTGACTATTCAAATCTCTCAAAATCTGAAATGCCTTCAGATATTTGCTAGTCTTGATTCTTCTTTCAAAAGCTGTTGAAATATCGAGGAAACTCGTCGGCTTCGGCTGAGCAAACCGCGGCCATTAAAGAACAATAAGCACTTTATTTGATTTTGTACCCTTGATCATTCTGACAGACATTCTGACTGGTGGAACTCATCAAATCAATCTATATGAAATTACCACCATAGCTGCAGATATCAGACAGTAATAAGTCTGATCACTAATTTGACCTTTGGAGCCACTGTTCAGTCTTATGAAAAGATGGGGGAGATCCAGCCTAATAGCTCGGGTAGAGAGGCTCCGGTCTGATCGATAGCGGCTGAGGAAGCGCTTGCTACTGACTTACACAGCACACGTGGAGAAAAAGTGGGTGGTTGCTATGGAAACCCTCAACATGCCTTTTGCCGAAGAGCATGAGATGTGTATAGCAGGCACGTTATTGTTGGCTGTTTCTTGTCATTCCAGCCCTAATCTAGATGGAACACTTAAATCAGCACTGCAGTAAAAACCCAAAGTCTGCATATTTAACGTGAGAGAGTGCTCCATCATGTGTACGAGCAGCAACAAGTTTCCCCAAATACATTTATTGACCTGCCAATTCAAATGTTACAAGGGTTACAGTTAGGGATGATGGTAGGATTGGTAGGATTTAGTTCACTTAATCAGACCAGATAGAGTGAATAAAATGATAAATCTATGAAAGTCTGTAAATACTCTCCTTTATGTGTTTAGTCCTATGGCTAATCTCTGGGCTTCCTTCAGCTAAATACTTTACATAAATGCACATAATTGGATAATCCACAACAGAGGATCTGCTACACAGTGCTGCATCACGTATAGAAACCTACAGTTGCTGAATGCCAACTAGTATTTTTTTTCAAATACTGTACGATCATCGACTTTTTGTGTATTGTGTATTTGGATTGATTCCCTCTAATATCTACATTTGCACTCTCAAATCTAGCAAAGCCATGAGACACAAGCTCTACAAAAGCCTGAAAAACATGAGACACAATCCTAAGTTTGAAGATTTGAGATCTCTTCAGAAACATTCTGCATTACACTGAAGCATTAGGTTCATTTCTTCCACAATGTTTTGTTGGCTCAGGGCTGCCTCCATTCCAATCATTTCATCTCACCCTTCATTATCTCTTATCTCCATTTTTATCCCCTAGCCCTAAGTAAAAGCACCCTGGACTCTTCCCCGTCTCTGAATAGAGCCTGAGCCACCAGGCATTGGACTAATGACCAGCCATCATGGCCCTGCACAACCCAGCCATCTGGAGAGGAGGATATACCCCCTACGGTTTCTTCCCCAATCAATCACGCATGCAAAATGACACAGAATGTCATTTCATTCATACAGTAGAAGTACGGTTATTAATGTATTCATCTGGCACACGCTAAGTGAATACATTAATACATAAATATTAGTTCTCAAATGACAGCTCAGTAGCCTCAGGGCTTTTATATATCTGGGGCTGTAAGGCTTTCTCTACAACTGTGTAAGAACTGGTGTGTTTGTGTGTGTGTGTGTGTGTGTGTGTGTGTGTATATACGTTGTTCTGTTTCTTTCTGCAGTAAACGTGACTTGTCCTGTAGTCTTTATTTCACACTTTCACCCCCCATCTGGCCCTTTGCTCCCAGATCAAGCAGAGCACTTTCCCCAGGCTGAGTGCTTCTCCTAATTAAACCCCAAATAAGCCCATCTGTTGAGCTATTGACCACAGCCAGTGCTCTGGTTTTATTAGGCACGCAATATTTAGCTTCCAGGACGTTCAGGATGGATGGATGCATGCGATTCTATATAAAGCTGCATGATTAATATGCTATTTTTGGCTTGAGATGTCACCCTGGCTCTGCGCAACTCCAACGAGGTGATGCTCGTCATGAGATTTTAAAACAAGCAGTCGTGCAGGACATGTTGAAAATCAATATACAGCTGTCCTGACGGGCTCTTTGAGTCCATCCTCGGTGACGTAATCCCATGGGGGCAGTTAATGGCGAGGATATCCCACAAAGCAGCTGTGGTGGTGCAGAGAGGACAGGGATGGAGCGTTGGAGATAGACAACAGCACCATGGAGGGGCAGCATGATGAGTTGTTGGGGTGTGCTGCGTTTTTGTGATAAAGAAAAAAAACATAGAGGCGGCAGCAGGCCTTATAGAGGGGGGAGGGAGGCTAACGGAGAAGGCTAACACGGAGACAATACCGTTGAGACCAGCCATCAGGAACACGCAACAGCCGTTCAACAGTAGTACAGAAACAAAGAGCAGCTGTTCTGATAGAAAAAAATAAATAATTATATATATACACATATGTACACTTTTTTTTTTTTTTTTTTTAATACAGAGAGAATCTTAAATTTGTTGACTGTGTCAGGTTTGTCAGATGGCACATCCACCTGTGCGGCTCAGAGGGTAGCATCTTCATCGTTTTAGCTGATTGCGAACAAACTGTTTAACTGATTTAAATTCATCTCTGGTTCATACTTTAAATCTTTATTTAAAAAACCTACACTCATTTCTATTTTATATGCAACATTAATAATCTAAAAAAGTACATTTCTGACAATTTTAACTCTTTTTTTATTAACAGAATAAATTCCGATTTGGAATTCGTGATGAAATCGCCCGTGTTTTCTGCTGAATTAAGGATTTTCTGAATGCTAGCAGGCAAAGTGGGTTTCAAAGCCAGGCTGTTGCTGTCTCCCTGTGATCTCCAAGACAGAAAGCATGGTCATTGTGAGAAGAGCCTTGTGGGAAGGGGGTGCAACCATGACAACCAGCCACTGTTACCCAGCACTCTACAAACGAGAGCCAATTGAACACTGGGGAAAAAAAGAAGACTTCAACCCCCTCGGATAGAAACACACAGACAAATTGTTCTGAAAGTCAGCGCGGCAAGACAGTCAGCCGCTGACACTTCACACGGGCTGCAAGACAAAGCTTTCTTTGTTGTAGTTCAGAAAATGTACACCAGCGGCTTTTTACACAAATTTCTACATCAATGTGAAGAATTTTATCACGGCAGTATTTACACACTTGAAATTTGTATTTATGGTTAAAATACAGAATCACAGAACAAGCACTATTGCTCAAGGGAATATTAAAGGATGACCTGGAAACCGAGGATTTGCTAAACTAGCTAGCTAACCTCACAAAATGTAACTAATGTTAGTATTTAAATCGAGATTTCCAATACTGATGTGCCACTTGCATTGACTTATGAGAAATGAACGCTAGTTAACTAGCCATTTGATAGCCAGCTGGCTTTTAGGAGCAGGAAAAATCACAGATTTGTACACATTTTTCCAGAAAACTTAGAAACTAAAACATATTAAAGAACTTGGTAGTCTACAGGAATTTTTTGTGTTTTAAGTCAGAAATTTTAAAGAAAACCAAATATAAGAAAAAAGATGACGTCTTCATGACTCAAGACTTTTTATTTATTATGTCTTTTCTTTTATAAAATTTCTTATATTTAGTTGTAAGTACTATTTAAAGAGGCCAGAGGATCTCAGCAAGCCCTGCATGATCACTCTGCTTCACGCACTGCGGCTGTTAGTGGAACTCTGCCAGTAGCTCTTTACAGGTGCTGTACATCAGCATCTCTCGCTTCCAGCAGACGTTTCCTAGCTCAGGAGTGGAATATACATGCTTTGATTATGTCCCTGTCTTGCCGGGAAGTGTTTCGGAGGCCTGCAGCTTTCACAGGGCACCACATAAAGCCCTGACCCGGCACTCTACCTCCATCTGTGGGCCTGAGAGGCTGCGTGGCTCAGCTACTTCCCTGCTTCATTAAAGAGCCACCCTTGGGAGGCCGAGCTGAAGGAGCGAGTGGGGCAGGAGAGAGAAGAAATAAGGAACGGAGTAACACGGTTTTACATGACGAGGTGTCACCAGGTTGTATAGATAGCTCATTAAGTAGTTGAAAGAAAATGCAGGCTTGCATGTTCAATACGATTCTGATGAACCGTTGCTTTATTCCCACTCTGGTCCTGCTTTAGCACTGAGAACTCTCACTTGCACCCCCACCTCCCTCATTCGCCTTCATCCATCTCGTCCCTTCCCCCAATCACTTGCTTTCTCTGTACGAGTCTCTTTCGTGACATATGGACGATCCTCTGTGGTGGCGGCTCCATTTATTGTGCAGCGTTACTCTCGGCAGCTATGCCAACGGCTGCAGGACGCACTAAAATCCCTGCCGCTAACCAGCCAGAGGCCTCCAGCTACAGTAAGATTCATTTAGAGATGACAAATTTCCATCGGCGCTTAAGTAATGTATTCAGCCATGCCCCACATGGGCTCAGCCTTTTGTAGTGGAATACGTAAGGAATAAAACACAACAGAACGTGTTGTTATAGGACAACAATCAACGACAATGTGAAGCAGAGTTATTTACACCACAGACAATTCTTTATTCTCCAATAACATCACGTCCCAAAGTATTTTAATTCTCTTATACTACAGCAATACGTCAACAACTGAATCTTTCATTTCCACGTTGTGCTGTTTATGATCAGATTTAATGTCATGGAAGATCCATAAGGCAAGTTATCACTTACTATAAACAGTTGGTCCCTAAACAGTCTTAGGTTTTTCCTTTTTCTCGAAGTTAATAAGAAAAAAATACAACTCGTCATGTTGCAGAGAAACCAGCAAGTGCAAACTATTTTGTCCTAAAGACTCTCCAGTGGTTTTAACTTACTGAGTGTTACAGAGCAGATACACCCGAGACTCCTTACATAAATGTTAAATAAACATCTTACAGAAAACTTCACCAACTCAACAATTGTACGTCTCTCTTGGTAAAATAACAATTTTGAATCCATTTATTTACTAGATTTCTGTTCATGTACAGCATCTGCTACACAACTCCATGTGAATTAACTGTTACTATAAGAATAATATTGGAATAATAAGGAAATAGGAATAATCAACATCTTCCTATTGAGCAACCAGATTCAAGAATTCAACAGGGAAGTTGTAGAGAGTGATATGTAGTTGAACTGTATGCCCCAGGATATGGTTAAAAGTTTAAACACAGTATGTTAATACAAGCAGGATCCACCATGCAAGATATTAGGGGAGACATATTACAGATCCCTTTTTTTAATGTTACAGTATGCTTCCGCATGTCTGAGGCCATTGCTTTCAGATTAAACACCAGCTTTTAGATGCCGAGTTGAATAACAGTAGTAGTAATGTGTATTTTACACATCAACACACTGCTTACATATTGTCACCTAACTCACGCTCACAGAGTCTCTGCAGCAGCCTGTCAGACCTTCATAGCAACAGCTGACTGATTTGAGGATTACGTCTGGACTTTGGTCTGAGAATGTAGGCGGATGTATGCAGCTTAAGCCCTAGCTAACGCCCTAACACTCAACCACAGTGGACAAGCCCAGTCACACGAGTCTGACTGCACTCAATCAACTGCAGGCCAGATGAGGCCTTTGGTCATTCAGGGCTTCATAACACACTGAGCAGCAAATGAATTGCAGCAAGATCAATAACTATACACTTGTTGGAAAACAAAAAAAAAATGGAGCCATCTAGCACCCTTGAGTAACAAAGCAAAATATTGTGTATACCGAAGACATCTTTATGTACATTGATGATACGAGTATGATATGATTCGGACCTCAGCAAGCTCTCCTTCACATCATCACACTGATGTGTTGCCTGAACTGGCTACCTGTAGCACTCCACATCAAATTTTAAAGCACTCATGCTTGGCAACAAAGATCTTCCTGAAGGTGCTTATCACACCCTGATCTGCACAGCTCTCCCTCTGAGCCTCCATATCAATTTGTCCCACAATTCCTCAAGGTAAAAAGAATATACGCTTCAGGATTCTCTGTCCTGGCACCGAGAATGAATAGTGGAGTATAACTCCTGTGGCTGAGGAAAACAGCTGAGTCACTGACTATCTTTAAATGAAGACTAAAGACCTAGCTCTTCACCGAACACTTCAGTGAAAAGAAAGTCATTTTGTCCTGTTTTTCTTGCTGTACCAATGCATCATATGAACTCCTAATTTAGCAGGGCTTTAGCATGAAGGTATTATTAGATTGTGACCCATTTGTACTTGATCATTTGTGTGTGATGGAGACTATAAAGCACTTCTTCGGTACATCACTCTGAGTAAGGATGTCTGCTAAATGCAGGTATACTATATTATTTGCCATATTGCACACATCAAAAGGTTAGATCTACCATCCTATAGGTGTATATTAACCATCCAAGAGCCCTTGATATAAAAAAATATTTCCATGGAATATTTTTGTGCAATCACATATCATCAAATCATGCAAATACTCTCACTATTGTGCAATGCACTGGAAAAAACAACAATATATCTTGAATATATTCAGTTATCTAGTATCTCCTATTAAAAGACAGTGTACATATTTTACTACTTTGAAATTTTCTTCTTCTATTGGTAGATTATTTCATTAATTGTAAGCATCAATTTCTAAAATTATCTGCCAATAGAATAAGAAAATGTAAAGCTTAAAAATAAGTATAATATTAGGTTGAATGCTTTGGTATGTTCATGAAAACAGTTCAATTATATAACAACATAAGCTGCTATAAACAGTCCTTCCCTCGCCAGGCTCTTCTTTTTTCTTCTCTTGAAGTTAATACAGCAGAAATACAACTTGTAAAATTATGCCAGTCATGCATAATTTCCTGGGCAAAAAACTTTACAGCTTCACTGCACTGACACTGGAGACTCCATGAATAAATACTAAATAAACAAATCCTCACTGAAAACTTCACCACAGCAACAACTTTTTTAGATCTGTTTTTGCGTGTCATACACAACCCTAAGTAAGTGTTAGATAAACAAACAATAATGAATTAGAATGACTGCTTTAAGATAAACCATGAAGCTGTAACTACTGTTAACTATTGATTAATCAACACAATCAATCAACCAATCAGCATAACACTGGGCAACATAACAACCTGGTAAATTTGACACAATATGCTCTTCATATCAGTACCACTACCAAACAACTTCTTCCTTACTCACAGTAATTTTCTTCTCAGCGTTGTCATATATATCATGCATCATAAGAATTATTCATTCATTCATTCCTTCATCTTCAGTAATGGTTTTATCCTGGTCAGGGTCACAGTGGTGACTATTCTAGGCAGGAGGTGGGGAAACCTGACGCCAGTCAATCGCAAAGTACCGTACACACACACACACACACACACATTCATGTGTAGGCCAAACCAACTTCTGCCATGGTTTTTATGAAACTAAAGGAAACCTGACTGGTTTTTATGAAACTCCATTAAGTCTCGGAGACACCACAAAGACAAGCTCAGATCGAACCAGGGACCCGGAGTGAGGTGGCAGTGCTAACCATTCCACCACCTGTCTGGATCATTTTGCTTTTGTTTTGAACAGATCTTGAGCAGCTTTAAAGTTAACACAACATATACCATCTGAAGCAACTTAAAGCCACGGCACAAACACACTAACGTCCTTTTCCCGTTAATATTCCTCGTTTTGACAAATTCTTCGCTGCAGGTAGCCAGTAGGAGGCGCTGTGTTACGCATAGCATGATGAAGAAGCGCTGCTTGAGGATACCAGATCCGTCCAAGCGCAGGACGCACACGCACGCACGCACACACACACACACACTTAATTCTATCCACACCGTTTTATCTTAAATCACATTTAATTCCAGTGCCAACTGCAGTCTGATGCAAAATCCGGATTTAACGCTTTAACCAGAGCGAGGAAGTAAGCAGACAGATGAAGTGACAAACACAGAGGGCAACTTCAAATACATGTCTCGTAATAATGACAACTGAATGTCAGCACGATGCAACTGAGTGCAAAAGTATACTAGAGATTACAGATGTGTCCAAACTGTCCAACTGCACTGTCACTATGTGGAATGAGACACAGCCCTGCCGGTGCGCGATGCTCACAGCTGAGGATGTGCATCACTTCAGCGCTTGCAGAAAGCGACGAGGGTGCCTAACACACACACACACACACACACACACACACACACACAGAGGCACAAAAGCGCACGGACCTGTCTGTCCTTTGCCCAGCGTCTTCTCCAGCCGGTATGGTCCCACGTAGGAGGCGTGCTGAGCGCTGCTCTCTTTCCCCGATAAAGAGGACATTTTGGCTTTAGAGTGAAAAAGGAGCGATGCTTCAGCGATCAGCTGCGAGTCCGCTATGTGGGGCTTTCTCAAGGCCAGTAGGAGCAACTCCTTCCCCGCCCAGCTCTCTCTCTCTCTCTCTCTCTCTCTCTCTCTCTCTCTCTCTCTGGTGCGCGCTGCTCTGTCTCTCTCCTCCTGCAGATGGCGCAAGAGAGCACTCACTCATGGGTTGCCAGATAATTAGTTTCCATTATCATGCTTAATAGTTTTCCGTTTATTTTTCCTGTATATTTGTGGCCACGTGTGAAATGACATGCTGTCACCTGCTCATCACATCCATATCATATAAGGTTCTTCTCCAAACTGTTGCTACAAAGTAGGAATTACACAATTGTCAGTCACAAAAATGCTTCTTTTTTTTTTAGTTTATGGTTTAGTATGCAGTAGCATTAACATTAACTTCACTGGAATGAAAGCAGTCTCCATGACATGGTTTGCTGTGGTTGGAGTGGAAGATCTTGAGTGTCCTGCACAGAGCCCTGACCTCAACCCCAATGAACACCTTTGAGGTGAACTGGAACACAGACTGCACACCAGACCTCCTCAAATATCACTGCCTGACCACAAACATAACTGCCTGACCACAAACATAACTGCCTGACTACAAATTCGCACAGCCATGCTCCAAAATCTTGAGGAAAGCCTTCCATAACAGTGGAGGTTATTATAACCAAGGTTATTATAAGTGGTAGCTCAAGTTGTTAAGGCTCTGGGTCGTTGATCGGAAGATCAGGGTTCAAGCGCTAGCACCGCCAAGCTACTACCAACAAGGGCAAGGCCCCCATCCCACCATGCTCCAGGGGTGCTGCATTATGGCTGCATTATGGTTGACCCTACGCTCTGACCCCAACCCCCACCTGTCCAAAGATTGGATATGCAAAGAAAGAATTTCACTGTTCAGTAATGTATATGTGACAAATAAAAACAACTTAACAAGCACATAAGTTTGACCATACTTTAGGCCATAAAAGCATTTGCTATATTATTTGATGTCTATCTGATGAACCAACTCTATTTCTAAATATTCTACAGTTTGATTTAGAATTTCAAATTTCTATGCAAATGGACAAATCATTAAGGCCACATCACAAATTAATCGAATAAATGTTGAACTCAGCAATCTGGCAACCCACAAACACACAGAGCATGCTGGCTCAAAAAAACGCCTGCTTCTAATCCTATTACTGAAATCCATATCCATATCAGAAATGTATCTCAGCAGTCACGGATTGACTTTTTTTTTTTCCCGATTTCATATATTACTGCATATGTTAGTGATAGATCTAGAAAATTGATTTCTGCTGCAGAAAAATCACAAACCAGTTCATAAACTCTAAAATGCAATAAAGCGCTTTGCATAAGTATTCAACCCCCATGAACTTCTCTGCATTTTGTAGTGTTACACCCTGAAACTGAAGTGGACCTAACTGGGATTATATTTCATGTCATGAATCTGCAGAAAATAGCTGTAGTATGGAAATATTATGGCGTAATTTATTATGAATTATTTACAAATTAAAAACATAAAAATCCTCTGAACTTGGACTCCTGACTGAAAGAGTTCGAATCCCTGGTCCACTAAGCTGCCACTGCTGGGCCCCTGAGCAAGGCCCTTAACCCTCAGTTGCTCAGTTGTATAACATAATAAGATAAATTAGGCATCTGCCAAATGCCAGAAATGTAAAAGTTCAAGGGAGTTCAAGGCTGGAGAGATCCAGATGGGAGAAGCTGTTCACAGAACCACCATAATCTGCAGTTTATTAAAGAGTAGCCAGGACATAACTAAAAAAGCCACATGAAATCCCAAAATGCATGTTGGAGACCCAGTAAATGTGGCAAAATGTTCTCTGGTCTGATTCAATGAAATTGTTTGACCTTTTAGTAAAAATCCAATACTGCTCATCATCATCAACACTATTTCTGGAGTGAAGCATGGTGGTAGTATCATGTTTTGGTTAAAATCTGATCTATGGGAGTATCTAGGCAACCATTAACCTCTTCTGGGATAAAGGCTGACCCACCTGAGTAATGGCTGCCATCTGAGGTTCTAATGAACAAACATGGAAGACCAAGCATTCATTCCAAACCAGAAGTGAAGGTTAGTTTATGTTTACAGTGTGAATGTGAAGGTAAAATGTTTGTGTCTTATATAGCTAACAGTCATATTTGTCTTCATAATTGTGGTTATAGACTACCAGAAGATGCTCTGTAACCTCCCACAATACAGTAACTAGCTTATTTGTGAAGCATAGTTGTTTTTTGATAGCTGAAAGTTATGGCATATGTTGACACTAAACAGCCTGAGCACAATCCCTGCCTTGGTTCATTTTGGTTAAAAATTCTGCCCAATGAGGCAGGTACCATTGAAAGATTCTGATTATTAAAGCAGCTGCCATCAGAATAAAATGCAGCTCTAGTGCTTTTTGGCTCTATAATCTGACACATGGACAGTCAGATGCTACAGAGAGCATGTTGGATCTGTTTCAAAACCGGATTCCAAAGTAACACACTTCAGAGTTGCTGCACTCTTTTGAAGTCACTGGGAACATCTGCTCAGGTTGGAGCTCATGGTTCACACACTGTCCCTTTCACTCTTTCAACTTCACGCCTAAGAAAAGCTGCGATCTAGACAAGCATACTGTAAGACTGTTTGATTTAAAGGGGTAAGACAGGCAATGTGTGGACAACTGCAGTCCTGTTAAAGAACTTTCAGTGTGTTCTGGAAACTGTCCACTCAACAGATGACTCTATTAGTGTGAAGGGGATATTACTGACTTGGCACATCTTTACCACTGCAGTGTTCCAAATTTTCCATATGAGAGGGCACTTGTGATTAAGCCTGGGGTAAAAATGGAGTCATCCTTTTCTGCCTCCTGAGGCAGACCTTGCACACAATCATGTGCACTCCGTGGCTTTTCAAAGGTTGGTGTGCCAGTATTTGTAGTTTGACCTTTTAGTTACAAATAAATTCTCTTTTTTTTACATCTCCATTATTTGTGACATTTCATCTATTGTTTCAGCTCTGAAATACACAACCCCAGCGCAATCAGTCATGACGTTCTTTCATGTGAAATGTGTCACTCTTTAGCTTGCTCATAGGCAAGAATCCCAAACCCCATTTTCCAATCGCAATTAAACATAAAGACTACAGACTGTATAATGTTAGAAAAAATATTATGTAGTTTAAAAATTCTTATTCCATTGTAAAACTTAATTAGAACATACTGAATAATTGACTTGATGAGGTGTGGAATGGGTGATTGAGGAGAAAGAGAGAGATGAAAGCAAGGCTTTGATTATGTTATTGGCTGTTTACTGCCTTAATGTCTGGAATAAAGAAAAGAAAAGTCCAGACAAATGATAAATATGTTAAAGAACATTTTGGACCAAGGGATAATGTGAATTTCATGATGTATATCTCCGATGTAAACATGAACAGGAATGATGGGACTGATCCTGTTGTGTATGGACAAATCAAACATAACGGGGAATAAAGAAATAATCAGTGTGATAAAGCATGCTCCAAATTGTTATATAGTATTAACAATATCCTTGTATAGTTTTATTTAATGTTGCACAAGTCCTCTAGACCTTCCCTTGGAAAACTTACTAACTCCCTGTGTTAGCTGTTACCGTTTAAACAACATTTACAGTAGTTAACACCTTCTAGCCAATAAAAACTGAGAATTCAACAGGGTTATCCTACAAATCTACTTAATTGTGAACAAAAATATCTAAGGTCATAGCTAAAAGATTAACATGGAGAGACAGAGACTTAGAAGATTACTTGCGCTATAAAGATAAACCTTTAAAATTTTCTACACAAATGAAACAATCAAGTGCAAAGAAAACTGTATAGTAAGAGCTTCAGAAAATAGAAGGTTGTGTATATACCGATCAGGCATAACATTATGACCTAATATTGTGTTGTCCCCCTTTTGCTGCCAAAACAGCCGTGACCCATCATGCACTGTGTATTCTGACAACTTTCTATCAGAACCAGCATTAACTTCTTCAGCAATTTGATCAACAGTAGCTCATCTGTTGGATCAGACCACATGGGCCAGCCTTCACTACCCACGTGCATCAATGAGTCTTGGCTGGGAACACCCCACAAGAGCTGCAGTTTTGGAGATGCTCTGATCCAGTCGTCTAGCCATCACAATTTGGCCCTTGTCAAACTCGCTCAAATTCTTACGCTTTCCATTTTTCCTGCTTCTAACACATCAACTTTGAGGACAAAATGTTCACTTGCTGCCTAATATATCCCACCCACTAGCAGGTGCCATGATGAGGAGATAATCACTGTTATTCACTTCACCTCTCAGTGCCCATGTTATGCCTGATCGGTGTAGATCAGCAGTTCTATGACTGAGTGGATTACCACCATGTTTCCTATGGACCTTATGGAGCTTATGTTATATTTGAACAGCACTATACTGTATTAGAACAGCACTAACAAACACAAAGGATCTTCTATACATTGGCTTTCCTTCTTAGGTCACATACATTTCACAGCAAAATGATCAAATGGCAGACCACATAGACAAGAGATGCTCAAGCAAGTGTGCTAATCATCAGCTCTGTTTATCTTCCATGTCATCTGTGTTCATACATGTAAATAAATTCACTTTAACCTGAATGGGGGTTTCCTTCTCGGTCATGTGGACCCACCCTGACCTTGGTTGCATGTCCGCATTTATTCTATTTCAGGAACATCTACAGCAGAATGTAAGAAAAAAAAAAATCTTGAAAACTTCTATGTGCTTCAGGAAAACTGTCAACAAATATTCATTAGCAAATTCTTATGAGCATTTGAATGTGAATGTATGTTTATGTTTGTAACTTTTCAAGCTGTAAGAAATAAACTGTTGACATTAATATTGCGTGTGTGTGTGTGTGTGTGTGTGTGCTAACCTGATAGCATCTCTAAGAGACTTCTCTAAATGTATAAATATCCCTGATTTTCACACTTAATGCTGCCCAGCTGGATAACACAACCTAGCTGTCAAGATATCTACAAAATAAGACCTCTTCAAATAAAAGTCTGACAAAACACTTTGTCTTAAAGGAAGAACTTTTTTAGTTCTTTAAAGCAACTGATTTGGTTTATATGCATTATCACCTCAAAAATATTATTCATCTTCAGTATAAGCTTTAGGGGGGCACGGTGGCTTAGTGGCTAGCACATTTGCCTCACACCTCTAGGGTTGGGGGTTCGATTCCCGCCTCCACCGTGTGTGTCTGTGTGGAATTTGCATGTTCTCCCTGTGCCTCGGGGGTTTCCTCCGGGTACTCCGGTTTCCTCCCCCAATCCAAAGACATGCATTGTAGGTTGATTGGCATCTCTAAATTGTCTGTTGTGTGTGTGTGTGCCCTGTGATGGGTTGGCACTCTGTCCAGGGTGTATCCTGCCTTGATGCCCAATGACGCCTGAGATAGGCACAGGCTCCCTGTGACCCGAGAATAGTTCGGATAAGTGGTAAACAATGAATGAGTATGAGCTTTATCATGGTCAGGAATATGGTGGATCCAAAGCCTTTTGTGACATAGGAATACACCCTGGATGGGACACCAATCTTGCACACACAGATTCAGACATTCATTCTCACAAATATTGAGCCAGGTCATAGGTATGTTTTTGAAGGTTGAGCAAAGAATTGAAAGGAAGTCCACACAAATATAGGTGCTACACATTACACACTCCACCACCAACTCAAAAATATGACACAATGACCAGCAAGAGCCATTGTATGAAGCAGAAGAAAATGTGCATAAAAATGCCTTGTCTCCAGAAAAGTCTTTTGAATTTTTATTTGGCTTAATCAGTTTGGGAAGCTAAGTATTATTAACGTTATAAAAATATTATATCAGTGGTTCTTAACTCAGATTCAAGCAACTCCCTGCTCTGCACGGTTTGAAGTTTTCCCTACTGCTGGTACACCTTAATGAGTTGAACCAGATGTATGCTCATGGAGAATAAAAAAAATTTAATTTTTCAAACTGGGAATGTTAGAGAACTGCTGTGTTTTAGATTTAGATGGCGTAATTTGATATTTGGGGTGCTAACTAAAAAAAAAGAAAGAAGAAGCAGCACTGAATACAGTGGGGCAAAGAAGTATTTAGTCAGCCACCAATTGTGCAAGTTCTCTCACTTAAAAAGATGAGAGAGGCCTGTAATTTTCATCATAGGTACACTTCAACTATGAGAGACAGAATGAGAAAAAAAAAAAAAAATCCAGAAAATCACATTGTCTGATTTTTAAAGAATTTATTTGCAAGTTATGGTGGAAAATAAGTATTTGGTCAATAACAAAAGTTCATCTCAATACTTTGTTATATACCCTTTGTTGGCAATGACAGAGGTCAAACATTTTCTGTAAGTCGCCACAAGGTTTTTACACACTGTTGCTGGTAGTTTGGCCCATTCCTCCCTGCAGATCTCCTCTAGAGCAGTGATGTTTTGGGGCTGTCGCTGGGCAACACAGATTTTCAACTCCCTCCAAAGATTTTCTATGGGGTTGAGATCTGGAGACTGGCTAGGCCACTCCAGGACCTTGAAATGCTTCTTACGAAGCCACTCCTTCGTTGCCCGGGCGGTGTGTTTGGGATCATTGTCATGCTGAAAGACCCAGCCATGTTTCATCTTCAATGCCCTTGCTGATGGAAGGAGGTTTTTACTCAAAATCTCACGATACATGGCCCCATTCATTCTTTCCTTTAGAGGGGTGAGATCTTGCGTGGAGCCCCAGATCGAGGGAGATTATCAGTGGTCTTGTATGTCTTCCATTTTCTAATAATTGCTCCCACAGTTGATTTCTTCACACCAAGCTGCTTACCTATTGCAGATTCAGTCTTCCCAGCCTGGTGCAGGTCTACAATTTTGTTTCTGGTGTCCTTTGACAGCTCTTTGGTCTTGGCCATAGTGCAGTTTGGAGTCTGACTGTTTGAGGTTGTGGACAGGTGTCTTTTATACTGATAACGAGTTCAAACAGGTGCCATTAATACAGGTAACGAGTGGAGGACAGAGGAGCCTCTTAAAGAAGAAGTTACAGGTCTGTGAGAGCCAGAA
This sequence comes from Hemibagrus guttatus, assembly GCA_033459395.1. NCBI lineage: Eukaryota > Metazoa > Chordata > Actinopteri > Siluriformes > Bagridae > Hemibagrus > Hemibagrus guttatus. The sequence continues at coordinate 8,626,310 of JAUCMX010000026.1, read as the reverse complement.
ATCTTGCTTTTTTGTAGGTGACCAAATACTTATTTTCCACCATAATTTGCAAATAAATTCTTTAAAAATCAGACAATGTGATTTTCTGGATTTTTTTTTCTCATTCTGTCTCTCATAGTTGAAGTGTACCTATGATGAAAATTACAGGCCTCTCTCATCTTTTTAAGTGGGAGAACTTGCACAATTGGTGGCTGACTAAATACTTTTTTGCCCCACCGTATATTAAAGAAATGCTTATTTTATTTTTACCTATTTAAAGCTACAATATCTGTATTATACTATGTGCAAGAACATCCATCTCTCCATCAATCTATCCATTTTCTGTCCCGATTATCCTATACAGCCTGGAGTCTATCCCAGGGGACTCAGGGCACAAGGCAGGGGACACCACAGACAATGTGCCAACCATTCACAGGACACAATCACACTCATCTGTTCACCCCTGAAGACAATCAGTGACTGCTTACATGATAGATAGATAGATAGATAGATAGATAGATAGATAGATAGATAGATAGATAGATAGATAGATAGATAGATAGATAGATAGATAGATAGATAGTGCTACAGTTTCATTCTGAGTTCTGAGATTGCATCATGTACTGTATTCATTTGCTCTTCTTTAGTTAACAGATTATTCTGGTCAGGTTTGCAGTGCATCTTGGGAATGCTGGGTGAAAGTCAATAATCTAGTAATAACTTAGCTCATCACTGGAGCAACACACACACCTAGAGGCAGTGAAATTAGCCAATCCAGGAGGAAGCCAGTGTTTCCAGTGGAAACATCCACCAATCACTGCATAAAAATTCTTCTCCTTGGTAATTGGACATATGCTTTTAATGCAGTGGATGGAGATTCGATTGAAAAATGCTGGAATATATTAGTTGATGTAGCTTTAGGAATTCTGTACACATTGCAGCCAGCATAAGCTGCACATTTTCATGCGGTGTGTGTAACTTCAGAGCACTCATCACTCTCACGGTGTCAGCTCCAGGATAAACTTAATAGAAGGAGGACAGTCAATCTTCCTCTCTCTTTCTGTCAGTTTATCACTTTGGTGGCCAAGTGAGTCGATGTTCCAATTGTTCAGCAGTCCAAGCGGAACCAAAGTGTGATGTATTTAACCAGGATATCCCAATCATTCTTTGCTCTGGGTGCTAGACAGCTGATAGTGTGTGTACTTCTGTTGAAATGATATGATGATATACAGAATGAATAGGCAGTTTGGGTAATAATGTATCACATGTCATAAGCTTTACTCAACCAGGGGGCAGGGGGCAGTTGTTAACCTATCATAAAGCGTTATCAGACTCGCATCACTTCCTCTGACTGCTGCTCTATCCTTTATACACTATTTGAGGTTCTGCCACTGCCCTCTTCAGGACACGTTTCTCTCTCCAAAGAAGCCAGGGCTAAGAAAAGGTAGGTTCAAAGAAAAAGAATGAAGTATGTGTATACAAGTCTAGCCTGTGTTTGGATAGTGTCTGTATCCGTGGCTCAGCTTTTTGGAGGCAAGCAGCCATGCCTTCTCACCTTATATCATGTTACATAATAAACTTCATATGTGATTGAAGCAGCGAAATACTTTAGCCAAACACAGCAGACAAGAAGAAGCCTGAGATCCTGTAATCAATGCTGAAATGCTAATCTGTCTCACCTGTTGTCTGAGACGTAGAAGCAAAATCCATCTCTTTGTCACTTTTTCAATACGATACCTCCAAAGTAAAGTGTAAAGTGGTCAGTCAGAAAATAAATATATGCTCCTGTCATTAATTCTTATTAAATATGCATGATTATAGGGCAAACAATTAGCATCTAAGGCGCAAGTTGTTAGCAATCAAGAGAAGACTCAAATGCTGGCAGGGATAATTAGGCATGTGCTGCCTGAATAATTGCACAGTGGCTAATGCAGAATACTGTGTTGCAGTTCTAGTCCCTGCAAATCAGTGCAATTACATTAACCAGGCTCTCGTAATTACCCCCAATCCAGCAGTACACAGAGCTTTCCTCCAGGCCTCTGGCACACACCTCCCACTCAGCACTCATTCCATCTTGATTTTAGGATGCTGTTCATTACTATCTTCATGTTCTATGTTTGTTATTGTCATCTTTAATTAGTTCTCATAGGCAGTGGCTTATATTGACTGCACTTTCAGTACAGGGTATGTTTTAAAGGAAAAATCCAACTTGAACAACTTGCATAGCGATATTTATCATTTTTCAATTGTTTCTTGTTTTTACGGTTTTCTACATTATCCACAATGCTATTCAACTACCTGTTGTCCTGCTACTACACGTAACACCACTGCGCATGCGGTTCTGTCCTCTTTCTTCATGAAACATAATTGTCACATGCAACATGTAACTTTAACATTACACTCCATTCATTCATTGTCTACCGCTTATCCGAACTATTCTCAGGTCACGGGGAGCCTGTGCCTATCTCAGGCGTCATTGGGCATCAAGGCAGGATACACCCTGGACAGAGTGCCAACCCATCGCAGGGCACACACACACTACGGACAATTTAGAGATGCCAATCAACCTACCATGCACGTCTTTGGATTGGGGGAGGAAACCCCCAAGGCACGGGGAGAACATGCAAACTCCACAAACATGGCAGAGGCAGGAATCGAACCCCCAACCCTGGAGGTGTGAGGCAAACGTGCTAACCACTAAGCCACCGATTACACTCCATATTCGATTTTATTTTTCCATATAATTCATAGTTCTTTTTATTTCTTATTATTTCTATTCGTTCTATGTTTAACTCAGTTCTTGCATTTAGTTTATTATATGCACAATGGAAGTGAAGGTCAGATTATCATTTCACTGAAAGTTGTATACTCTATGTAACTGTGTATGTAATAAAATATTAAATCTGATGAGTGTGAGTGTGAAACCAGTGTTCTCAGTGGAAACATCCACTACTCACTGCATCAGAATTCTTATCCTTGGTAATTGGATATGCTTTTAATGCAGTGAATGGAGATTCTATTGAAAAATGCTGGAATATATTTAGTTGATGTAGCTTTAGGAGTCCTGGAATCTAAATCTGGAATCTTGATAACGATGCTAGTAAATTGGCCTTTGTCTCCTTTTTTTTTTTTTACCGGATTTAAAGAAACCAATGCAGCAGTGCTTTAGTTCTTTTTGTTCCAGTTCTTTTGCTTCATCATCTGTACAATCCTGTCAATCAGATCAGCTTCCAAAGCTTCACATTTTATGCTAATATCACCATCATCATTATCATTACCACCACTGTACTCACCATCTCACAGATAAGATGGTGTCGAGCTAGTCGGCAGGTTTCAGCTGTAACTCGGAGCAGATGTGCGGCATTCTGGAACATTTTAATCCCAGTGTTTGCTGTCTGTGCTGCTTCTACATTATATGAAATTTAACATAATTTAAAAAAAAAAAATTGGTGTGAGAAAAAAGAAGTCTTCACTCTTGGTTTTAGGAGCTAATAGTGAAACATGAGTGTTATCCCTTACGTTGTAACTGCGCTAGCATCGTCCCCCTGTGATGTCAGTGTGCAGCATAACCGTTAACTTCTCACATGAATAATGAATAAAATACAGCACCAACAAGCACATTACTGCCAGAATCACTAGGCACATCACAAATATTTCAGTAGAAACATATTAAATGTGTTTTAAGATGGCGGTTTCCTTTAAGGGACATACTGTATTGACTCAGTGAGGGAACAAACAGCATTCTCCATCCTGCCACTATAATGGAACCTGTCATCAGTGTACTTGTTCTTGGCTTCCAATAAGTGACTTCAGCTCCTAAGGCCTGGGCTGTAGTTGATATATGGTAGCGGTTAAGCCCGAATCCTCCGACACAATGATCCTAGCAGCAGTGAGCAGACACAAGGATTCGCCAGGGATACAGATTGGTCACTCCGGTCAAATCTATGTGACCTGGGTGTTTGCCTGAAAAAGCTTTCTTCGATTGAGGTCAGTAAAGTGTCACTGAGGGGGAAGAGAAAGAGTCACGGATGGTGTGCAGCCGTCAGCCCGTCAGTCACTCGGTTCTGAGAGCCAATCACCTGACGCCTGAAAAACCCACTCACTGGGCTTCTCAACTCCACACCCAGAGGCCAGTAAAAATCGACAAGGCCATGGCCAAACATTAAGCCCCATAAATGCCTTTATGGCCTTTTGTGTTACATTTATGAGCTTTCTGTCACGAGTTTACAAGCCTGATGTGCTACAGTGTGGCATAATATATCAAAAACACAGGAGTCCCAATCAAACAGCAATGTTCTCCGCACACCCAGGAGGGTTGTAATCTGCTTTATTTATTAAGGAAAGCAAGGCAGATAATACACCACAAGTTGGAATTTCATTTTAACATTTTTTTAAATTAAAAAAAAAGCAAGTGTTTTTTTTAAAAAAAGCAATTTTTTAAAATAAAATTAATACTAATATATTCAAACAAAATAGTAATCAGTGGAGCTTTTTCTCAATATTGCAATATTTATTAGTTGTCACAATTATTCAGCTAATATTATCGGACAAATTCGGATTTATCTAATGATAAAACAACAGGAAATGGTACAGTGGCCCTGTTGAAAAGTGTTGCTACATCACAGCTCCTGGGTCCCCAGTTCCATCCTGTTTTTGGAGTTTCACATGTTCTCCTCATGTCCACATGAGATTCCTCCAAGTTCTGGTTTCCTTCTACATCCCAGAAAACATGCCAGAAGCTGGATTAGTTATGCTAAATTGCCCCTTATTGTATATGATTTGTGAGTGTATGGTACCCTGTAGTAGACTGGCTTCCCATTTGTGGAATATTCCTTACTCACACCCTGGATTGGCTCTGGATCCACTGAGAACAAGACAAGGATAAAGCAGATTTCTTATAGAACTGTTTTATACTTTTCACATTATCCTACATTCCTTCAAAATAGATATTTGAATAATCAAAAAATAATTGGGCATTAATGCCAATTTTAACAAAATTATAAACACACACAGACTCACATGCACACACAAACGCACACACACATGAATACACACACACACACACACACACACACACACACACACACACACACACACACACACACACACAGACAGAGTACAGATGTATGAGAGTAAATACACCATCAAATGTTCTGGACCATATGTCCAGAAAAGAGTTAAGGTAATAAATAAATAGTAATCTAATATTACTAGATTAGAAAATCAACAGCATCCTCTAATAATGTCATGATTTTTTTAATTATTAATCTAATTGCCCAACCAACCAGTTGCAGTTTACTGATTAAAAAGGACAGATTGACTGAGTGGCACACTGACCACGATGCTAAAGCTGCTAGGTTGTAAGGTGAAATCATGAGCAGTGACAGGCCCATTAGCAGCAGTGGCTTTGCTGACACAGGCCTGTCCACCAGCTCCCAGCAAATTAGAGTCAGCAGCTTCCTCAAACCCAAGCCGAGTCGTGCTTAGAGTAGCAGGGGGGCCTTTCTCCTCCTTCTGCGGGCAATAAAAGCTGATTAGAGTTGAAACAGTTGGCCGGTCGTCCCCTCCTTCACAGCTGCTGGATTAGAGGCCGAAGCCTGTCATCTGTGAAATGAAATTTTGGATGGCCGAGTGGGGAGAGGCCACATGTGGGCGTGTGAGCGTGTTGAGGGGGAAAGGGGTTTGAACAGAAGGCCTGCAGGATGCCAGATTGAAGGTCAAGGGTTCACAATAATATCTAATATTCAGTATATAATCAGATATTGGATGAATATATTTAATGGCATGAACCTCATCGAGTCAGCATCACCTCTTACACTAGGATTTGGCTTACGAGTTGCCATGGGTAATGCTCAGGACGGATATCAGGATTTTTTTATTGTAAGCTGTGTTTCAAAGAATCTGTTATACTGCCGATCTCTGAGGCATGAACACATTTTTTAAAGAATTTTTGTGTTTTTTTTAATAATAATCTTTGTACATTTAACAGTACAAAGATTATTTTAGATAGATAGATAGATAGATAGATAGATAGATAGATAGATAGATAGATAGATAGATAGATAGATAGATAGATAGATTAGCCAAATAATAATGCAGTTTTTGCTGTTTTGATATGAAGTAATGTAATGAAGAAAAGCATAGGTTAGAAAATGTTTTTATCAGTAGAAAAAAACTTGTGGAAATCCTAATACTCAAAGATTGATGAGTGTCTAATACAAAGAACTACAAAAAGCAAAAGTGTTTAAAGCCTTTGATTTACTTTTGATTTGCCTCCTGAAAAAATAAAGGTCCTGTTCCTGTATGATTGACTGACAGAAACACTATAAATCATCTGAAAAGGGTCACTTCACATTTATATTATTTCATTTCATTGTCTGTACTGCTTATCTGATCTATTCTAATATCTCAGGCAGGATATACCCTGGAAGGAGTGCAAACACACTACAGGCAATTTAGAGACTCCAATCAGCCTAGAAGCATGTCTTTGGACTGTGGAGGAAACCGGAGCACACCCACCAAGCACAGGGAGAACATGCAAACTCCACACACACAGTGAGCGGGAGCAAGACTCTAACCCAGGATGCTGGAGGTGTGAGGCGAACATGCTAACCACTAAGCCATTGTGCCGCCTACAAATTTAATTATAATCATTATTATTATAACCACTTTTGTTGGTGCCACAGGAAAAATATTCCATCATAAACGCCACTCTTAATTTTATCGTGACAATAACAAAAATGTTCATTATGAAAACAGAACCAGAGATTGTTTAGCACAGTGATTAGCATGTTTGCCTCACACCTCCAGGGTCGGAGGTTCGATTCCCACCTCCGCCGTGTGTGTGGAGTGTGCATGTTCTCCCTGTGTCTTGGGGGTTTCCTCCCCCGGTCCAAAGCCATGCATTGTAGGTTGATTGGCGTCTCTAAATTGTCCATAGTGTGTGATTGTGTGAGTGAATGAGAGTGTGTGTGTGCCCTGCGATGGGTTGGCACTCCGTCCAGGGTGTATCCTGCCTTGATGCCTGATGATGCCTGAGATAGGCACAGGCTCCCCGTGACCCGAGTGTAGATCAGATAAGCGGTAGACGATGAATGAATGAATTTAAAATATTTTCAGATAATTGGATTAAATTAAAATTAAAATAATTATTTGAAATCATATGTAAAGAATTCTTTTAATTTTTATTTAAAATAAATCAGCTAGTCAGGATATTGGGAAGAGGCTCCACAAGAAAAGATTAGAAAAGATAAGAAAAGGTTTTCAGCTAAATAAAATAAAAAAATTGTTTTAGATCTATGATATATCAATATATATGTATAAAATCTATTCCAAAATGATGGTTATAACATCTCTTTATCCATATCAATCATCCAAGCCTGACACCAGTTGTTTTTAAGTTATCTAATAGAGAAAAAAAGCATTAAATGTGTATTAAAAACTCTCCTATAGACCAGAGCCGGGGGCTTGACGGCTTCATCACATGCGTCGCACGCTGTAGGCCTGGTGAACTTGTGAACCTCTCAGTATCCTGATTGAATGCACCCTAAGAATAAATCCCTTCAAAATAGGACAAAGCCTCCCACCCTCAGCGTCTGATCCCGCATCAGGGGAAGACGTAAAGCCGGTGTCATAGCTTTAGACCTCTGAGACTCACAGGTCTACAAGTAACCTCAGCACCTCGCCTCTGGGGATTTATATCTTAAAGAGAAACGGTAGAGAAAACAGACAGCCACGACATCACAAGGTTGAAAGCTATACTCTGTCTCTCTGTGGCATATTAATAGGTACATCGTTCACCCTGACACAATTTCTAATTTCTTTTCAAATCACACGAACAGTAAGGATGCATTTGAGATCACATTTTGGAGGAAAGCATGCAGCACGGTGTAAGAATCACAACAATTTTACAAACTTCAGGATTTTAATTCAATCTCTTTAGAGCGCTACATAATATAGTAAGGATGTAAGAAGAACCATTTGGAAATTCCCTTTCACACAAGAATAGAGGATGAGTGCTTTTTCATGTTAGTTTCAAGTATGCAAATATATATATATATATATAAAAACAAAAAAACAATGTACACAATGTAATAACACAAAATATAAATCCTGTTACAGTTGATACAGTAAAATACTAATGGTAGTATTAATGTAGGCAAAGGAATTAATAATAATAATATTAATAATATTAAAGCTCAAGCCATGCAACTCATGAAGCTACTTGTGATTTCTATGTTATAAATATCAGACTAATTAAACTAATCAAACAAATTTATCCTAGGTAGCAAAAATATTTCCATGAATTTTTCCAATATTTTCCCATTACACATGACAATGTTCCTTGCAGACAAATCAATCATGCAAAAAGGGTGCAAATACATTCAAGCAAATAAAATAATACACAATATTTGGAATGTACTGTGTTTTTTTTTTTATGCATGTCCAGGGTGGATTAATTATGAGCCTTCTTAAACCCATCAGTGTTTAAAGTGCTTTGATTTTTAGAAAGAACATTTCTGTGATTCCTAATATGAGAAGATTGTTGATTGCTCTAAACAAAAAAAAAAAGTCTAAATCCTTCTAAGCAACATCGGTTGCAATCATTTGCCTTCCCGCTCCCATGTGATTGTCAAAATTACAAATCATTACAAATCATCTGGAAAGGTCACTTCATATTTATAAATCATAGTAATGCAAAAAAAAAAAGTTAATTAAAAAAAAATATATAATCAGTGTTCATCATTTCTTGATTCTCATGCCCTTAAGATTATAGTGGTAGGTCAAATAAAATTGTGTGTGTGTGTGTGTGTGTGTGTGTGTGTGTGTGTATAAACGGACATGACTAATAGTGTAACATAGCATCATGTTACAGTATTGTATGCTGATATTTGATTGCTATATCAAGTTTAACCTGGCACTTGTCTGTTTGTAGATCAGGTGTAGATAATGCATTGATTGCAGAGTTGGATAAAATAAAGAAGATGCGAAAAGGAGAGATTTGTTGAGCTTTGAGTTGGTCAGTAGAGGTCGCTGAGGCCTGCGGTTTTTCTGGCTTTCTGCATCAAAGCGCGCAACTGGAACTGCTTCCGTGAGAGAAGTCGCACATGCTACAAAACAAACACAATACATTAGGATTTTAGTTTTGAATGCTTTTCTTGTATTGTTTATCAGTAAGTCAAGGCAAGCACACTTCTAATCCAGAAGAGTTCCTGACACACACTCAGCATTTTTTTTAGAAGATGAACATGGATACATTGAGGACAAAAAAAATAAATGATATAAAATAGAAGAAAGACACTATCTACAGTATATTAGGGTGGAACAATTTACTGTTTTTTAATTAGGATACTGATATATGGTCTTGTATTACTAAACATAAACTCCATTTATCCATCCATTCCCAACATTTGCAACAATCACAATAATTGCACACACTCTCACACATCTATTCACACACTCTACAGACAATTTAGAGACACCTATCAGCATCTAAACTGGTGTATCCTGAGGAAAGCCCCGAAGCACTGAAAGAACACACAAACTTCATGCACACAGTGTGGAGGCAGGACTCTAACCCTCAACCATGGAGGTGTGAGGCAAAATTCAAAATGTGTTTAACCCTATGATGTAAGAGACTGCAATTGTTTACCTGTAATGTGATGTCTTTTTTCTTCAAGAAAGTTTGATTCAAAAAAGCAAACACATTAAACCCCCAAACCACCTAACTCCCTAAACACCCAACCCCACTCCACCCTCTGTGCTTACATCCCAGACTCCTCCCATGAAAAATAAGAAATAGTTCATAAAAAAACTTATACAGCAAAATGCTTTTTAAAAATCTTTATGAATGAGAGGTTGCTATAGAAACAATAACACTACAATATTGTTGATATAAACTTATAAATATATCATTCATATTAAAGTTGGAACTACTGTCTAAGCCATGTAGTTATTGGCAAATAATGCAGACCCATCAAATTCAAGAATTCAGCTGCACTGCGATATAAATATTACATTATGTTGTTGAATTTATTGTTGATTAATTTGTTTTGTTTTATAACAGCAGTTCTGACAGAAGTTCCAACTGCAGTGCAAAACACAGGTTTACATTAATGTACTTGCTCGAATATTTTTATCGTTTCTATAGTAACAGCTCAGTCATAAGGACTACAGTGAACGCTCCACATAATCTAAACCTTATAATCAGTGAATTGCTTTGGCAAAGCTTATTGTAAAGAGATGTTTATTTAACATTTATGGAAGGATTCTCCACCTTGTAACTTTTTTCTATGGTGAGAATGGTGAAGGAATGACTAATGGAAGTATTAAAAGGAACTAACTTGTCTTCTGGATGTTCCACAAGATTCAGAGTATTTATCAGACTAACACAACTGGACTGTACACTTCAAGCAACAGCCTGACCACTGCAAACAATATCAGCATAAAGAAACATGGAATGAGGGATAGAAAGACTGACCTTGAGGAAGACGTCTAAGTCGATGACGTCTCTGCGTAGTGCCTCGCCCAGGTAGAAGATAGTGTCTTCGATGGCGTTTTCTTCAGCGTACAGGTTGAGAATTTGGCGGTACAGCGGCGCCGTGGGCACGATGAGTTCGTCAATATCGTTATTTTCAGACTGCTGTTCCATTTTTTCCAGAGCAGCTGTGAGCTCCTCATCCTTCTTCTTCAGCAGCTCTATGTTTCTGTCCACATCGGTCTGGACAAGGAAGAGGAAATAAACTACTTTCCACTCAAGCTAGATCACAAGAGTACAAATCCTAAACCATTCGAACAGAACAACTCTAGCTACAGAGCTGCACTATGTCTACAGCCATTCATTTTACAGCTTTATACAATGTAATAGAAACACAATTATGCAGTTTTATCGCACATTTATCGCACTTCTCAGACACCCTTATCCAAAGCAGCTTGCTTTTTTTTTTTTTTTTTAAATCTCATTTTATATAACTGAGCAATTTAGGGTTAAGGGCTTTGCTCAGAGGCCCAGGAGTGGACACTTGGTGAACCTGGGATTTGAGCTCACAAGTTAAAACTGAGCAGGTCTTTGTCTTAGAAAAAGCAGGTCTTATCTTAGAAAAAGACAAGGTAAAAGACATTTTCCCATACAGTCCAGTTTTAGTGGGTCTGTCCCCACAGTAACCTCAGATTCCTGTACTCAGCTGATGGGCATTTTGCTGTTGAAGCCCATTTATTTGAAGATTTGCTGTTTTGAAATACTTTTCTGCTCACCACCATTGTAAAGGGTGTTTATTTGAGTTAGCAAAGTCTTTTTGTCAGCTTGAAGCACTCAATTCACTTCTGAGCTCTCTCATCAACAGGGCATTTCTGTCTGTAGAACTGACTATCAGTAGGCTTTAAATGCTGTTGTGTGTACAAATCTTAGTAGTGCAATCCTGGTAGTGTTTCTGAAACACTCAAACCAGCCCATCTTACAAACAAGCCATGGTCATTGTCACTGGGAATGCAGTGGCTCTTTCTGTATCTACATGAGTGCAGTGGCATTGTTCTGCTACATTTACATATACAGCATTTGGCAGATGCCCTTATCTAGAGCAACACTTTATATGATTTATACAACTGAGCAATTGAGAGTTAAGGGCCTTGCTCAGGGGCCCAGCAATGACCTTCCGATCAGTAGTGCAACGCCTTAACCACTGCACTTTTTCTGCCCTATGACTGGCTGATTGGATAATACATGAATGAGTTCAGGTGTGCCTAAAGACAAGACTCTTTACATTCATTCTCGGTACAACCTATCTGGCATAGGGTTGTGGGGAACCTGAGGTCTATCCCAGGGGACCTGGGGCACAAGGTTGGGAACACCCTGGTTGTCAACCTTTCACAGGGCACAATCACATCCACACTCTCACACACTATGGATAATTTAGAGATGCCAATCAGCCGACAAAATATGTCTTTGGAGTACCCAGAGGAATCCACCAAAGCATGAGGAGAAAATACAGAGGTACATAGGAATTAAACCCCCAACCTCAGAGGTGCAAGACAAACATTTACTGCTAAGCCATCATGCCTTAGGTTATACAGAATAAGACATACTATCTCTTGGTCCACTTTGGACACCATTTCCTCCAGCTTCTGGTGTCCCTTTTTCAGGTCCTCCTCGGTCCTCTTGAGAGCATCCAGTTCAGCCTGAGCACGGTCCATCTCCTCCTTCATCCTCCAGCGCAGCTTATCACTCACTGCAGACACCAGAGACGCACGGATCGTGTCCTCGCCGATGGTGGCATCACGACTGGGACCTGGGTCATGTAAACAGGTTAATTTTGCCAGCCGTCACTTCTGAAGGTTGGATGGCATGCAAAAACAAAAGAAAACCCTCCGATTTTATACAACTTACCTCCAGCAGTGGTGGGAGTATAGTGTGGCGTTCCTGATGTGGCTGGGTATCCAGAAGAAGCAGCAGGGTAGGGATAACCCTGAAAACCTCTAACAGAAACATTAAAAAGTAGGTTGTAGAACAAAGATTTAATCATATGAGCAAGAGAAACAAACTTTAAAGATTTTTTACCCAGGGTTAGGAGAGTAACTCTGGCCAAATTGAGTGTTCGGTGTATTTGGCAAGTACGAGGCTAGAAGAAAGAGAAAAATATTGATGACTAGAAGTGGCAAGCACCAAATGCTGAAAAAACCTGCATAATAACTAGCATTTTCAGGGGCCAAGCACCCAGAATTGGTGAGCTGCACATTTACAGACATGCTATAGTTGTAGCTTAAGCAATCACAGGGAAACAGAGGCATAACTTTAGGCAAAAGGCTTCAAAAGTGATTTGCAGTTTTATTCATGATGTGTATGTTTTGACTACAGACAGTGTTGCAGTTTTCTGACTGTAAGAGAACAGATCTAGATGAACAAATGGGCAGCGTGGACATTTCTGCTGTAAGTTGCTGAGACATGTCATGTTGTCTGTTTCCACTTTAACATTTAGGTTGATGTGAGTCAAACCTGGTGGATGTGAGAGTTGGATTTTGACCAGTGGATGGTGGACCAGTAGATGACTGATAAGAAATTGACATTTGTTGCCTAGACCTCATGGTCCTGAGTAAAAACAGTTTTTGACAAAATCCAAGATGTCAGAAAATCTAATTAGGAAATTGATGTCACATGGTGCATTGAACTTGTCTCAATCCATGGATGGTTGGCTTTTACAATTTGGACACATGGTTCAAAAGTTATGACCACAAACATACTTCTAAATTATGCACAAATTTGACCTGATGGTGGTGCTTGTGAGTTGGGAACAGTTGACCCAAATTTACTCAAAATGTTCCTTAGACCCTCACCAATCAGTGCACCTTCTTTTAAACAGATGGTTCTTATGGGTTTCGATACACACTCTAGCCAGAAAAAGAAGAAGAAGAAATGGTAGAATAATAGTAGGGTGCCTATGTACCTTTGGTGCTTGGCCCAGAAGAAGAAGAAGAAGAAGAAGAAGAAGAAGAAGAAGAAGAAGAAGAAGAAGAAGAAGAAGAAGAAGAAGAAGAAGAAGAAGAAGCTAAAGAGGAGATACAAAGTCAAACTGAGTCAAACGTTTCCACATCTAATACTACACAAATTAGATCAAAAAATGGAATGAAATAAAATGAAATGAACAAGAAATAAACAAACAAAGATGATAGAATGAAATAAAAAAAATAAAAAACAGATCTAAAATTTCTGCTTTCAAATACCCTGCTTCAAATCAACAGGAATAATCTCAACACACCAGTAGGTGGACCAGAAGGTTGAAATCCTGGATAAGCTGTCTGTGTAGTGGGCCGAGCAAAAACTGGTGGCTCTTCTCCAAAAACCACAATCATCACCTGGATCAGCCCAAACAAATCTGACTCAGGCTAAACCAACAGATAGAAAAAAGATTATTAATTAGTGCCTGAAAATGGATCCTTTCAAATGACCTAGGTACAGAATGAAAAAAAAGATTTTAAAACTGTAACTGTAACATTACTATTAATGTAACTGTTTACTTACATGCTTCCATTCATGCAAATAAGGGAGGTAGATTTTTCCATTAGCATCGACGTGCTTCCCTGTTTTGATCATCATGGCACTAGTGGGCTTGACAAAGCAGATGGGAGGATTGAATGGATAGGTGTCTAGCAGCCACAGGCAAATAGGAATGTTGTATACATTTCCTAAAAAACAGAAAACAAGCAAGTTTTATTTTCAATACTATAACTACACTATAATTAGAGCTTGCAGTATTGTCACAGTATGCTTTAAGATAAGATATGTCAGATGTTCACTGGATGTTCGCTTGCAAGCCAGTACACATCACACACATTCATGCATAAATCAAATCCAACTAGATCCACTATTAGCACTGATACTGATGCTCAGGACCAGATCAGTACAGCCCTTAAAGTCTATCAACACAACAAAAATAAAATGTGTTAGTGTGTCAGGGTAAACCCATTAGCAATAGTGTCCTTGTACACTGTACACTCGTTATATAAATATATATGGGTTTAAATGGACACAAAATAATACAGGGAATACTTAATTATGTCTTGTATGTGTTCATTTAACTTGATAAGGTACTATTACACTGTAAAGACTGTAGAAGCTCATTTAACCATCAGATCATATGTACAATTTTGTTCTTCTTCTCACCTTTAAAGCTCACTGGTACAGTTCCTGTAAGACTCAGTAACTCTCTGTTGCTGCCATCATTGAACACTATGAAAAGTTGTGTTGTAAGAAAGAAAAGTTAAATATATTACATATAAACAACTGGGTTTTCCTGTAAAGTCTTTTAAGGCAAGACACTACAGGTGAATAGGGGCATTTTTAAAGAGATATCAGATATCACATTACATCTTTGTCCGGGGAATTGCTGACACTCTTTTTACATTCTTTCATACTATATTTTTTGTATTTCTATTTTTATTATCTCAAAAAACACATTTAGTTGTCCAATTAATCACGCATTTGTATGCATATGTAAAATCAAAAATCTTGTCTTTTGAAGATATTAGAATAAAATATATATTGACATTTACATTTACTTCACACTTTCAGACTGTTTAGAGGAAGACTTACAGAAAAATTTGTTGAAGTATCATTTCACTCACTCACTCACTCACTCACTCACTCACTCACTCACTCACTCACTCACTCACTCACTCATTCAGTCACTTACTCACCCATTCAGCCACTCACCCATTCAGTCACTCACCCATTCAGTCACTCACCCATTCAGTCACTCACCCACTCAGTCACTCACCCACTCAGTCACTCACTCACTCACTCACTCACTCACTCACTCAGTTTACTCAGTCACTCAGTTTACTCACTCATTCAGTTTACTCACCTCACTCAGTCACTCACTCACTCAGTTTACTCACTCACTCACTCAGTTTACTCACTCACTCAGTTTACTCACTCACTCACTCATTCAGTCACTCACTCAGTCACTCACTCACTCACTCACTCATTCAGTCACTCACTCATTCAGTCACTCACTCACTCAGTTTTACCTCACTCACTCAGTCACTCACTCATTCAGTCACTCAATCAGTCAGTCACTCACTCACTCACTCACTCACTCAGTCACTCACTCAATCAGTCACTCACTCAATCAGTCACTCACTCACTCATTCACTCAGTCAGTCACAGTAACCACTTTATCCTGACCATGATGGACCTGGACTCAAACCCAGGAACACTGGGAATGAGGCAGAAAGACACCCTATATGAGACACTAACAAGACAGGACTTCATGCACAGAGTCACATGCTCATTCACTCCTAGAGGCAACTGATCTTAGCCAATCCACCTTGCATGTTTTAAGGGGAGAGCAACCACCCCATAGATGGAGAGAACATAAAAGCCTGAAGCGTAAGTCAGCAATGTTACCTGATCAATAGATAAAGAAATAATTTACTTATTAAATAAAATATTAATCACACACACACAGGTTTGAAATTAAATGCAAACTCCTCTCTATCACCCTTAAAATTATGAAAATGTAACGATGGAATGAATGTACAATGTCATGAATGCACTTTTTTAGGAAAATATTTTTAAAAAATGCACAATATAGTTCAACACATTATATTAAATAAGTATAAAATAGTGACAGAATTTGTGACGTAATAGACGGTATATCAGGAAACAAGCTTTTCAGGATTATGACATGACGTGATTACGCCGGGTGGGCGGAGCTTAAAGTATTAAATACTCCTAAATTTCAGCTAACGAGGAGGACGCGAGTGAACATAAACAGTGAAATAAACATATCTCTGTTGAGTTTTGGCCGTTTAAGAGATGTGTTATATATGAAGTTTTTAAAAATCTGAAAAACGGCTAACAAACAAAAAATATCGTTTCTACCTGTAGTATCTTGCCTTAAATGACATCGTCATCGTTCTTTACATTCTCTACGATGTATGTTTAAGGATAAATCTATAAATCAGTACCTTTAACTTACCATAATTGTCAAACAGAGGCTTCAGGTCTTTGTACTGATCTGTCACATTAGTGATTTCCCTTATGGTTAAGTCTCTGTATTTATAATTCTGTATGAGAAAAATAAAACACTTCAGTTTTAACAAACAGAAAACAAGAACACATTTTGAAAGAGTTTCACAAACACCAGGTTACCTACCTTAGACAGCATTTTCCGCAGAGTAATTTCGTTCAGAGCCATGTTTTGAATAAGCAGAGACTAAAGTTATTTCAATTTCCAACCCGACAAATCGAGTCACCAATTTTGTGTTGTTATCCAGTTATTTTACTTCCGCTATCACATCGCGCATGCTCACTGACATCCCGCCTGTCCCAAAGCGGAAGTCTTGTGTTATTTCCGGTCAGCTGACTAAGGATCATCAAGGCGGGTCTCCCCTGCTAAGATTCCTACTGTATATACAGTCACTGCTCCATTGTTGTAGAAATATGTAGTTATATTGTGAATGATTTTAAACTATAGCATAAAAAATTGAGAAAGCATACAAATACATATGTCTCAGGATCGTTTCACACCTGTATGTCTTCTTCAACACAAGAGAAATTTTGTTTTATTACTCATATCATTTCAATTTAATAATTGAACATGAATTGTGCACAAATAGTTACGATTTCTAAATGAATATATTATTTATGTTAAAAGGTTGCTTGTAAAGACAGCACACTCTTTTTGAGAATAAACTCGCTTTGAGACAATTGACCTAATAGCAGCAGAGCTGAGTTTTCACTCAGGAACTACACGATATTGCCAGAAGTTTGGGACGTCTGCCTTTACATGTACATAAATGTAATGTATAGTTGGGTCACCCTTTACAGCTATAACAGCTTCAACTCTTCTGGGAAGGCTTTCCACAAGGTTTAGGAGTGTGTTTATAGGAATTTTTGGCCATTCCTCTAGAAGCACATTTGTGAGGTCAGCCACTGATGTTGGACGAGAAGGCCTGGCTCGCAGTCTCCGCTCTAATTCATCCCAAAGGTGTTCTATGGGGTTGAGGTCAGGACTCTGTGCAGTCAAGTTCCTCCACACCAAACTCACTCATCCATGTCTGGACCTTGCTTTGTGCACTGGTGCACAGTCATGTTGGAACAGGAAGGGGTCATCCCCAAACTGTTCCCACAAAGTTCGGAGCATGAAAATGTCCAACATGTCTTGGTATGCTGAGGCATTAAGAGTTCCTTTCACTGGAACTAAGGGGCCAAGCCAAACCCCTGAAAAACAACACCTGATTTCGATGATTTGGAGGGGTGTCCCAAAACTTTTGGCAATATAGTGTAATTAAATGTTTAGACCTGAAGCACAAATCATTTATACACCCCAAGTACAGTACTGTCTGAATAAGAATTGTACAGATAATTATAATAGTAAATTAGTCCACAAATATGTAATGACAGTCATTTAACCTAAAAATAAATATGGTCGTTGTTATAGAGAGGCAGAGAAGTGCTTAGAGAAGTTAGGATCTGATGAGAGAAGAGAAAAATAAATAAAAACCACCCACTAATACAGCATTTTATTCCTGAACACATTACGAATCCAATAATAATAATAATAATAATAATAATAACAATAATAATAATAAGAAGAAGAAGAAGAAGAATCACAGCATTTATATTTATTTATACTATTTATAGTATACAGTAGTATTCATAGTTGTTTTGTGTTATTAGAGTTTAAAATAAACTCATTCAACTGGATTCAATTCAAGCAACCAGTTGTTTCAGTTAATAAATTGAACACCTATATGACAAATGTAATAACTTTGATAATAAAGGGTTGTGAAATATACTACTTTAATGAAATAAAACAAACAAACCAACAAAAAAAATCACATATCCCTAAGTTTGTGATTCCAACACCCCACTGCAAAAAGGGTATAAATTGCTAATGTTGACAATATCAATCATTTAAGATTTAGCAATGTAAGTGTGTTCCATTAAATATAATTTGTAGAACCTGAATTCAAGTAAAATAACTTATTTACACTCAATAAAACACTCAACTCACCTGTCATGATCAGTCATATCAAATACATGCACAGGTCAGTATACAGTATAACTGTGTGAACTAACCAGACAACTGCAAAAGTCATGAAAAGGAGCAGCTGATTATATTGCTACATTTGGGAGGTGTAACATGTAGCACTATAAAAGGTCACTGAAATAGCAGATACACCGATCAGGCATAACATTATGAGCAGTGACAGGTGAAGTGAATAACACCGATTATCTCCTCATCATGGCACCTGTTAGTGGGTGGGATATATTAGGCAGCAAGTGAACATTTTGTCCTCAAAGTTGATGTGTTAGAAGCAGGAAAAATGGGCAAGCGTAAGGATTTGAGCGAGTTTGACAAGGGCCAAATTGAGATGGCTAGACGACTGGATCAGAGCATCTCCAAAACTGCAGCTCTTGTGGGGTGTTCCCGGTCTGCAGTGGTCAGTATCTATCAAAAGTGGTTCAAGGAAGGAACAGAGGTGAACCGGTGACAGGGTCATGGGCGGCCAAGGCTCATTGATGCACGTGGGGAGTGAAGGCTGGCCCGTGTGGTCCGATCCAACAGACGAGCTACTGTTGCTCAAATTGCTGAAGAAGTTAATGCTGGTTCTGATAGAAAGGTGTCAGAATACATAGTGCATGACCGGTCACGGCTGTGTTGGCAACAAAAGGGGGACCAACACAATATTAGGCAGGTGGTCATAATGTTATGCCTGGTCAGTGTATAGCATTTGCAGAAAAAAATATTAACACAATTCTTATTTTGAAAAACTTGAGAGGCTTTACAGGTCATGGAGTTCCTGGTGGTTTGTAATGGTTAATAATGGTAATGTGCGTCTTCTAAAATACTTCAGTTGGGAATCCCCCGGCTGATTATAGTCACATCTAATGATTTTCTAATAGGACTTAAATGCTTCATACACAGGTCTGGATATCTTTTATGGCAACTTTGTGGTAATAATCTGCAGTTTAATATCGATTCAATGGTCATAATGAACATAACTGCCTCAATTCTGTACTGCAGGAGGTCTTCAAAGAAACCACAAAGTGCTCATATATAACTTTTTGGTTATATATCCAGAACCAAGTGATATTCCATTAAGATAGCATGACTCACTACATCCTGGATCTGGATCTGAACTGAAGAATGAGTGGAGTCTGGAAACCATTAAATCATTATTATTACCTTATTGGGAAAATGTTTAATGTTGAAAATGATTCAAACTAGGAAATTAATCCTAATATCTATTTTTCAGCAGTGTTATAACATTTATCATCAGTTAATGAACATAAACGAAAACATTCAGGATCTAATAGAGTAGCTGCTACTCATTACTGTCCATTTTTCACTAGTGAATGTGTTATTAATTACCTTTACATCTTACTAAGCAGTTGGTTCTCAATTCAATGTACATTAAGATTAAAATGAAAAGATAAAAGATGTTATATCACAATAACAATAATATCACAGTAATCCCTATAAGACCACTGATTTAATGTTTCAGCACTTGAATTGGTAACATCAGCACTTCACTGTCCTTTCTAAACACTCAGATAAGTAGAAAGAACAGAACCATCAGAAATAATACAATTCACAATAGGACAAGGGACTCCAAACCGAACCAGACTGTCTCAACCCTGTGCCCTGAGCAGCAATAAAGCACAGTGATGGGCAGAAATATAAGTGCTTTAGGCTTTTAAGGTCGCAGTATGTGTAATTCAGTTAGAGTCTCCTCTCTGTGAAATAAAGTAACCTACAGGCACCGTGTAGGAAATGCTCCAGAAAAGCACAAATAAACACAAAGCAAAGTTTTGTCAAATGTTTGGTGTTAGAATCCTAAAGTTTCATTGTTAATTAAATTAGACTAACAGATAAAGAGGAAACAGAGGATCACGTATGAAATGTGGCCTCACACTTAAAACACAGTCTTATGCCATGTGCAAATCAATGATATCCGAGCAGTGTGTTCCCTTATCACTGTACCGTGATCAACACTATGAACTATTGCACTGGAACAGTGAAGTATTTTGCTGCAAGAGAGGTCAGTAAATATGTACATTATATCGAGTTAGGCCCTTCTCAAGAAATGGCATACAAGTTGTATAGTTCTTCCTCACATTAAATTTGCTAATCTAAACATTATGTTCACAAATCCAAGTACGGTAATAACTCTACATTCCTCCAGTATGTTGTTCAAAAGTCCGAAGATGATGAGGTGATAGGCAAGGTTATTGTTTCCAGTTCAGAGTAGATAGTGTTTTAGTAGAGATAACATATTTTAGTGTGGCAGTCCTTAACACAACCCAAGCAAACCCAGTGTTCAGACTAGTCTTTGAGGTAAATTTTCTCCAGTGGAGGCCAGTGTCAGAGATGTCCCTCAGCAAACAAATGTGGAGAATCAATCCACTTGTGCCAATGTTAAGGGTTTTCTTTTATACAGTCTGTCCCGACCTCTAACATCTGTGGAGGCATCACAGTGTTGGAGCAGTGCAGTCACTCCAAAAGTCTCTTCCATTTTTTGCACACAGCCTGAGCAATGAGAAGAACACAAATACCTTGTTATTTGCTGCTTCGGACATGCCTGACCATATGTATACTTTTTCACTGAATATCAGTTACATTTATCTTCGTATTACTTCATATTCACTTAACAGTATACTACACACACAGATATAGATATACAGTATGGTGTAATTAATGTAACTGTATCCACACTAGATAGCATTCACAATGCGAATGGAATTATTACAGTTAATAATAATAAGCCACTTGCCTGGTCATGACACAACACAGCGGCAGTTCATGCAGTCTTGCCCGTTGTCATCTGGTGGATTTAACTTTCTGAGCTTGTGCTGCCTGATTTCACGTACCAGTGTGTAGAACGCGTCCTCCACTCCCTGTACAGAAAAACAGTATACGTTAGCATATCCTATGTTGTTGTTGACAATATTATGCATTTTGTTTGGTTCATAAATGCTTGCCCAAAGTTGCGAGATTGTGCTGTACATACAGCAAAACCACTTCAGAAATGTTCCTGACCTGTCTTGTCTTGGCAGATGTTTCAATATAAGGAATGCCATAGCTTCGAGCCAGTTCCTGGGCTTGTCTTGTGTCAACTGTACGAGCTGGTAGGTCACATTTATTACCCACAAGCACCATGGGCACATCATCTGAATCTTTGACCCTTTTGATCTGTTCCCTGTGAAGGAGATCAGATTAATCAAGCTAGGATGTGAAGGTCTGATCTTGTGTAAATAAAGCATGGTATACACTAACCTGTACTGGTGGATGTCCTCAAATGACTTGGTGTTGTTGATGGCAAAGACACAGAGAAAGCCCTCTCCTGTCCTCATGTATTGGTCCCTCATGGCACTGTACTCCTCCTGACCGGCAGTGTCCAGAATGTCCAGCAGACACGTCTCACCGTCAATCACTACCTGTTTCCTGTAGGAGTCCTGAGAATAAAAGATGAAATAAACCCAACAAATGTCTCCAAGAAGTTACATTATTGCATCTGCAGGATAAAAAAGGGAAAATCATCACAGCTGAGTTGAGTCTTACTTCAATAGTAGGGTCATACTCATCGACGAAGTGGTTCTGGATCAGCTGAATTGTGAGCGCACTCTTGCCCACACCACCAGCACCAACCACCACCAGTTTGTACTCTGTCATCTTCACAGCTTTTGTTATAAAACCTGATAACCGAAAGTGGAAGGGCATGAGTTAGAATACAAGAACATTACAGAACTTTGTTAATTATTATTAGAAAACTAATGTGGCTAGCAGGTGTGTACTGAGTTTGGTTAGTTTACTGACAAATAATGTTTCATGGGTTAATTAAGTTAGCCAAAATAAGCCAAAACCATATATAGCTTGCCTTAGTTAGCGTGCTCTCTTGGCTCTGAAAGCCAAACCTAGTTTAAAACCCTAGCCATCATTTGAACTGGGAAGTTCAGAAGCAAACACACATTATGTCACATGTATAGCTCACTGTATCTAAATAAAATGCTGCCAAGGCCACACCCTATGCTTAAAATCTGTGAGAACCTAATGAGCACATACCGTCCTTTTACAAAGTTTCTCGCCTTTCAGTGTAAAGTGGACACTGGTAATCTTGAGTAAATCTTGCATAAGCTTCATAAGCTTCTGATGTTGCTTGTCCCTCCCACATTGATTCAGTTCGTGAATTTTTTGGCACCCTTGGTAAAGACTGGTTAAAAAAAAAAAACTTTTCTGTGGTTCAACAGCTTAACCTTACATAACCTTGGAGAATTTCTTCTGCTCCTCTTGTGCCAGAGAAAAAGAATATGCCTGTATCCTGTTATATATGGGCTCATTAAAGCTTGAGATGATTTAAAAAATTTTATCCTAACAGAGGATAGGGGCATTTTCCATCACATATTTTATAAAGGTCAACAAGATCAGTTTTGTTAAGTTTCATTTGTGTATTCCTTTGAGGGAAACAGGAAGTTATTCATTACTGCTTAGGAATTCAGTCAAGGGAAAAGAATTTTTTTTTATTTCCAAAAACTTTTTAAAACCACCCCTGTAGAGGATGCCAAGAATTCTGAAGCAGACTACTCAAGAATATGTGTTCACTCTTCAATGGTCACTTCAAGTCTAAACTTAGCGAGTGAAAACAGCATGTTTGTACATGCCAGGTTGAACAATGTGAATTTCTTTCCATTTGTGCTGTTATGTTTATTTTGTTTTATTTTTTTTGTTTTGTGACACAGCAAGCTGAGAGATTCGAACAGGGGGTGTTAATCAAGCACGCTGAAAAATATATATATTAGGCCACACCCAGACATTTCAGAACGTGGTTTGAGCGCAGTTTCCCTTAAGCTTTATAAAGGGAAGATCATCCTAACTGCGAGACAATGAAAGTCTCCCTCGTCTCTTTTACTTTCAAATATATACGTTTCAGAGTGACACATTTTTTTGTTTTTAAAATGTTTTGTTTGAAGCAGTTAGTAGTGAGTAAAGTAGAAGCTCACATGTTTGATGCTGGGCTGTGGGAAAAGGTGTGTGGTTGGTCATTTGCAATGCCAGTCAAATGGCCGCAATCTCTGAAAGTAGGCTGTTGCCACATTGTAATGAATTCTAGTGACTGCTGTACTTTTGGGAAACTTATCTGATCATGAGTAATTTATCATGTATAATGTTTATTAAAACCAAATTATCGATGGCTGAGAATCGTACACCAGAAACCAGGCGTGTGTTCTCATCCATTCTGGTTACTTCTCCAATAATAAAGGACACAACAGTATGCTGCAGTGAGTTTAAACCTCCTTGCTTTCCATTAAAAGTGAACACTCTCTACTTTCCTGCAGCCAACTCTACCGGAAGAGTGCATGGCAACCAGCCACCTTGCTTTTTGTTGCCATGACAAATGAGACAACCTTTTTTGTGTGGTGACGTACGTGCGGCAAAAAAAAGAAAGCCATTTTGGCAGCCGAGTGAAACTCAGTGACAGGGCTTTCCCTGTCAAACCCTGCCAGTGATCTATTAGTAGCTCATGCTGCCAGAAGAGCTGGCTTTGTGGATACAATCTACCTCGTTCAACACCTTCCAGAAAGTCTTGCTGCTGTTTTGATGATGCTCAATATGTAATCGGCACCAGACAGAACAGCTCTTTATTGTATTCACCAATAACTGATTATAATATGAAGTGACACTCAACACTTATTGTGTAAGTGAATAATTAAAAATTAAATTAAAAATTGTAACTTCATTGCACTTCACTTCAAACTTTTGAAGCACTATAATATGTAAAGTCTAAAACTCAATGCTGTTATAGGAAACTAAGTAATGTTGGGTTAGTGTGAATTTATTAAAGGATGACAAGTGATGCTTTTAATCCGCTTATAGTTGTATTTAACGCCGTAGAACATCAATAAGTTAGTTCTGTTTATTACCTCTGTTATAACAGCCTCTTTCACAAGCCCCTCTTGAAGGTAATAAGAAGTGAGAAACACAGCTTGTCATGTTACTGAGAAAACACAAGGTCCTGTCCTTAATGTGCTCCCGTGTCGGAAAACTTGACTGACTGTTACAAAGCGCCATCATTCAAGACCATCCATCTTCTATACCGTTTATCCTACACAAGGTCGCAGGTAGCCTGGAACCTATCCCAGGGGACACCCTGGACAGGGTGCCTGTCCATCACACATAAACACACACACACACACACACTATGGACATTTTAGAGATGCCAACACTGCATGTATTTGGACTGGGCATGGAAACTTGAGCATCCAGAGGAAACCCCTAAAGCACAGAGAAAACATACAGGAATCGAACCACCAACCCCAAAGATAAACATGCTAACTATCAAGCCACCATGCCCTCCGCATCCGAGACTAAATGTTAAATAAAAGTCACATGCCTTTTTAGAAAATCAATCAACACTTAATGACCATTAACACTTAATGCGGTTTTAGCATTCGTCACAAGACTTCTCATATATTCAAACGTGATTTGTGAATTCTCTTTTTTTCAAGGGGGATTTGTGAAGTCAGTCGAAATTTGATCATCTTAGTACCTTAAAAGATAATGAAAACTGTGTCATTTGGTAGTTTTCAAAATCCCGTCATTAAAGTATTGTGATATATCTTTATATAGTCCATCACTACTTCCAAGTCATTGTCAGCAGTGAAATGCATCTAATATAAATTAAATAAAAGGAATCATAAACTGCATAAATGCAACCATTTTTGATATGATATTCCGAGCTATATGTTGACACACGTGCTGTATATTGACACATATATGCTGCATTCACTGGGTGGTGGTAGCTCAAGTGGTTAAGGCTCTTGGTCGTTGACCAGAAGATCAGCGGTTCAAGCCCCAGCACTGCCAAGCTGCCACCGTTGGGCCCTTGAGCAATCCACCCTGCTTCAGGGTGCTGTATCATGGCTGACGCTACGCTCTGACCCCAAGGATGGGATATGTGAAGACAGAATTTCACTGTGCAGTAATGTATATGTGACAAATAAAGGCAACTTAAAATACCTCAACAAATCAAACTATATCACAAAGTGTTGTATAGACCAAATGTACACACATTACTCCTCACATTTATATAAGGAATAAAACACAACAGGGCGTGGTGCAGGAAAACGATGTCAGAAATGACTTCTAATTACTATTTACTATCTATTTACAATTAATACTGTAGAATATTAACAAAGAAAATGAGTTCTTGTAATCGGTTAAATAATAACATTTATATCAAATAATATATTCGAATAAGTGCATTAATATTAATCTGTGACTTGAATAATGACGGCACTACTGTGGTGCTGCTATTACAGAAAATTAATCAAGCTTCTAGCCAGTCTGACCAAAAAGGTGAGACTTCTACAGCAGTGAGGTATAAATAATCACACATTTATCTAGAACATTTATACTCTTAAAAAGCTAGTTGAGAAAGAAATTACATTAGGATGAGGGTCACTATTGCACATTAATGCACTGGGATCGTGAATCTATTTTTAGCCACAGACCATGTTCGCTGTGCTTTTGGTTAAACAATGACTGGCATTCGAAGATGTAGACCTTTTGAGACGGTGAAAATAATAATAATAATAGTAGTAGTAGTAGTACAATAGCAAAACAGGTGACACTAAGGAGTTAAAGTGGTTCTCCATGCGAAGTTCAGGAAACTCCAAGAATTTAGAATTTATGTATTTCCAAGGTGTCTATGTTTTTTGTTGTTGTATTTTGTTACGATGGTGGAAATCAAGTTGAATCCAAATCTTTGGAACTGAAAAACAAATAAAACTTAATATTATGTCAAATTGGACGATGGATGAATCAGGAATAAAAACAATCTGCATGTTTTAATATTTCATATTTATTTCAATATTTTATTTTAATATTTATTTCAACAGTTGTATTATGTTCAAAGGGGAATGGGTTTATGAAATCTATTTAACATTTATTTCACAAGTTTGTTATATCCTACAAGTGTTATTGTGTTTGTTTTCTTGTTTGTTTGCTTGTTTATAACTGGGCGTTACCCTCGAACAACACACACCTTTGTACAGAAGAGACGCTTAGTCTGAAGCAAAAGAGGATGTCCGAGTTTGCACTGCAGTTTAAACGGCAAACACGCTTTTTATTTATTTATTTATTTATTTTCAAAGATTTTCCTACAAGAGGCTGTAGATGCAGTAGGCCACCTCCTTGTGTTGATGGCTCTGAGCCTGCAGCAGTGATGGGCGAGAGGCCGCAGTGAATGACATCACTCTGTATTGATCTGTGCGCGACTCCGTGTAAACACTGCAGCCACATCTGGAAACTACTGCTCGGGATTTCACAAAAATATCACTTATTAAAATTAAATGAAACAAATATGAGCCCTGTTCTGGGCGCTAATGGCTGGAGCTTGTAAGCAAACCTCTTATTAATGAGTGAAACGGTCATGAGTGTAGCTACTGCTGCTGTTGAAGCTCTGAAGCATGAATTCTAACAGGATACAGCTAGCCAGTCTGGCAGCACTGATTTGCTTAAGTCCTTTGTTTTGTTTTGTTTTTTTACTCGCGTTCAATTAAAAGCAAAACAACTTAAATGCAATGTATAGCAAATAAAACACACAATAAAATGTCTAGAATACACTACTTACACAACACCAGTCCCGGCTTGTTGTTGCCGTCGACACACCGAGATGTTTTTGTCGGTTTCGAGTCCACAGCTGAGGGAATACAATTCACAAACTACGGCTTTGTTTTATGTCAGCAATACCACCGTGAATAAAACAAAGAAATGTATATATTTATATATATTTAATGCTAGAGAAGATATGGAGCGTTTTAAACAACGCAAACCGCTGCTCTGTCGCTCTGCTGTGGCTGCACTACAGCGCGCTGCCGCCCAGGTTCGAATCTACCGTTAACAGAGCGAGGTTGCCAGATTGGACGTTAAGATTTATGGGAAAACATGCTTGTACAATGAGGGAGGATATATGGCTGATGGGATGTACTGCGAATACCCTGGTGGTCAAACGACACCAAATCAGTCATGCTGGCAAAATACTACTACTACTACTAATACTGCCGCTACTACTGCTACAAATAATAATAATAATAGGCACTGCTGCTGCTGCTTCACAGTCCTGGATTACTGAGTGTATGGAGTTTCACACGTCCCCCCTCTTTCCATCCATTTTCTTTAACTGCTAATCCTACATTAGCACGTTTACCTCACACCTCCAGGGTTGGGGGTTCGATTCCCGCCTCCGCCTTGTGTGTGTGGAGTTTGCATGTTCTCCCCGTGCCTCGGGGGTTTCCTCCGGGTACTCCGGTTTCCTCCCCCGGTCCAAAGACATGCACTGGTAGGTTGATTGGCATCTCTAAATTGTCTGTAGTGTGTGAATGTGTGAGTGAATGAGAGTGTGTGTGTGCTTTGCGATGGGTTGGCACTCCGTCCAGGGTGTATCCTGCCTTGATGCCCAATGACATGCTGGGAACTAAGCCACCGTGCACCCCACCCATGGTATATTGCATTAAATAGTGACAGTATAATCACTCTTTAATGCGTATATCCTTTCCAATTGATTATGCTAATGGTAAGTGAGGCGGATCCTCCTCAAAAATCTAAGTGGGAATTTTTACTTTCTACCAAATGTTATGGCATGTTATGGGTCATCACCTCTGTGTAATATTTCCACCATCAAATACGTTTTGTTGTACATATACTTAATTTACGATGCTTTCCCCCCAAACAGTTGGGTCCACCACAACTTAACAACAAATACAAACCCAGGACTATGTTTATTATAGCAAAGTGCACATGATACGTTCCTAACACATATAGCAGCTTTATTTCACCAGGACAATTCAGCTCAGCAAATTACACAAATCTTCCATGTTGTTGATTTTCCACCACCAAGTGAGCTGTTCCTTGACTAAATTGTTGTTGTTTTTGTTTTCTTGGCTGCTCCCTTTTTGGAGTTACCACAGCGGATCATCTGGTCTGCATATTTTGATTTGTGTGCCATAACTACGTACCTATGCAGAATTTGGTTAACCTTAATGATTTAACATTCGAGATTCCAGGTTTATTTCTCATATACAAAAGTTACACAGAGTACAATCTCTTAATATTGTGAAAATCCTGGTAGCAAACGTCTTATCTGTGCAACAGATTCCATGTGCACCAAACCAGAAAAGGTGAAACTAAAATAGTGCAGACCGTAGTGCAGATTTATGACAATAATTTGACAGAATCATCCTGATTAATGCTATTACACTGCTATGATCTTAAACATTTTCTTATGCAGCATCTAACAAAGTTTCTCACGATTTTTAAAGAACATTTTCAATCCAACAATTGAAATAATTAAAACTGTTTTAAATGGCAATTTAATGTTTCAGATAAATTTATTTACCCACGATAACATTTTTCTCTCACAAATGTGACAAATAACAAAATGTGAGATTCAGCAATAGAAAAATACCCCAGAACCTGTTCATCTATGACTGAAAATAACTGGGAGTGTTGCCAATATGACTCTGGAGTAGGTTACTTTGACAGTAATATTTGTCATCAATCAGTGGTCTGCAGTATTGTTAGCTCTGCACATCCCTTGTCTAGTGTAATACCTGGGCAAGAAGGGTAACTAAATGCAGAATGAAACCCTAAGCATCACATGGTTTGTTTGGTGACAGAAATAGAGGTTCATGGTTGAAAACCAGTAGACTTACTCTTCTTGCGCAGGTACCATAAGAGCTGATACGCTCCAGAGAAACACCTCCTGCTTTCACAGGTATGTGTGTTATATGGGAAAGTGACTTTCACTTGGCCTGGATACACCAGGGTTCACATTCGTTGGCAAGACTTGCTAAGCCACACTGTTTAATAGAGCAGTGAAATTACAGGTGTCTGTTTTATTGCACAGTTCATGGGCTGTCCATTTCTGCCATGTCCTCTACACATTGTAATGCAATAAACCCCATAAACTACAGCACTCGGTACACCCATTCTTACAACACACTAGTGAGCAAAGTACAGTGAAGCAATAGAGCCTAATATTAATCAGCATGACTCTTAAGTTGATCTTCATGTGTAAATACAAAAGTCTACACCAGTAGAAGTAAGTAAGTAAATAAGTCACAGGGAGCCTGTGCCTATCTCAGGCATCATTGGGCATCAAGGCAGGATACACCCTGGACAGGGGTGCCAATCCATCACAGGGCACACACACACTCTCATTCCCTCACACACTACGGACAATTTAGAGATGCCAATCAACCTAGCACGCATGTCTAAGACTAGGGGGAGGAAACCCCCGAGGCACGGGGAGAACATGCAAACTCCACACACACATGGTGGAGGCAGAAATTGAACCCCCACCCCTGGAGGTGTGAGGCAAACGTGCTAACCACTAAGCCACCATGCCCCCCTCAAGTAAGTAAATAAGTAAGCGGAGAAAAATAACTCTCTCCATGCAAGTTCTGCCTACTGTTTCGTCTCATTCTTTTTACTCTGCTTAACCTACAATTAGATATCCTAACACACAGAGTTCATCTTTTGTATTATCCTGCCCGAGGCTATAAATATAATACCCAGGGTGAAGGATAGGCACTCAATCTGGCAACCCTCCCCCTACTGCTGCAGCCCACGCCCAAACTCTAAAGCTCATAGCTGCAGCTCTTCTGGCCTTCACTTAATGTTCAATGTGAAACCATTCCAGCATGAAGTAATCTCTTCAGTTTTACTTCAAAACAGAGTCCATAAGCCACACACAGAGCCAGACCTGAGTTTTTTAGTTATTTATAGGCTGTATTAAACCCTGCTACCTCTGAAAAGCTTCTCAGAGAAGTTTTTCTGGTATTTAAGTCAATCATATAATGTAACTTCTCACTCCTAGGTACTCTAAATAATGATAATATATAAAATGTAAATATGAACAGTTATATATTAAATAAATATTCATAAAGGTACCCAAGAGCTACTGAGAATGTAAACACTTCTTTCCATATAAAGCCAGCTCAGCACTATAATACTGTGAAAAATTAAGATTTATTATTTTATCTGTGTAAATAAAACATTTGTGTGTGTGTGTGTGTGTGTGTGTGTGTTTAATCGGCCATAACAGCCCCTTTGCATGGCACACAGACTTCCAGTAGAGTGCAGCAGTGCACATATTATGGACCACAGCAGATTCACAGTTCTTCTTGGGCCAGTGTGTAGAAATTTATCTTACTTGAATAGTATATTAGCTCTCTGACCACAGCACACAATCAAATACAAGTGAAATGGTCACTTCGGTCACAAAATCAGGAAACTCTCCTCTAGATTGTATCTGGTATCATTGGAAAGGAGTTTAGAAATTTAGAGTATAACTGTGCCACCAAATGTCACAGATTTCAATTGCTAATTTTTCTGATTATATTAAATGACATCAAATACTACGGGTGTAATTGATCTGATTAATTGATTTGTTTTTGGGGAAACTGCTCATCTGTTTTTAGTCAAGGTGAACATCATCATCATCATCATCATCATCATCATCATAACAATAATAATAATAATAACTTAGTGGTTAGCACTTTTTCCACACATCTCCAGCATCCTGGGTTCGAGTCTGGCTCTCGCTCCCGCTCACTGTGTGTGTGGAGTTTGCATGTTCTCCCCGTGCTTGGTGGGTTTCCTCCGGGTGCTCTGAAATTTCCCGGAGTATGTGTGCGCCCTGTGATGGATTGGCACTCCGTCTAGGGTGTATCCTGCCTTAATGCCCGATGACGCCTGAGATAGGCACAGGCTCCCGGTGACCTGATGATAGATCAGACAATGGAATGAAATAATAATATCTGAGAAGAAGGAGAAGAAGTAGGATTTCTGAGACTTCACAAAGACCAACAACAAGCAAGTAACAAACAACAAATAATCATCACGTTACAACATGGAGCTTGCCTAACATGGAGCTCCATGCCTAACATGGAGCTAAATTATCCCGACTTAGTGCTGTAAATGGTGTATAAAAACACGTGAGATTCAGCTACAGAAAAAAGACCAGAGCCCGGTCATCTGAAAATAACAGCTTGGGAGTGTTGTCAAGTTGACTGCGGAGTTTAACATTAATTAATCCTGTGTTTAACATTAATCAGGACTATTTTGTGATGTCTTTGGACAATCAGTGGTCTGCACTTTTGCCTGCATGTCCCTTGACTAGTGTAGTACCTGGGCAAGAAGGGTAACTAAATGGATCATGGGTAATTTGCCATGCCTTACCACACTGTCATGTAGAACAGCACTACTCTTCTTGCCCAGGTACCATGAGAGCTGATACGCTCCAGATAAACTCCTGCTACACTTTCACCTGTAGCTATGTGAGTTATGTGTGCTATGAAGGAAAGCAACACGCACTTGTCCAGTATACGCATGGGTTCACAATTGTTGGCAATACTTGTTGATCCACACTGTTTAGTGGGTAAGTGTTTTTATGAGAATGTTTTATTGCATAGTTCCATAGTTATTGCATTTTTATGCCATGTTCTGAACACAAAGTAATGCAACAAACCCCACAAACCCCATGAACCAGGCAGAACACTTACTCTTTCAACACTTACAACAAAACAAAATGGAGGTAAGAGGTAAATTTGATAAAGAAAGGACGAGATTCCAAAAAAGAGATACAGAGATAATGTATAGAAGGTAACCTGTTTTAAAAATAATACAAAGGATGTACATAGTGTATGTATAGCGTACTGTATAAAACATAGAACAGCATATGTATCATACATACCTCAATAGAGCAGTGCAGCAAGCTTCACAGCTTCAGGGACTGAATTTCAGTTTTTCAGTTTCATGGGTGTCTGCTGGTTTCCCTATCACCTAAAACATTGACAGGATAAAGCCCTTATGGAAGATAAATGAATTAATAATATGTTATAAAATCTAAAATAATTTTTCACATCACAATATTGCACTTGTTTGAAATGTGGAGCTCATGGATACAGCTCATTATCCACACAGTAATGTTAACTGAAGCTGGCGGTTGTGCTTATTGAACTGAGAGAGAGAGAGAGAGAGAGAGAGAGAGAGAGAGAGGGAGAGGGAGAGAGAGAGAGAGAGAGAGAGGGAAAAAGAAAAGTTGCTTTCCTCTGAGTCAGAAATGCTTGCCCTCTATGTCTCCTTTCCTGCTGAAAGCCCATCACATGGTCTTTTGTCTGTCCCACCATGACAGCTTCCCATTGGCTGATTTGCTTGAAAAAGCATCCGTATCCAAGGCAACGGAGAGCTGCAGCTCCTCTTCACTTGAATGCTGAGGCCTTGGCTAAGTCACCCTGATCCATTTTTACCCTCTGTCTGTCTTTCTTTGTCTTTTCTCACTCTGTCTTCACCATTTTGCCACGTGGATGTCAAGAGTCTAGATCAGGTGAGTCTATAGACAAGGTCCTGTTGATTCTTTGGCTTTTTCTTAAAGGCATATTTACATTTGTGTTCACTATTTCCTGTGTGTGGTGCTGACTTCAGAAAATCGACCTTTTTTTCAACTCTTATATAATGTTTCTGAAGTCATCCATCTCAGTTATGTTTACAGTCACTGGGCTTTAATAATAAGTTTAATAAGTACTTATCATTTGTTTGTAAACGTAGCTTATGTGCTTGAGTAATCTAAATTTATTGTGTTAACCATTCATGTGAACCATGGCAGCTGAAACTGACTTGAATAGAAAGGAAGAGTTTTTTTTTGTTTTTTTTTTACACTACATAACGTAGTGTTGTAGTTCATATCAACATAATCAAACAGGAAATGTTACTGCGGTCAGAGTTCAACTACCCTTTTTTTCTAGGTTAGGGAAACCTAGTAAAATTCTCCTGATATGGTTGCTCTTTAAAAATCAGCAATGCACGGTTTCATTGTTCTAATTCTTTTAACAAATGTAATAGGTATATATGTGATATCCCTGCCTATTACACTACATGGTAGCATAAGTGTGTTATGTAAGTCACACACCATATTTAAATACAAGACCCATTCTTTTACAGGTAGCAAAAGAAAGAGCTTTTCAATGTCTGTGCTTATAAACCAATTTCATAACTTATTTTTGAGCACAGACACTGAAAAGCTTTTCTGTTTTATATACTGTGACATGATCTATACCATCTGCTTAATCCAGATTAAAAATGTCTGCTTAACCTGGCCTATGGAAGGCCTTATATATTTTAGCAAACTTTTCATAATTGCCTTAATCATGCTGAAGTGATGCATCATTGAGTTTTATCATGAATCCAAGCAATTTGAGCAATTTGTTCAGGCTTTAAACAAAACAAAACAAGCACAAAATCTATATAAATCTTTGCTCAACTTTAATTTAACTTAAATTTCTGTTGCAGTTCTATGTAAGACATCTACCTTCTCTTCTCTAGTCAGTCAGTGCTCACTGGATATCTTCCTAGACTACTAAATCCACACGATGTATAATAAACACATGATGTAATCTTCCACTGCAGCTTGTTTAACATGTTCAAGATGGTCCTTTGTCAGTACCAGAGGCAGTACCGCTGATAAGAGTGTGTAATGGAAATCAGGAACAGATAGTCAGTTATCTCAAAGGTGGTCATGTTGATAGGATGTACCCAGCAGAGTTATCGCATAGTTTTTCATGTCATGGCTCATTTGTAAGGATGACATGGGCTTAAATATCAAATGCAGAGAATGCAGAATAATTTGAAATGTGACGGCTTTATGATTCGGGGGTTGATAAGGGGATTTATCTTGTATTTCGGTGGTTGTTTAGTGTTTTTAGTTCTATGTAGCACCATGGTCCTGGAGGACCAGTGCCAGCTATAAGACTCTTGACTTGACTTGGTGCTTGATCTGGTTGGGAGATTGTGTGTGCGCAACCTGAATTTGCCATTCTTATTTAAACTGTATGTCTAAGACAAAAGAGTCATTTGCATATAAGTGTTGAGTCAAGACATTGCTTTTTGGAGCATTGTTCTTAGTGCACATTTCCTTTAATAGCAATAGTAATATGAATATTATTAAACTCTGTGTGTGTGTGTGTGTGTGTGTGTGTGTGTGTGTGTGTGTGTGTGAGAGAGAGAGAAAGAGAGAGAGAGAGAGAGAGAGAGAGAGAGAGAGAGAGAGAGAGAGAGAGAGAAATTGTCCATAAACAAACAAACAAACAAACAAACAAACAAATAAATAAATAAATAAACAAACAAACAAACAAACAAATAAATAAATAAATATGTATACTATTAATAAAATACTAAACAAAATATTAAAATGATGAGTAATGAGGGTTAAAGGAACTTTATTGTATCAAAGCAGGACACCATACAGCACTCTCAGAAAAAAAAAGGTACTAAATTGTTCCTTTTCTTGCTGCGGAGGTGATTTCCTCAGGCGGATATATGTTATATGTTTATGTTGTCTCTTTTCCAGGAAAGGTGAATATTTTACCTTAAACAAGTTAATTAAAAAAAAAAAGAATAAAACCTGTAACAGTGTTTTTTAAAGTTTAATTATATTCCTTATAAAACAAATTTACACATTTCATTAAGTCCCCCTTTTTGAGAGACTGCTGAGATCATCATAACAAATTGTAGTTTTATTTCTAAAAAAAAAAAAAGGTAACAGGAGGTAATAGGTTTGTATTGTTGTTTGTAGGCAACACTGTGTTTCCATAGTTTTTGTTTTTTTTCCAAAGCTTGAGTCAAATTCAAAAGAGAGAGGGTGAGAGACATAGAGACAGAGTGAGAGAGAGAGCGAGAGAGAGAGAGAGAGAGAGAGAGAGAGAGAGAGAGAGAGAGAGAGAGAGAGAGAGATTAAATAGGAAGTGCAGTTTTTGTGACTCTTACCTGTTGGAGGGGAGGAGCATGGGAAAGCCATGGTATGTGCCAGCATAGAATAGTAGTTAGAAGAGGAAAGAAGGAGACAGAGAGCCACTTTTTGACGTGTAGACAGCCTCAGTCTCTAGATTTAGTAGAAAACAGCAAAACACCTGTTGGATATTATTGAATTTGTGTTTCTTTGACTTTACCTGAGGAACAGTATTGAGGACAGCTGATCATTTCATTGGTTTTGCTCAGAATGGTGATCGGAAAAGCTGACACTCGGAAGAGAGGCTTCAGCTCTAAGGTAAATATAGCCTTCTGTTCCTGTGCAGCAGGTTTGTCTAGTTCTACCGCAGGGTCAATTGGTACCTGTACCTGATTTTCCTCCAGTATTCATGTCTGCTCTAGCCTTTTAACCAGAGACTAAATAGAAATGGCAGGAGAAAGTGTGCCATATACTAGACCAGTTGATAAAAGATATGTCCTGACTTTAAGTGTGTCATGTCATCATGCTGTGTCATTAAAGATTACAGGCTTTAAATTATAATCAGTAGGCATTGCTATGTGATTAGAAGGCTGACCTGATGCAAAAAAAAAGTAACAATTTTTCTCTTTAGACTATTGTTTACAGCAACATTTACTGCTGAAAGACTCTTAATCTCTGAAATATATATTTCCTTCAAATATTACAGTGTCTACTTTCATGTTTTAGTGTGACATAAAGACCTGTCTTCAGGGCAGACTCTGGCTTCTGTCAATCAAATTTGTATCAGAAATATTGACAGTTAACACACATGGTCATGGTCATGACATGGTCATGGTCATACATGGACAGTTAACACACAGGGACACATTTTTATGAGATTCATTTTCATAAATTGATAAACACTTAATATACTTATATATAAATGTATTATGTAGTATATATGAGAAATATGACATCTAAGTGAGAGAACAGTGTGGTTGATGTGTTTTCGTGATCTAATTAAGCATAAGTATAACGTACAAGTACGTTAGAGCTGACTTTTATTACTCTGTAGTAAGACTGCTCATATACCAGGGGAAAATAGGGAAAGAATTTCGTCCATAACCTAAAACACTTATTTTATGACTGAGAACAAATTTCTATAAATAAGAAGTATGTTACTAGCTTGATTTAGGCATGTTTAAATGTAAATACTTAAGCTATTTTTTTTATTCCTTTAAACTATCAAGCTCCTATGATCTAGGATATAATTCCCCAACACTCCACAGCTAACCTATAATGTAATATTACCATAATATATTTTTATGTTTGTCCTTCCTGTAGTTACCGGATAATGGGCCTTCAGGGTAGTTAACCTAGAAGAGCGTAAAGGGTTAAACATGAGGTCATCCAGGAAGTTGTGATGATTCACCTGGCTTTTTTTTAACTCCAGTCCCTCATATCTGATGACAGTTCATTTGGCTATGCAAACTAAACTATCCGGGCACTTCTATTCCAGTTCATAAAGTTCTCGCGTGTGTTTGCTTTCCACCTCCACCAGCACAAAAGGTTTAAGCATAACAATTTAATCAAGTTTTCAGTAGATACGGGGCGATATTTCCTTTTGGTAAATGATGCGATTTAGATTCCTGTAATGATATAGAATGATGTATTACAAGGATGAGTGCTGGGAGGCTATTTAAAGAAAGGGGTGAAGAGATCAGGTGTGTGTAGTGTTTGTATCTCAGTGATTGCTCTAAGTAGTGTGGAAAATATCTGACTTAAAAGTTGTCTCAGATCAATCATTTAAACATTCTTTCCTCTGTTTCCTTTTTTTAAATTAGCTCTTTGGAGTTTTGGGACAGAGGAACGTAGCTTGATCCACCTGAAATACTGCATACCAACAGTTTGGTGTTCAGTGTTCAATCATTCTTTAGTTCCATGCTTTAGTGTGCTCACAGAGGAATGGGAAAGTACACTCCTCCCTTTGTACACAATAAGGAAGGCTTAGATATGCTGGCCTTGAGAATGCGTTTCACCCTTTAACTAGACATCCGAAACTCAATGCCTGTGTGAGAACCTGGTTCTGACCGGTTCATGCACTCTCTGGAATGTACTCTCTGGTTTGTTCATAGTATCATCTACAGACAGTCCTCATTGTGAAAAAAAGATACCTCTTCCTAGCCTGCTGGCTGTCTCTCAGATATTCTCATCTGTCAAACAATCCTAACACACTCTCTTTATCTCATTTGGCATGGTATCTGATATCTGGCAAAAAAAATATTCAAATGAAAGAAGAAAACCAGCATCTTCTGTTTTCCCTTTATTTCTTAATGTTGATGTTGGCAAGTTTCCTTCTGGGGACTGATCAAGTTTCCATGTTGATGGGAAAACATGGGAATATGGGAGTAGATATGGTCACAAGAAGTGTACAAAAAAAACCAACAACCCACATCTATCGGATTAAAGAATGCATTTCACCTTAGCCACCACACACACACACACACACACACACACACACACACTCTATGGTTGCTTTTTGCTCCTCACGAATGCAGGCACACCTGGACCTTTGATGTCACCAGTTTCCCATATGGGGGTTATACACCTGAGCTAGTTTCTCTATCCCTCTGCTTTCATCCTGCTGATGCCATCTCTGAGTGGTTGGAAGAGGAGCCTGGAGAACAGATGACTCTTTTGTGAGGGACACTCGGCAGACTGTAATCTAGCGCAGTTTCGACGAACCGGGGAATGGGTGTGTAATTTCACACAGATCAGTGGTGTGTGCACTAACGAAACCTTAATAAGGTCTCCATTGATCAGAGCAGAACATGAATTACTTTGCTGATGACTGCTTCACTGCTACTTTGGGAATGTTATAAACATTGATTGATCATTGATTCAAACTTAAATGGTAAAATGCTGGTGCTTTTCCAGACAACCTTGATAAGTAGTTAATAAGCAGTTAGCATAAGAGTTGATTTTGTCAAAAATGGTATATAAATTGTAAATTATGATAAATAAAAACTGCAAGTAAAATGGTTAGTGTTAGAATGTTGTAGTATAAAATAATCAAGTAAACAAGCAAACAAAATAAATAAATAAATAATTAATCAAACAAATAAACAAACAAACAAACAAATAAAAAAAAAAAAAAAAAGCCAGTCTCACACTTGCTGTCATTCTGAATAAGTCATCATTGGTCAGTTTGGTGAAACAAGATTATTTTCTGTGAAATATTTAAACCTAAGACTGTATTTTCACAGATCTCAAACAGGTGAATTCCTTGTTTGCATTTCCATTCTCACTTTTTTTCCAGCTAGTTTGGTTAAACATCAGCCAAGGAAGATTATCTTGCAGCCTAACCCATATAATATGAATTCCATTATTACGCAAATACCACTGGAAAAGCATCCGTAAAAAAAACCTGCATTTTTCAAATGTGTAGATTAGGGCCGTTTTCGTTTGACGAGAATTTCGTCACGTTTCCTAGTAATGAGAAAACAACAGAAAACGTGCTTACTTAACACACATGGAATTGTAATGGAATAAAAGCCTAAGGAAAATTGCTGAAGTCCATCAAAAACTGTGTAAAAATATAACAAGACAAGTCTAGAGCAAAGAGGTTAGGACACTGTAGCTCTGAGGTGTGAAATGAGTCTTAACAAAGCAGTTCTTCTATACTTTTATCCAACTTTTGAACACTAGTGCAATACCGGATACAGACTAATTACAGGCTTCGTTTTAAGTGAGTTTCAGGGGAAACTGGTTCTCTGTGCTTTTTTTCACTACAGGAAACACATCAACATTTTGTTTTATTTGTGATAATCACTCAGTAATCACTATGCAGTAATCTGATGCAGTGACACGCATAGTTTCAACGAAACATAGCTGTTCCTTTACTTTAAGTTGATAACGCTTTACTGAATTAACAATATTTAAAATTCAACCTGTTGTACATTTATATCCCAAAGGTAAAAAGAAATCAGTGCTGCTGATTAAATTTGATTTGATAAAAAACAAAGAAACTGTTTTCTTGCTTTGTACTAGGATATAAATCCCATAATATGGGCCTTTGCACTATTTTGCCACCACCGGATTAGTTCCGAGATAATATAGGCTTGTAGGGATCGTATTGTTATGATTGCTGTTTTATTTGTACAACCCACATTTGAACCACTTTACTAAGGTGGTAATTCTGCGGTTAAGCTCATAGCTGATAACTGATCATTAGAAGGCTTATACTTCAGGAGAACATGAGTAAATTTAAGCTGAAGTGAGTTTCCTTACAGCTATCTTCATCCAAACCTGCAACAACATGGCGTGAAATGTTTTTCAGGTTTTAGCAAAGGAGATCTTGCAAAGGCTTGATGTTGAAATCAATGCCGGGACCTTTGGATATTTTTTTTTCTTTAAATTTATGTAGCGGAGCCTGTGTTTGATATGTGTGAGTGAGCACAGTTTCAGAATGTGCAGGAATGTGAGCACTGGTTAATAATTGCCTTAGGCATGTAGTCTTAATCAAACACTAACTGGTGCAAAATGTACTCCACTTCCATGTTGGACTGTAGAGCTGGAGAGAGTTAAGAATGCACATTCAATGCTGTAAGACATGACTTCAGCATCACAGGTCTTCACCTGTGCATATGT
This sequence comes from Hemibagrus guttatus, assembly GCA_033459395.1. Lineage (NCBI taxonomy): Eukaryota > Metazoa > Chordata > Actinopteri > Siluriformes > Bagridae > Hemibagrus > Hemibagrus guttatus. Next base: position 8,586,416 of record JAUCMX010000026.1, on the reverse strand, counting down.
AAACAATGCTCTGAGGGTCGATTCTGCCCCTAGAGCATGAATATCAGAGCTGATGACACAGACAGAGCAGGGCTGGTTTATCGGGACTTAAAGGCAGATCTTTTGTTTAATGCCATAGTTTATAATTGAGAACTCAGTAGGTTGGGTTAAAATAAATGAATCATTGTTTCAATACATGATTGCGTAATATCGTATCTAATATCTTATCATCACTATTGTGTATGTAATGTCTTAGAAAATATTCACAAACAGCAGTTTCCACTTCTAAAGCATTAGTCTTTGCTATTTTGGCCTTGTTTCAAATGTCTGTTTGATTGATAACAGATACTTTGGGACACTGTTCCATGGGAATGGATCGATAATTCATTTCCCCACAGTTAGTTTTCTGTGAAAGTGTTTACTGAAACTGCAAACTGCAATCATTTACGTACATGTTCTACTGACTTTTACGTTACACACAATCTACATACATATTACATAAGCACTTTATTTTTAGGCACCACGATGTAAAATGAATAGTCAAAGAATAACAGTAGCAACGTCAAGAGTAAACAATATTTTCTCTTTCATATCATGACAAATCTGGGTGCCACCATGTTCGAGTGTCATTCTTACTCTCAAACTTGTAATGCAGCATTCCTTAATGAATTCGCACTGGAATGCCGGCGTCAGTGTGTGAGCATGTGACTATGGGTTACATACCCAGATTTAGATTCTTATCATATAGGCAGGGGTAAGCATAGGGTGTTGAGTCCCCCTGGGCTTAAACCTACACTGAGCCTGTCCTTATATACACCTTGACATGCATCAACATCTTTTCCAACCAGGAAAAAGCACAGATGCTATAATACTAAACAGCAGCTATGAAATGATCATAATGTCATGGTAGTAGCTGGCAATTTATGATGTAATAACAACTTTTCAGCCACTCATACTCTCATAAATTATCTAGTACCTGATTAACCTAGCCCTTTCCTATGTCCCTATCATGATCAATCAGTAAGGATTATAATTATTTATATAGAAGTGAGATGTTTATAACAAATATAGAGTTAAATATGGCCAAATATTACATTGCTCTGTTGTCGTACAAATAGTTGTGGAGCTACTGTTCTAATAATATGTGGTAATCTTTACCAATTGAGAAATTCCACTAGTCACTTTGGCAGAAGCTGGTTAGAGTGACTTCACAGTGATATCATAACTTATATGTAGTCGGATCCAACTGCAATCAAGCAATTGGTAAAATCAAGGTTTTTACACTTTTTTGATTTACTGCACTTTAGTGACGGTCCCTAATGTTTCAGATACACAGACACTTGAAGCCTGTTCAATATTCTTTTTGATATCATATTAAAAATATTTGTGAAGTATCTGAATATATAACGAATCGGACCCCTACGTAGCTTACACAATATGCATATTAATGCATATCTATCGACTGATAGCAGCTAGAACTGCCTTTTCTTTTTTTTGCAACCTACATTCATACAATTAGATAGCTCTGTGTGACTACACAAGCCAAATATCACAATGCCAAATATCAGATGTACAACTGAACGAATCAAGGCGTTAGGTTGCTGCCATACGACAGAAATTGGCATAATTGTATGTGACACTGATACAAATACAGCATATCAGGCACAGTATTGTTAATGTCACTGCTGGGACAAGAAAAGTTTACTATTAAAGGTTATAGGATGATTCATATACAATGAATACCACATACACTGCCATTATTCACTGTAGTACCGATAATGATCCACTTCTTATAAGATATCTTTCCAGCTGTGGCCCTACAATAAACCCTGCCTGTTAACGGATGGAGTGGTTGGTAAAGAGCACATGGTGTACATGATTTTCGCAGGTTTTCTAATAAAAATGACTAAATATTGTAGCTATAAAGTTTCTAGACACATATACACTACATACAATGAGGTTTAAATGTTCTGCAAATCTGTGCAAAATCTAAACAAAATGCATTACAAATGTTATTTTTAATTAGCAGAGTATTCAATGTTGAGGGTCACTATTAAAAATGTGTGAAATTTGTAAAATATTGACCACTCCTTTGTACTAACAGTCAGATGTTCTTTGAAACCGTGCCAGCTTGAGCATGCTGAGGGGTTGAATACATTTGATTCTATTGTTCACTCAGTGGTGTTGCTGAGAATACTATTTGCAATGAAAAATGTTGTTTTCAACTAGAAAAGTGGGCTCATAGCTACTGTATGTTTTATTACATCCAGTCATTTATATTCATGTGCACTCAGTGTTACAACTGTCCTTTGTGTATTAACTTCTTGCATCTCAGTTCTGGATTTAAAAAAACACATACAAAGGGAACATGGGTAACTCTCATCTTAGGTAGTAAAATTGGACTTATTAGTTGGATGGAAAATGGATAATATATATAATTGTAATAAAATATTATAAAAGTTGCAAAATGTATGAATAGTATCATTCCAAATTATATACACTATATTGGCAAAAGTTTTGGGACACCTGCCTTTACATGCACATGAATGTAATATAGAGTTGGCCTGCCCTTTGCAGCTATAACAGCTTCAACTCTTCTGGGAAGGTTTTCCACAAGGTTTAGGAGTGTGTTTATGGGATTTCTGACCATTCCTCTAGAAGCGCATAAGTTGTGAGGTCAGGCACTGATGTTGGACGAGAAGGTCTGACTCGCAGTCTCTGCTCTAATTCATCCCAAAGATGTTGAGGTCAGGACTCTGTGCAGGCCAGTCAAGTTCCTCTACACCAAACTCGCTCATCCATGTCTTTATGGACCTTGCTTTGTGCACTGGTGCGCAGTCATGTTGGAATAGGAAGGGGAAATCCCCAAACTGTTCCCACAAAGTTGGGAGCATGAAATTGTCCAAAATGTCTTGGTATGCTGAAGCATTAAGAGTTCCTTTCACTGGAACTAAGGGGCCAAGTCTATTCAATGATTTGGAGGGGTGTCTCAAAACCTTCGGCAATATAGTGTAGATGTCTTCACATTAATATCCTTTTCATAAAGCTTTATGACACTGATCACCCGATATATAAAATCTTAACAGACCTAATCTAGGAGACTGGATTTTGCTAATATTATTACTTTTTGTGAATTGAATTCAGACTTTAACATTGTTTGATTTAATCAGTATAAAGCTGTTTCCATTGGTACCTGGAGTTTTAATATTGTTGCCTCTTTCTTGCACAGTAGGGATAAATATAAATTTTAATTTAATTAAATTTAAATGTAATAATTTAATGTTGTCATTTATTTTATGATCTTTTATATTCCTGTAAATATGATTTGGGTTAAAAGTGTTATACAGAATAAAAATTGTATTGGGTACTTATGACAACAAATTATCTCAGCATGATGATTATTCACCTAGGTTTGTTAAAAAATGTCCTCTTTTTTCAGCAGGCCATGTAAAAGAAGTTGCTGCATGAAGCTCATACACAGAGATGGAGCTAAAGGTGTGGGTGGACGGCGTGCAGCGCGTCGTCTGTGGCCTGTCCGAAGAAACGTCCTGTCAGGATGTGGTCATCGCTCTTGCTCAGGCAATAGGTATGTATTAGAATGGAGAATCTTGGTGATGGCAAAATGGTGTACAGTTTAGTTTTGGGTTTAATTCTGACTGATCATAAAACAGATTTTGGTAACTGAAATATAGTCACAGTTGAGGACTGAGCCAGAACAGATGCCAAGCATATAGTTTAGCAGATGAGGTCTAAAGGAACAATTTGTTATTTTAGAGCCCTCTGTTACATGTGAGGTGAAAATGCTGGTAATATTATACCTCCATAACATCTTGGTTATGTAAAAAGCGTGAGTTGGCTTTGAAGGAAAGACATAAAACCTGCTTAGACCTTTTCTAGCTAGGGGTGGAGCTAATAGCAAGACTGGAAAATATTTGAATAAAAGCTAAATATAAGCTGAACAGATCTGCTGAAGAGCAATATTTCATATCATAGTTTGTCTAACATCTATGAAATTATATAACTATGTTTCAGGGCAAACAGGTCGCTATGTCCTGGTTCAGAAGATGAGGGACAAAGAACGTCAGCTTGTTGCTAATGAGCGTCCTCTGGAAGCCCTGGCCAAGTTGGGCCAGTTGAGCAGTGAAGTACAGTTCATCCTGCGGCGCACCGGACCCACCAGCAGTGAGGGCTCCGACCTGGACCGAGTGCCTTCCTTGCCAAAACTCCTGGAACCAGAACCTCCAAAGAGTAAAGTGCCCAAGAAGGCTCTCAGCTTCAACCTGGGTCCATCAACCTCTTCACAAGCTTTTGTTAAGCAACCCAAAAATGTTCCAAGGGACTCTCCAGAGCAACGAGTACCCTATGGTCCTCCTGGATCATCCCATGCCCAATCTGGCCCGTCCAAAGAAGAGGTCTTCCGGCAGATTCTTCAGCAGCAAAGCAGACTGCAGGATCTCCAGGCCCACATGGAAGCTCTGGAAAAGCAGGCCTGGGTTTTGGAGCAACCTTCACCTCCGAGTTATTCCCCAGACCTTATAGAGGAGATGAACTATCTTGAAGAAAAATTTAGACAAAATGAGGCAGAACTGGCTCATGGGGAGTACTGGGAGTCTGAGTATCACTCTGAGGTTCAAAAAGAACAAAGCATGCTCAGACAACTAAGGGAGCTCAATATAGTTCTAGATGAGCACAGCCAGAGGATTCATGAAACAGAAACCCAGACTGGGAGACTTGAGCGTGATATTCATCTGCAAGAGAATAGGAAAAATGGTATGCATCACACACAAGCTAGTGTGGAGCAATCTCTGGGACAGATCAGGACACAACTAGACGTGGTGCAGCATCAGGGACATGAACTGAACTCTTCTGTTCAGGAGATAGAAAAGGCTTTCAAGATAGCAGAGGAACTGCTGCAGGTAATATACTCTCATTCAGCTCTAAGTCAATGGTAAAAAAGTTTATTCAACTGAAATTTGACTATTTTTAAAGATTGTTATATCTCAGAGCAGAAATGCTTTTAATTTAATTGAAATGAACAGACCCTAAGCCCTATTCTCAAATCAATAATTACATACCATGAGCAGTCCCTGGCTGAAAACAGGAATTTTCCAGCTAGTACTGTTTGGAAGAAGATACTAGTATACTATGATATGGAAATGTGAATTAGTTATGCTGGTTACATTATGTTACATTGCTATGCATGATCGGATCACAGAAATCTAATGTCCAGATGTAGGAAAAAGTTTAAAGCAGAATAATCTACTTCTATGCTAGTAGTTTTTCCATAAACTGTTTCATGGTGTATACACTGTACCATTCAACACCATACCATAGCTTAACTACGCCAAGAAAAAGCACTTGTAAAAGCCAAGTAAAAGCACTTTCCTGTTGAATAGTTGCCCAGGCTTGTCACCATTGCTTCTTCTCAACTGGTTAAATTAAGGCAGAGTTCAGTGGAGTGTTTTTTTTCCCAACAATCATGTATCACAGCAGGAAAATTGACAGTGAGGTAAAGTTACGCAAACAGGATAATGTAAACTGGATGTGACTAAATTTACCTCAGGGCAAATACACCTAAAAGGTGCAGTTTATTCTGTCCTTCATCACAACTTCATCAACCATCTTAATTTTCTAAGGGCAGAATAATGTGCTATTGTCCTCAAAGGCTGTGGTCGTTTTCGCACAAGCTACAATGAATTCTAATGGAGTATAACACATAGGTGTATGCACAAGGTGAAAGATACAAGTGTGTAGATTGGAAGGGTGTGTTGTTAAAGAGAATTCCATTAATCATAGCCGTTACACCATCCAAGAATGTTTAAAAAATTTCTGTTGAAACTCACAACACTTATATTGTCTGACTCGTAATTAAACATTCGTTTGAACAGATCCTTTTCAACAAAATGTTCACACCAATTCACATGCTCTGAATAGAACTGTATGACAGGGTAATAAAAGCTTGATTTAGTAACTCTAACAATCTAAGAATTAAACCTCATGAAATAGTAACACAAAATCCAGGTAGCCTAACACATTAAGAACGTTTTTTGTGTTGTGACAAAAATGTAATAGGGTGAGTTTATACCTGCATACAAAACCACACAAAGGGTGGAGAGAATCCAGAAAGGCAGAGAGAATCAATGTGGATTTAATATCAACTTTTGATTTAAAGAATTAAATTTTAAGGAAGTAGAATTCATTCATTCATTCATTCATTGTCTACCGCTTATCCGAACTATTCTCGGGTCACGGGGAGCCTGTGCCTATCTCAGGCGTCATTGGGCATCAAGGCAGGATACACCCTGGACGGAGTGCCAACCCATCTCAGGGCACACACACACTCTCATTCACTCACGCAATCACACACTACGGACAATTTAGAGATGCCAATCAACCTACCATGCATGTCTTTGGACTGGGGGAGGAAACCGGAGTACCCGGAGGAAACCCCCAAGGCACGGGGAGAACATGCAAACTCCACACACATGGCAGAGGCGGGAGGAAGTAGAATTGAGATGTTTAAATTTGTGTTTGTTTAAACAAACATTGCATTTCTGCCCCCTTGTGACCACTTTATGAATTGACATGAGAAAAATCAAGGTCAGCAGGCAAACAGGAACACTGCAACTAAGTTCAGGGAATAGGCGTGTTTCAAATAAAGCTTAAGTAACAGTTTTAAAACAAGGTGTATGAACCAATCATATACTGCCCTAATATTGTGTTTTATTTTAAAAAAATTGTGACCAAAATGTCCATTAACACATTTATCTTGCATCTCTGGGGTTGGGGGTTCAATTCCCACCTCTGTGCAGTTGCCTTAAATAAAACAAAAAGTTTATCAGTTTTCTCTCCCAGTCCAAAGACATGAGCAGGCTGATTGGCGTCTCTAAATTGTCCATTGTGTGTATGGGTGCCTTGAGATGGATTGGTACCATCTTTGGTGTCACTGGCCTCTGCCCAGAGCCTGTGGGATAAGCTTCAGGCTCCTCATGACCATGTGTAGGATAAGTGGTATAGAAAATGGATGAAATTGTCTAATAAAAAAGTATTAGAGTTATAGAATGAAAAGTAATAATGTGTGATTTATGTTTGCAGGCGAAGAGCAGGGAGCTAGATGAACTAAATAAGGAACTACGGCAGTGTAATCTCCAGCAGTTCATTCAACAGACAGGAGTTCCTGCACCTCAGCTCAGTGTCCCAGCAGATGACCCAGAACTTGCTTACCTCATGCCAGATGGACAGAGCGATGAAGGTAAATCAAATAACACAATTATTCCTTAACACAATACTTAAGTATTTTGTTACTATGTTTAAGTATTTTGGCTTATTACTCTATATACTCTGGTTGGATTATTAGGTATGATTGAAAGTTAATACTTATACTCTTACATAATTCAGTTTCACAGGGGACAAAAAATGTACTTTTTAAGCCTAACGTTTTTATTAACACAAGTAAAGTTGAAATCTTGAAAGCTACGTCTTCTTTCTTCTAGTCAATAACTGTACTCTGTACTTCAAATAAAAGGCAACAGTTTCATCCAATAGTTTCATTTTAGTTTCCAATCAAGTTCATCATTGTAGATAAAGAAAACGAGAATTTGTAAAAGAATTGAAGTCAAGAATTGTGACCTTCTCAAGCTACACAATGATGTAATTAGTGCTATAGCTATCTATGTACATTCGAATATGGATAATATGTTACAACGTCCTGGATACCTCCCATGCCTCCCTAGAAGGCATGAAGTACATTTATCTGAAAGTTTATGTTCAAATTCTGCTTGTGGAATTAAAAAAACATGTTGATTAACACAGGAGTGTATCAGATGTGGCTTGCTGCTGTGTAGTGTGTAATTATTTTTCAGTTATAGTTTATTTTTATCCTGTTTAGTATCACTGTTATTTAAATTACACTATATGTCCAAATGTATATGGACATTTGACCATCACACCTATATTTGTTTCTTCCCCACAAATTCAAACAGTCTGGAATGTCTTTATATACTATAGCATTAAGAATCCCACTTTTCTGGAGATATGGGCTGTAAACCTGTTCCAGCATGGTATTGCCACTGTGCACAAAGAGAGGTCCATGAAGGCATGTTTTGCCAAGGCTGGTGCTGAAGAAGTCTAGAGTCCTGCTCAGAGGCCTGACCGCATCCCCACTGAACACCTTTGGGAAGAACTAGAATGCCAACTGTGCTCCAGGCCTCCTTGTTTGACATCAGTGTCTGACTTCACTAATGCTGACTAATGCTGAATGATCTCAAATCCCCACAGCCATGCCCTAAAATTGAGTGGAAAGACTTCCCAGAAGAGTTCCGGTTTTCATAGCAACAATTGATGACAGAAAAAAAATGGAATGGGATGTTCAACAAGCATATGGGTGTGATTGGCTCGGCGTCCACATACTTTTGGCCACACAGTGTATTTATTTCCTAAATTCATTTGAAAGTATCAGAAGTGTGGACAAACAATAAAAACTACAGGAGCAGGTGGGATCGTTCAGAATTTTTTTTGGAAAAGTATCAAGTTATCAATTTGTCATTTTTTGGAAGGATAAACTGGCAGGTTTATGGCATCTAGTTGAAAGGAGACATTGAACGATTAATTTATTTTTCAGGTGATTGTTATAACAATATTCCAGTCCAACTAGTTTTCTGGTAGATATTTAAAACAGGGATGTAGAAGTAGGTGAAAATCACTCAACAGCCAAATAGATATTTTGGCATCAAAAACACACCAAATCATCGCTGTCGAGACTTGCATTAGATGCTGGTTAGCACATAAACACAAAGGTCGAGATTACTTGTTTGTTTCAGGTGTTATGTCAACTCACAATGTGAATTTCTGTTAGCTTTGTGTATATGAATGTCATATACTTCACAACAAAGGTGACACAAATTACTCCCATTTAAATCCAGATAATTATGTACACTGAAGAGGATAAAATGCATGGCTTAAAACTTAACAATCTGCATCTCTTGCTTTTTTTTTTTTGACTCACAGATTCAAATCACTCAGTGTTAGAGTTCAACCCTCGCACAACTGCCAAGCAGATCCTGGGTAACCCTCGCAGTCTGCAAAACCCACTGGTGTCCAGCCTCCATCCAGAGGGTGTGTATGTGTGAAATGAGACAATCACTGCAGTGGTGATGCTTCTCAGCACTGCCTGTGCTGCTTTTCCAAGCCTTCCTCTTCCTGCTTCTCAGACTTTCTGACCAACTCTCCTCGCTGTGCTTCTCTCGGCTTTTCTTTTCTCTTCGGTGGGGTTTTCGCTTCGGTTTCTTGGGGTTGCATTTACAAAACATCCAAAACATATACATTTGTGGGAAAAAAGTGGCTGCTAAAATGACTTTTATGTGAGTTATGGGAGTTAATCTGTAAAGTCAGGCTTTATTGCTTGAAAACAAATATTTTACATTTCATATCTTTCTAATTCTGACAGCTGTATGATATATGTCTGACAATATTTTTTTTTTATATGGGACTATGTGTAGTCCTGTGGTTTATGTGATTTTTCCAAAACTAAATTGGCCTGAGGCACTGACATGTTTTTTTTCCCTTTTTTCCACATCACTTGTTTCTGTCTTTTCCAACATATAAGATTTACAGTCCTGAAAGGTCACAGAACTGCATCATTCAGTATTCCACTATTTTGAACACCTAGAACAACTATTAAACTACTTACGAAGGCTTTATTTATGTCATTATACATGTTATAAGAGGCAAAACAGAAAATATCGATAGGTCCAATGCCTTCCAGGACTGGAGTCTGACCCCTCTCTAATCTAATCACTCAATTTTAAAAAATAAATAGGATGAACCCCTGCTCCTATCTTGCCGTGAATCAGACAGTAATAATAAAAATCCTATTTGATCTCAGTAGAAAGCTCAATCCTTTTTTGTGTCTTTTCAGTCCTGCAATCCAGAGAGGTGTCATGGAGATAAAGATGGGATTACAAGCCTGAGGATCTAGTCACTTTATGCCCTGTCTATATTGTATCATTTTTATCATTAATAAGTATATGTTGTATTGTATCATTCATTAAATCTGCTTTTGAAAACGCTACATGGAAGCACATGTATGTAAATATTGTTATCTTTGTAATTATTAAATAGCTCAAGAACTTAAGAGAACAGTTCAGTGTATTTTCTAAAGGTATGTATTTTCGTTCATGATTTTTAAACACATCAATAAACAACTTGCATTATTAAACAACTGATACAAATGGTCTAGAGTTTTCTTTACTTTGTTTCTTTCCCTAATGACTATATTCTTGTCTCCTAGTGTTATTTTTTCACATTTAACCCCAAGCCCAAAATATGTTATGTGATAACAAAATACATTTAAGTTAGAGACTATTTATACACATGTATCTGTGGCATAACGTAAGATAAGCTATCGATTCCAAAAATTATGATGAGTAGGTGTGATGCCTGTTCATATTCTGGAACTGAATATTTTAATTATTTTCCAGTAATAAATTTTCCCTGGCGGCACGGTGGCTTAGTGGTTAGCATGTTCACCTCCAGCGTCCTGGGTTCGAGTCTTGCTCCCGCTCTGTGTGCGTGGGGTTTGCATGTTCTCCCCGTGCTTGGTGGGTTTCCTCCGGGTTCTCCGGTTTCCTCCCACAGTCGAAAGACATGTTTCTAGGCTGATCGGTGTCTCTAAATTGCCCATAGTGTGTGATTGCGTGAGTGAATGAGAGTGTGTGTGCCCTGCGATGGGTTGGCACTCCATCCAGGGTGTATCACAGGCCCCCTGTGACCCGATGATAGATCGATTAAGTGGTACAGACAATGGATGGATTGGAAAATTTCCCCCAAAAAGTATATTTCTATTCCTACACAACAGTAATTTGCCAAATGTTGCATTTTTATATTTATCAATGTACAACACATCATGCTTTTTAACAGTTTCATCACCTTAATGTTGTCGAATGTCTGTGAGACAAGCTCCTGTTCTCATTTATATCAGCTATGAACTATAAATATACAGAAAGGCCAAGAGATGTTTTGAGAGCTTATTTTTTTCAATGTTGTACATCATGGATGACTGCATTCTTTTTCATTTTAATCAGGGAGTGACATGAGAGAATACAGGTAGTGTAGTGGTTAGAGCTGCAGTCTTACAGCCCTGGGGTTCTGAGTTTGGCCTTGAGCTTGGGTAACTGCATGGAGTTTTAACTTTATTTTTCCCAATTTTCTTCCTTGGGATCAGTAAAGTACATCTACCTACCTGCAAAGCTATCTGTACATTTGTCAGAGATAGAATATTTCATAATTAACATCTGTAATTAATACCTGAAAAAGCGACTCAAAAACTGCAACTATGCCATTGTGGACACTATAGTAAAAAGGGTGGACTTAATGAGACAAAAAAACACTGTCTTGTTTGTCATGTTAAAAAGAAACTACAAAGACACACACACACACACACACACACAAAAACCCTCAAATATAGAATATAGATATAGTAATGCAGATATGAAACACAGTTGTGTATTTAACCATATTTAAATCGACAAGCGTAAGGATTTGAGTGAGTTTGACAAGGGCCAAATTGTGATGGCTAGACGACTGGATCAGAGCATCTCCAAAACTGCAGCTCTTGTGGGGTGTTCCCAGGCTGCAGTGGTCAGTGTCCATCAAAAGTGGTCCAAGGAAGGAACAGTGGTGAACCGGCGACAGGGTCATGTGCAGCCAAGGCTCATTGATGCATGTGAGGAGTGAAGGCTGGCCTGTTTAGTCTGATCCAACAGACGAGCTACTGTTCAAATACTGCTGTATTGTATTGTATTGTACTGCTCAAATTGCTGAAGAAGTTACTGCTGGTTCTGATAGAAAGGTGTCAGAATACACATGGCATGACGGGTCAGGGTGGTTTTGGCAGCAAAAGGGGGACCAAAATTATATTAGGCAGGTGGTTATAATGTTATGCCTGATCGGTGTATAATGTAGCTTGTCCACAATACAATTCCCCGTCAGTGAGTTGTTTATGTAGAAACCATAACATGTCAGAATGAGTGCATTAATATAAACCTGTGTTTTTAATTACAATTAGAAACTGAGGTATAACCTTAAACACATTAGTTTTAAGTCAAAGCAAAATTTTGATGTACACGCCCACTTTTCTCATCAGGAGATACTGCTTGAGATGTGATTGATGGTGATTTGATCCAATAGACACTCAGTACCTTGCTTACGCTCTTGGATAGCCCCGCCTCCTCTCCACTGCAAAAGTTTGAAATGTCCTATACAGGTTAGCTCATTAACACTGGTAAAAACGTGGTCCCATAATATCTGAAATTATTGTATGGTTATAAAACATACAAAATGCACGCATTATTTCGCTTAGACCTTCGCCAGCTCTGATAGATCTGCTGATTGCAGTATGTCTACAAATACACCGGTAGTGACGTTCTGTCCGTCATTGTTCCTCTGTACTTATCTACGCATCAAGTAGGAAGCGATTTACTAAGGATGGATAACCTGGTTGCTTTTAAAGTATAAAATTTCTGCAGCATTATAAATCAGTGTCCCGGTTAATAAAGCGCAGACGTAATTGCAACCCAAGTTTCTAAAGCACGAGAAGTTTGTTCGGCCGTCTCTGGAAACAAGGACATTCAGAATTAGCCGTTTTGCTACTGCGATAGCAAAACATCGCGCCCGACATATTGGATAGGGCAAGATTAAACTCGCAAGCCAATTAAAATATATAGACACCCGAGGTGGGACCTCGCTTTATTTTTTAACTGTTTTTTTTTTTTTTTTTAATTTTCCTTTTTTATCAGTCGTTATATATGTCTTTGTTTAGCAGAGGATGTATATATTTAATACAACACCAGGGCTTCCTAAACTGGATATCATTCGTTGATTGAACGTTTTACCAGACGTCATAAATTTCAGTTAATTTATGACGTCACTCTGCAGTGGTGTTTAATGGCTCCGAGAAAGTAGACACTCAGGGCTTGAAGAATTTGCAGTGTTTCATAGCTATTTCTTTTTCTACATATTCAACAAGGTTTAAAGGTTTGTAGTTTTATTTTATTTAAACAGTTTGTTTGCTGTGTTTTACTATAAAACAAAAACTTTAGTTGGGATATCCATTTTATCTGAGGCTGTGATTGTGGAGATGTGTGGATTATTTGCCCACACTATCCCCATCTCATCACACGACTCAGTGGCAGCTAAACATAGGCTTCTCACTATACTTTACACATAGAAGGTCCTTACAAATCTTACAGCAGACTTTTTTTCAGACACTTACATATCCTACAATAACTGCTTTGCTTAATACATTGTTAGTACATGGTCCTGTATGAGATTTGACTATTTTTGCTGTGGATAAGAGACACACTACCTCTAATTTTTGTAGGCCTATCACATCAGATGCAATCTCATTAACAAGCCTTTGATAAGATGAACACACCAAGAGTATGACTTGATTGAGACTCTAAGATTAAAGAACAATGTCTTAAGTTCTTGATCTGCAATAACAGTGTGTATTCTGAGTGAGGGTGACTATCCTAAATCAGACATATTTTACCTCAGACAGGGAGATATAGATAATGGATGATCATCAGCTCAAAGATTTGAATCCAGACGGTGCGTCTGATGCTGTCCGGTGCCTCATCTGCCTTAACACCTTCAGTGGGCAGCCAGTGGCGAGTCCACAACACTGTGGGCACATCTACTGCCTCGCCTGCATCACTGAATGGGCCAAGGTAAGTTTATGTTTAGGTATTCAAATGATTCAGTCTTTTTACATGGGTGTGAACAACAGTATTTTGAATCTGACTGATTTATGTATCCTGTTTGTGTGGTCATGGACATTTCTAATAGATGGTTTTCTCTGTAGACTACAAATTCTTGCCCTGTAGATCGTCAGAAATTTACTGTCCTCTACCAGAGAAGTTGCCCTGGAAGAGGTATTCAAAAAATAGTAAGTGAAATATTAATGTTTCAGCCTTTTTTTCACAGGTATACTGTGCTGAAAATAAGACACTTTAATTAGACTTGTGTATCAGACCCTAGAACTTTTCTGTGTGTTTTTCAGATTATGGTGGAACCGCACGATGATCAGGAATTAGAAGAAGAAAGATCTGAGGAGCTGAGTGTCTGTGAGGAGTGTGGCAGGAGTGACCGGAGACACCTGATGCTCCTCTGCTCTGCCTGTGACTCAAGGTGAGACCTCACACTGTTTGCTGCACAGTTACAGCATTCATCAATGGAATAATGATTATTATTACTGAAATTAGATATCCAGAGATAAGGCAATTTATTTTAGTTTTTAATTTAATTTAAATTTTTAAATTTCTGACCAGGAAAGGACTTCAGGACAGCTTTGTGCTTTCTCGTTAATTTGACTGATGTTAATAATGTTGATGATGGTTATAATAATAATAATAATAATAATAATAATTATTGTTATTATTATTATTATTATTATTATTATTATATTTATTTATTTATTTATTTATTCTTTCTTATTAACTTCAACAAAAAAAATTGATGAATAGTGGCACAGGCTGTTATTGGACATAAATCATCTTTGTATTGGTATTCACTTCAGGTCACATCACACCACCCTGTCTTTGATTAGTTTCCTATAACAGCACGGTCTGTCAGGTTTCATTCCTTTATCAAACTGGTCCAATTAGTGGAAAAAACACAGTGATGTTGTAATGAAACTAAGACACTAACCGGTCAGTTTTGATTTTGGAAGGTTCCACATAGTCTGTCTTCGTCCACCTTTGGCTGTAGTACCAGTTGAGGATTGGTTCTGCCTGGAATGTACCACCGAAGGCAGTCACACAAACGACAATTTCTCTAGAGACGAGAGCAAAATAACTGAGGCTGAAATGTCGGAGCTGCTATCTGAAGTCGTCCCAACATCCAGTCATCTCAGACCTTCCACTACAATCCAGCGTGGCATTTCTGTCCACACCCGCAGGAGTGAGAGAGTTCGAGAGCAAAGCAGCAGACCACACACCACTCTGTCACGCACAGACCAGGTTGCTTTGTCTTTATGGAAAATGTATTAATTTTTGTCCTAAGACATTATTGTCATACATATATTAGGCTCTTTATATGATATAATTGATTTACATCAATTATTAGTAACATTTTATTCAATGTGTATTAACATATTTGGTTGTTTATTTTTCAGCATGTGCCCAGATACCTTTTGAAATCAAGCTGGTCTAATTGTGATGATGCAACTACAAGCTTTATACCAAACACTCAGAAAGCAGACAAGAAAGTCACTAAGAAAACAAGAAGACGGAAAACAGATATGCTGGATTCTGTGTTGAAAGCACCAGAAGAGACTTAAATGTTCTGCATATGGCCACAAGATGGCAGCAGTATAGTTTGTTAAAGGGGCAGTAAATCATTGTTTAATACATAAACTTGTAGAACTAGAACATGACTCGTAAAGTTTTCAGCCAATAAGACAAAGGTCCTTTTAATCACAAAGGCTGGATTTGTGTTAAAATATTCAAGGATATACAATAGGTCTAGCAACTTAGACCTACTGCAACAAGGCAAATTTGGTTATTTTGCAAAGGGTAAAAACCTGGTTGTGTCAAGAACCAACTTCTTATAAAATGTAAAAGCTGTAATTATTTCCACTTAGGTTAACGCTGTGTGTCTTGTTTTTGTTTTGTACATCACTGAATGAATGAATGAACATGTATTTAAAATATAAAATACAACAACGAGAAAACCTTCGGAGTGGTGTGTGTGTGTGTGTGTGTGTGTATACACTATATTGTCAGCAATTTGGGGACGTCTGCCTTTACATGCAAATGAATGTAATATGGAGTTGGCCCACCCTTTGCAGCTATAACAGCTTCAACTCTTCTGGGAAGGCTTTCCACAAGGTTTAGGAGTGTGTTTATGGGAATTTTTGACCATTCCAATGGAAGCGCATTTGTGAGGTCAAGCTCTGATGTTGCACAAGAAGGCCTGGTTCACAGTCTCTGCTCTAATTCATCCCAAAGGTGTTCTGTGGGGTTGAGGTCGGGACTCCACATCAAACTTGCTCATCTATGTTTTTATGGACCTTGCTTTGTGCACTGGTGCACAGCCATGTTGGAACAGGAAGGGGTCATCCCCAAACTGTTTCCACAAAGTTAGGAGCATGAAATTGTCCAAAATGTCTTGGTATTCTGAAGCATTAAGAGTTCCTTTCACTGGAACTAAGGGGCTAGGGCCAAGCCCAACCCCATGAAATCAATGATTTGGAGGGGTGTCCCAAAACTTTTGGCAATATAAGTGTATAATGTAATTCACCATGCCTATTGTACTGAAGAGGTATTATACCTGCTGTAAGTCATGTGATAGAAACTGAAGCAGGAACTATGACGGTGTTTGAAAAAAATGAAAGTAAAACTGGTCAAGCTTGTTAGCTAAGACTGGACTCATTTAAGCTCATATACTTTAAGTAGGAAGATCTTTGAGAGCAGTCTGAGAGTGGAAACGAGGGTAAAGAAAAATCTAAACATTAGTTTAAAAAATTTGTGATATTTAAAAATTGACAAATAAAGGGTTAAAGTTTTTTTCCACTGCTGGATGACGTCAGTATGCCCTGCCCTCTGGAATAATAGGAAGTAATAAGGAAGTACTTACTATTTAGAAGAAGGAACAGTCAAAGTCTGTCTACCGGCTAATTGTCACCATGTCTAATTTTAAAGGTAAGCAGTTTTTCTGTATTTTTAATGATACATGTATAAAGTACAATTTCTAGATATAAATTCATATTGTAAATTAAATCATAGTAACTGACTTACAGGTTCCCAGCAAATGTAGTTATTAACATCAGCAACAATGCCTTCCTAGTTGATGACTGATCTAGCAAATTTAGCTACATTTCACTTGTTGTGTATCTTTGTATATTTGTCAATAAATTGCCAACCCTGCATGTTCATAACACACACATATCAAATCTGAGCATCTGTTGGAATCACTTTTGTTATCTATGTAGGCTGTTCTAACACAAAACTGGAGGTAAACTTTTCTGGAAAGAGACTGAAATCACTTCCTTCAGATCTGCTTCAGAAAGGCCAGGATGTGGACAAGGCAGACCTGCAGAAGAACAGACTTAAGGAAGTGACTGGCATCGCTTGCTTGTCAAACCTGACAGAGCTCAATCTGTGCCGTAATGAGCTTGTTGAGTTTCCTACGGAGATTAGTAAGCTACAGCAGCTGGTCAGACTGTACCTGAATCAGAACAAAATCAAGAGCATACCTGAAAACATATTCCCTTTTTTGAAGAAACTGGAGTTTCTAAAGATAAGCACGAACAAGCTTAGCCAATTACCATCAGACATAAACAAGTGTGAAAACCTCAATTTTCTAAACTTGTCCAACAACTGTCTGTGTAATGTGCAGCCTCTGGTGGGTCTTGGTCAACTAAGAGAGCTGTACATGGAGAACAACCGTCTGACAGAACTTCCACAGGCTCTCTTTCAGTCCAAGAACTTGGAAAAATTCAAAGTAAAGAACAACCCACTTAAAAAGCCTCCTGAAGATATTTGTCTTGGTGGTTTGAAGGACATTAAACGTTACTTTAAGATGGTCGAAGCAAGTTCATTTACTTCACGCATCATTAAAACAATGTTCCTGGGGTGTTCAATGGCTGGAAAATCCACTGTGTGTCGCAGTCTTAAGTATGGACACCCTGTAAAGGTGGCTGAGGATGATCGCACTGAGGGTATAGAAATCCAAGAATTCTCCATTGCAGATGGAGTTCGCTTCCTCTTTTGGGACTTTGCAGGACAAGAGGAATACTACTTCACTCACCATGTCTTCATAACGGCCCAGGCCTTTGTCATTCTTGCTGTTGATCTTTCCAAGTAATAAAAGACCCCTTTTTATTATGAAATCTATAACAACAAGAAGCTGTATTTTTTTTGAGTTGTTAATAACAAATAATGTTTTAACAGGTATAAGCCTGAGTCTTTCAGAGAGAAAGTGGGCTTCTGGATTAACAATATACAACTCAAGGTCCCAAATGCAGTGGTCTTGTTATTGGGCACTCATGTTGACTGCTGCTCTGATGAGCAGGAGGTGCAGGACCAGAAGAGAGATATTGAGGAGCGTGTGAAGCAGATGCTGTTAGACCGGAAAGATAGCTTAAAGCAGCAAAGAAAGAACCTTGAGGATTTAGAGGATCCTTCGCTGTACTCCGATCAGGTTAATGCAATTGAACAACTTGAGGAATACAAATTGCAGGTAAGTATATGTATGCATGTGTATATATAGTGTGTCTGTACACTTACCAGCAATTTCTTTGTAACACACATCTTTTTGCATATATAGGTCCTTGATCTTATAGCCATTGACTGCACAAAACCTGAGGACATTACAAGTTTACTACACTATATCAACAGAGTGATCTTAGATAAAGACATTTTTCCTTTTATGGAACAAACACTACCTCAATGCTACAAGGATGTGGAAGATGCTATTCAAAACGACTTGGAGAGTGGCAACATTCCTCAACATGGTGAGTGCTGATTTCATGATATGCGCCATTATTAATGTGTTTTTAATCTTTATTCTATACTCACTCCTGATGATACACACATTTCAATAGGAATAGTGACACACGAGGACATCCTGGCCCACCTAAACACTCAGAATGAATTGGACTATGTTCTTCAGTATCTCCACAGAAGCGGAATTATAATATGGTACAAGGATGTCACAGAATTGAGTAACATGGTGTTTGTGAAACCATCATTCCTTATCTCATTGTTCAAGGTCTGTTATGAAAACCCTGAGTAATGAACAAAAAAATTTAAATTTTCTTGTAAATCTAGTACTAAATCCATATGTTTTATTCTGACGCAGGCCGTTGTAAGACATAATTTGGTCAGTATGCTGAGAGAGATTCCCAGGAGAGATCTGAATAGGGAAAACTCTCTCGAGAAGCACAGAGAAACATGGATTAATGACTTTCAGAACAGAGCAACTCTGAGTAATGTGGCAATACGACTTTTGGTGCGTGCAGAACTCAAGCAGTCAGATGTTGATGACGAAGAGCTGATTGAAGAGATAGTTGGGACCAAGAAGAAGGCTGGGATACTTATCAAGATGCTGGAGCACTTTGATGTTTGTCTACCAGCTAAACAAAGTTCTCGACTCAACCCCACAGCCCCAGAGTTTTGTCCAAACAAAAAATGGGAGCCATCAAGCCCTCATGTGTACGAATCAAATGGAACCTGTCTATTCCCGAGCTTCCTTAAGAGTGACAAGGATGTTATAGAGATGTGGGGAGAAGACAACCTGGAAGACATCACTGTCCAAGTTTACTTCCTTCCTGAGATACCTCATGGATTCTTCCATAGGTAATATTTAATATTATTATATTTTACAGGCACATTATGCCATCTTAGCTATTTTACTGCACATTCCAGATAACAATCCAGTTCTAATAAGTCAACCCATTCTCACTGCTTGTTTTAACACCAAATGCTGAGAGCAAAATACAGATTTACAAAATTTTATATGTTTAAATCTCTTTTTTACAGGCTGGTCATCAGGATATGCTCGCTTTACTCCATCAACTGGATTGGGAAACATCAGTGTCTCTTTAGTTGTGGAAACAGACGTCTCCTGATCAGAGAGCAGAGAGCTGGTACCGGAGATCAGTTCGTTGAAATCCGGGGCAAACACACTGACAGTAAGTTATGGTTTCTATTTACATTTTATGCTTAAGGAAGCAGAGAAATTTAATTCAATCAAAATATTTTACTTTCCTGCAATGAAAGGTTGTTTAATTTAGTGCTAGAGCTATAAGCTACAAAGTAATGGAAACTATTGACCAGAAATTAGGAGTATTTAAGGTGAAACCTAATAAAACAGAAAGACAAATACACTATTCCTTTTAAGGTCTTAAATGTTCCTTGTCTTACATTTGAGCTTTCTATTGCTTGTTCTTATTGTAAAATATTGTGTATTTCAGTGTCCACTTCAGTAGATATCCAAAATGCATGGGACATGATAAAGGTGATGATGAGACGGCTGTATGAGCTCACACAGCAGTGGAGAGGCCTGTGCCAGTACGTGCACAGCCCGTGTAGACACATGGGCTGCAGGGCTTACTTTGAGTGGTCAGACTGGCAAGAATGGACTGATCCTAACACAAGTGAAAAATTTAATATGTACGTTGTGGTTCAGTGCTTTTTAGCTTTCACTTGATGGAAGCCCTTATCTTTTATGTTTTAACTTCATTGTTCATTTTAACAGGGCTCCAGAGAAGAAAATCACTTGTACCAATGGACACACTCGCAGAACTGAACTGCTGTTTCCTGTTAGGTAATCTTTGTTTTGTAGATGTTTTTATTTGTTGGAACTCTTTCACAAACTATCTACTATCCATTTTAAATTCCCAAATCTTTTTTTTCCCCCCATAGCGGCGCATGTCTGAAGATCTGACACCTGACAATTGCCACCTGCCTTAAACTCGTTTGCTGTCACTTTATTTTGAAGAAAAAAATATAATAATAAGTACAATTAAAGCAATTTTATTGCATACACCATAGATTTCAAGAATGTTATCGTTATAGGGAAACCTATGTAACTTGTATACTTTGTGGGATTGGAGAAGCTTTTCAACATTGCCTAATAGAATGTCCAGTCCACTAGAGGGTGCTGTTTACTTTATTAAAGTTTGTGGTCTTCATATGTTTCTCCTTTTGGAATTGAGTCTTCCTATATTTATTTAACAAAGAAGAAAGAATAATTCAACTGTGTATATTTAAGTATGTTTTGAGGAGCAATTTATTTTTCTGTGTTTTTTTGAATAAGTGGTTTGTCCCGTGGCACGGTGGCTTAGTGGTTAGCACGTTTGCCTCCCACCTCCAGGGTTGGGGGTTTGATTCCTGGCTCTGCTGTGTGTGTAGAGTTTGCATGTTCTCCCCATGCCTTGGGGGTCTCCTCTGGGTACTCTGGTTTCCTCCTCGGTCCAAAGACATGCATTGTAGGTTGATTGGCATCTCTAAATTGTCCTGTGATGGGTTGGCACTCCATCCAGGGTGTATCCTGCCTTGATGCCCAATGATGCCTGAGATAGGCACAGTCTCCCTGTGACCTGAGAATAGATCGGATAAGTGGTAGACAATGAATGAATGGTTTGTCCCAAAATTAAAATGCAACAAGTATTGATATTTTCATGTATTAACATGCCTTATTTTGACCTGTGAAAACTTAAAGGCTGTTTAGACATGAATCACATTAACATTTGCTGTTGCCACAACTGAACATATTTAGCTGAAATCAGCTCATCTATATAGTGCAAGACTTGTGCAGGTGCAGTTTTTTTCAGGATTAGATCTTGGGTCAGTAGGTGGGTTCAACATTTAAATGATTTTTATTTTGGACTTCCATAAACCTATTGTAATAATAATAAAGTGTGGACTAGAAGGATAATATACAGCAAAATTCTGACGCAGTACAGAATAATAAGGAATTATGGGACTGTCTCTCTGACTGTATTAGGTGGTCATAATTCGGTTTGATTTGAGTTTCAGAATATTTCGAACAATTTTAATAAAGATAAATTGTGACTGGAAAGACGCCTTTTTATTTACCTCATCTTCATCTGGCCTCATTTTACTCCAAATTCAGCTAAAATGTCCAATAGCTGCCTCATTCTTGGACTCTGTAAAGTCAAGCAGTGTTGCTCTGGTGGCATTTGAAAGCTGTTGAAGATCCCTTTTTAAATGTTACATGTGGTAACGTAACCGTATAAACTATATGCCATAGCAATACAATTTATTCAGGAAATATTAGATTAAATATTATAAAAATATTTTCAGCTGAAAATATTACAGCTGAAAATCAAACAGCATTTCATGTAGTTCATAAATAATATGTTTTAAAGTACCATCATTAATGTTTCAACTCTGGGTTTATGTAGTGAAAATTCCAGCATAGCAAACAATTTTTCCAGAGAAGAGACTTTTCCTGACTTTGGAAAAATCCTGCTTATTTGAAAATATTAAGCAGCTGAGAATATGCTTATATAGGCTGTATGAACCAATCATTAAATTTATTAACACCTGTACATTTGTGTAAAACAGTGTATACTGTGCTATTTTCAAGAAAAAAAGGACAGGACATGGGATTTATTTATACAAGTCTATCATATCATTTCCATTTAACAACTTCAGTTCCTACAGCAGGCAGCATGGTGGTGCAGTGGATAGAGTTATTAGCTTACAGCTAATTCCATAGGATTCTCTGGTTTCCTCCAGCCTCCCAAAACATGCAGGTAGGTTGACTGGCTGCTGTAAATTACCCCAAGAGGTGAATGAGTGTGTAAACGCACAGGGAATTATCTTACCTTGTGTGCAGTGTTACTGGGAGGCGCTGGGTCCACCACATTGCTGACCAGGATAAAGTGGATAGATAGATGGATAGATAGATAGTTTTAATGGACAATTTCACAAAACACATACAAGACTGCATTCATACAGAACTTTGAAGCATATAAAATTGTTGAGAATAAAAGCACAAAGGCTTTCCACTGCGGCCCTCAAATGATGTCTTCACAAGACCACATGACACATGCTCCACACATTTCTTTAGTGAATAATTAAATAATTTATGAAGAAGAGAAAACGATTTATTCTCAGCTTAGTTTTTGATGAAATGGCTACTTTCAACATTTTCAGTATTTTTAATGCTACCATATTCAGTTTGTGTTGTCTTTTATTATTGGATTAAGTAGAACTCTCCCAGAATATTGCTGCATAATCCAAATGTCCTTGAACTGATCCTCTGGACAAAGTTTTTAAAGTTGACACATCTAGTAATGCAGCTTTTCTAGCTAGAAATTAATTTTTGCCCACCTTGAGAACAATATAAGATGGCTTCAGTTAACCGTCAAATGAACAGGCAGTTTATCTTGGCTAAAATCTTGGCTGAATCTTCACAATTAATCCATTTCTTTAATCTAATACATCAAAATAAGATCGCACAAGCAAGTTATAAAACAAGAAAAATAACAGTCCAAGAATGCTTCCTTGTGGAAGTCTACAATAATCTTATGGCTTAAGCATGTCTTATTTATGTCTACCAAGTAAGGTAAGATTTAATGGAAACTCACTAAAGACTTTTGATTTATACAGCAAAATGCCATGACCATATCATAGAAATGCCCTCTGACTACTTCCACTGAATAAAGGTCTGTTAAATACCACAGAGAGCAAATTTCCATGGAAAGGGATCTTTTGAATCCAGACTGGAATGTATTCCTCAATCTGTTCATAAATAATCTTTTGCATCAGAATGCCTTTTTCTATTCTATTAAAAAAGAGCATTATAAGGAAATAAGAATCAATGCAATCTGAAACTTCTCTGTCCACTGATCATTATTGGACAGATAAATAATATGTGTAACACAATGACTTTTGCAGAGTCTCTAAGACATGTTAGCTTCTTCCAAATCCTTTGAGGCTCATCTTTATGTTTAATAACATTTTTGCTTGGCTTCCATAATCATCCTCTTTCCTTCATTTTGTAATTTCTTATATTGCACAGAACTGGACTTTGGATCTTAAACCTGAACAAGACAGACTTTGTTATCCAAACTACCTTAAAAATGTCCTCCCTCATCATACCCTCTGTTTCATTCTAATATTAATTCTAATTAATACTGTAAAATTAAGTCCAGTATGTCTTGATAACTAGCTAGTATTTCTGAGGTAACAGATTTTTGCTGTTATTTGCTGTTCCTTTCTCCAGACGATGCTGAAAGCCTGACTTGTGCCTTTTTGAGCGCATTTTTATTAAGCCTAACAAATAAATTCTTATAGACTGTAAGCAGGCTAAACCAGATAATCACACTTTATTTATTTATTTATTTATTTATTTATTTATTTATTTATTTATTTATTTATTTAGAGAATGTACTTTACAGAATGTTAGATGTAGTGCTGTCATCACTTTACTAAAATGAATCTTGATTATTGTTGAATGAATTAAATGTTTCTGCTTAAGAATTAAAGAATCTTTCAATAAATGTAAAATAGATAGATAGATAAATAGATAGATAGATAGATAGATAGATAGATAGATAGATAGATAGGTAGGTAGGTAGGTAGGTAGGTAGGTAGGTAGGTAGGTAGGTAGATAGATAGATAGATAGGTAGGTAGGTAGGTAGGTAGGTAGGTAGGTAGATAGATAGATCGATAGATAGATAAAAGAATTGGTAGCCTAAAGATGTTCATTGTTCTGTATTCGTACTGGTTAAAATATTTAGTTTATCAATGTTACAGAATTAAATATGGACACTGGCCAATATAGAATCAAAAATAAATGGCACCAAATTTTTCCTGTTACTTGGGAAAAGCAGCCTCAT
The DNA here is from genome assembly GCA_033459395.1 of Hemibagrus guttatus. Lineage (NCBI taxonomy): Eukaryota > Metazoa > Chordata > Actinopteri > Siluriformes > Bagridae > Hemibagrus > Hemibagrus guttatus. The sequence goes on along the minus strand of JAUCMX010000026.1, from coordinate 8,562,060 downwards.
TCAACTAAAACATGACAACTCAATATTATATTTACATTTTGAAATCATGAGCAATGAATATCAAAAGCATGATTAGAATGAACCTGACCCCAGTTCTAGCCTTATAACCTTAAGCTATAAGCCTTAAAAAACCATAGAACTTAGAGGTAACATAAATAGATATATAGCAGCTCAAAAACTTGTAAATTAATGTTATATTTTAAAATATGACAATGGAAAATGTAGCATCTAATCTTTTGAATTCATTTATTTTATTTTTTCCATTAATTATTTAACATGATTGAGTCAGCTTTTGCCTTATCTCCCTCAGATATAGCTAGAATTATAAATATAGAATTTTGAAATCTTAAAGCACTTTAAAAACGTGGGAAATGTGGAATAAAAACTCTTACATGTTGTCCTGCAGTCACAGACGCACTGGAACATTCCAGCAGACAAATCTGCGCTGCTTGTCCCTGTTCCCTTTCAGGTCCGCTTCTAAAAACCTAGCCTTTTAAGATGCCCGTTAACCCAATTTTAACCTAAACTGAGATGTATAAATAACCCAGCAGCTTCCGTGGTCTTTGAGGCAGGCAACTTAAAACATTTGAAACTTCTGTGAAGAATTCCGGGTGAAATATACATTATAAAAGCGCAAAACATGGAGGAAAAGTCTAAAGTCTAAAGGGATCTTTAGTCCTGAAGTGCATATTAAGGTCATTTAAAGGTCTAGTCTGGAGATCGAGGATAGACCGTAAGTTAAAACATGGCATGGAGTAAAATATGAGGAATTCACTTCCGACAACAATGTGACGCATTCCGTTTGTCCAGCTCGTGCGCGCGGCGCCGAATAGAGTCTTTTGAAATCGTCAAAGCCACGCGCCCGGCTCGCGAAGCCGGTGCTGGGGGAACCGTTGAGTGGTGGGCGGAGTCTTCTCGGTGGAGCGTGCAGCACCGGGGGGTGGGGGGTGGGGGGGATGTGGCCGTGTGCATGTTGAAAAGGGACCTCGTGTCGCCCGTCACTTTCACATCGGTCGTTGAACAGGTGCCACCAGCATCCGACAACACTGCACTCCGGTTCCGGTTGAGCGCGCCACGCGAAAGGCACGAGAGCGGTGTACAGCCACGGTGTCTCCACTTCGGTTTCGGTTGTACGCAAGTACGTCGCAGTCGAGTTTTTTTTTTTAATTACTTTGATTTCGCTGCGGTTTCATGTATTTCACGGAAATGGAGATCACAAAGACACACATAAGTCCTTGTGCGTACCGTTTACAGATTTCGGATAGTTTTGCGTCTCTACAGAAAGCCGCGTCTCCAAGCAGCCCGGAGCGCGCGGCTCTGAAAAGGCAGCGTTGCAGCAGCCCGGAGCGCCTGAGGTGTACGCGCAGGTTGAACTTCGGAGCTCTTGGGCTCGGGGTCGCTCAGCAGCAGCCGGTGGCGGTGGCCAGGCGCAACGAGCGAGAGAGGAACAGGGTGAAGCAGGTTAACATGGGCTTCCAGACTCTCCGCCAGCACGTACCTAACGGCGCGGCCAACAAGAAGATGAGCAAAGTGGAGACGCTGCGCTCGGCTGTGGAGTACATCCGCGCGCTCCAGAGGCTTTTGGACGAGCACGACGCCGTGTCCGCTGCATTCCGGTGCGGAGTCTCGTCTCCCACGGTCTCGAGCGCGTGCTCTGCTGGCCCGGAGTCCCCCCGCTCCGCCTGCTCATCTGACGAGGGCGGATACGAGCAACTAAACTCGGAAGAACAAGAACTGCTGGACTTCGCCGCATGGTTCGACGGATTCTAATCACAGGTGAGTAAGAGAGCCATGTTCAATCTATGCGAGTTTAATCAACTGACCTTGTGCATGGCTTCCAGACAGGTTTAACGATTTCCATACAAAACAATTATTCAGAATTAAAACAAACAAACAAACAAACAAACAAACAAACAAACAAACAAACGTGCATATGCAATAATGGTGGCGACGCCTTACGTCCCATCAGCAGTTTAATTACTTATTGGAGATTATTCGATTTTAAGCAGTAGTGTTGATTATATTCATATTTAAAATACGCTCATATCATGGCAAACCTTCCCAAATTTTGTCTAACGAACAAAATAATGATGTCCTTATAATGATGTATGTCTACTTTAAAGCACCTTGTACTGCACAACCGTAACGAATCTTTCTGTTCCGCTCCAGGTGTGTTTGTTCCTGTGGTGGTGCTGAAAAGGACAGCGGTTTCGCCGGTGTTCATTTCCGGAGCGCGCGTTACATCAGAACGCGATACATGGCGAGGAAAGTTCTACAAAAGTAACTTCCACCTGTGTTCCTCAGGACATGAAGTCCAAAAACCCGGACACCTCTTAATGATGGGATTACAAGAACATCTGGAGAATATGCGTGGCGAATATTGACAATTACTCAGAAGACTTTTAACACACAACACACACAATATATATAACTGAGTGCAAAGACCTGAGAAAATAATAAAGAAGGCACAGTGTTGGTGCTGGTAGTACTGCACATGTGTAAACACTAAATCTGCATTTGTACAGTCAAAGAGTGAACAGATACTGCATTCACATTACACAAGCAGTGAGGTTTTTTTTTTAATTTGATTAGTGGCTTTTATATATATATATATATATATATATATATGTGTGTGTGCACTTGCGACTTTTTTTATACAAACCTTTAAATATTATTGTTTTATATAGAGAATGCTTATTTTATGTAAAATAAAGATGTTATTTATTCAAAAACAGTTGTGTTGTTGAGTCAATGCAAATCTGAAGCTATTGAGTTAGAAATATAGCCTATGAATTTAAAGCATTTCAAGCTTCTGAGCTCACAAGCTGCATTGAGAAAAAACTATGATAAATTGTACAAGGTTTGTAGTAAAGCTCTGACAATTCTCCACTACATACACACACACACACACACACACACACACACACACACACACACACACACACACACACACACACACACACACACACACACACATTGGAACTGGACATAAACGTATTTGTATTGAAATACAGTCAACATATATATCAGTTTCAGTGCATTAAACTTATCTGAAAACCAAACCTAATACCCTGCTTTCAATAAATCAACCAAGCTATCAGTATGCTGCAGCTTGAATTTAAAAGCTGCATTGAAATAAGATGGTGTGTCATGGGGGATGAGTTTATCAGCTCCTCAAATCACTTTCAGTGGCCATTTGTGAATATCATTCATGCTGGTCTCACATTGGCTGACATTTCAAAAGGAGCCACTCTGCATCGTGTCAGCATGGTTTAATTGATGACACAATTTATTATGACCTAGAAAAGTGAGAGCTGACTGGGAACGGAAAGAACTGGCACAACCTTGAGATCCACTGCCTCACCAGTTAATTTTTAAAGAGACAACAGAAAAAGTTGAAGTTCAAAGCAATTTACAGCACATGAATAGCTTTATAGTGTAACCAATCTGTCTGGCAAGGCTGACATAGACAGTGAAAAGAAACACTAGAAGTCTGATATTGATAAACTGTTTTGGAATGAGTCCAAGTGGACTTCATCAGGGAGCTCTATGAGGTTGAATGTAACACATTTGCTGTAAGTGCTCCCTTTACACTTGTTTGCATGTATGTTTTGTCTTTTGTCAACAGCAGAATAGTTTTATTAATTAAGAACCAAGAAAAGAACAGTAAGGTCATTAGGGTATCATGTCCAGGTGTTAATGTGTTGACATATAAAATGATTTGTGTGAATATTGTGGGAATATTTATGGGAATGATTTGTCGGAATATTGGTAATTAATTTTGATCACATTTACAATAATTACTTAGGTACACTGTATGCAATTAATTACATACTAAATTAATTATGTATGTATGCAGGGGCATGTATGTATGTATGTATGTATGTATGTATTTTGGGCCTGTGTGTGTAACTACAGTACATTTCAGTAATTCTAGAAGATGTAAAAATTAAGCATAATCCATTTTACTCCATATAGAAAGTTTTGGATAAATGTCCTTTATCAACTGTGCACATATATACTATATATGTATTTGTGTATGTATAAACATAAGTAGGAAGTCACAGAGAAACAAGTTTACACTTTGCACAGTGAAGGATAAAAGTCCTTCATCAATTTTGTAAGCCAAGTAGTTCTGAGGGAAGTATGTATATTGTGTATAAGTAGGAAGTAAATTGCAAACATAAAAATAGTAAACTCTAAAATTGTAGCTAAGTCTACACACACACACACACACCACACACATACATACATACAAAAATATATATATATATATATATATGTGTGTATATATATATATATATATACACGGTTTTATGTATATATGTATATATTTTATATATATATATATGTGTGTGTGTGTGTGTGTGTGTGTATATGTACACTTAGCTACAATTTTAGAGAAGTACACTGCAGTTATTTATCAAAAATATATATACGTATATGTATATGTATATATGTATATACGTATATATATAAAACACACACACACACACACACACACACACACATACACACATACATACATACATACATACATATATGTGTGCCTGTTTGTGTAAATGTAAATATGTTCATTTGCATTTTTGTGGCTACAAAAGTTTGAAAGCCCTGTTGCCATTACCAAATCATACAGCACTGCCCTGATCCTGAATAGTCTTTGCATAAGTGACACAAAAGAACTTTTGTGCAAAGGGCTGCACCATATTCATCATGTAGTGTCTTCAAGACAAATCAGATCGGTTGTATCAAGGTCTTTGAAGTCTCTCAAATGTGCAAGTGGCCCAGCGATAGCTAACTTCAGCCTCTTCTGCTTATTTGCAGCAACTGGAGCAGGGGGTCTCTTTAATCTGTGAAAGAGTAAATTCATAATAACGCTGCTCCTATGAAAACAATCAGGCTGATTGACACTACTTTACAGAGCAGCAAACAAAAGCCTGATTTATGCCTGATGCCAAATGAATGAGACGAGCGTGGGTTTCATTCAAACAAATTTTAATCTCACTCTCCCTGCATGCCTTCCTTATAGACTCTCTGCAGAACCTCTGTTTGTTCCCCCCTCCCACTCCCCAGTGCTTTATTTGAGTGTGTGTGCATATATGAGGCCATTCTATGTTGGCAGAACAACTAATTGTGGCTTGCCTGACAGGGCTGGTGCTTTTATCCCACAGAAAGTTTCAGTACGGATGGACACTGGAGTGAATTTTAATAAATCTCCGAAAAATCCAACAAGATCTCCAATATAAAAGAGAATATTGAATTATATGACATTGATTTTAAATTATATGGTATCTACTTGATATCACTGTCACTTCTGCATGTTTTAATACACATTTCATAGCACTGTATCTACCCATATCTCAGGCATTTACACATTACTTATTTCAGAGCATATTTCTTTATTTGGCTATTGCAGTACAGCCACACAGAGCCAAGGTTCCTGATTTTGTGAATTTATGCATCATTTGACAATCAATATTTGCAATTAGACAACTATTTTGATTATTTCCTCTCTCTGTCTGTCTATACACACTCTTTTTTATGCTGTGTGATTGTGTGCAGAGCAGATGATTTATTCTCCCTGACTGTGCATGCTAAAAGAGGTCTTAAATTACCCACACACCCTCCTCACACGCTCCTTTCTACGCACAATAGCTGACGATTTTGGCACAGGGCCAACGATCCCCCCTCCCTCAGACATAACTAACGTTCCTCATTGCACTCTAGTGTTTGGGCTTCAATAGAAACTCCAAAGTAAAACTTACTAATATAAAGTGAGGCATTTAGAAGTCTATAGGCAGTAAAGCAACAATAAAAAGCGAGATGCAGAATGCACACTCCTTCTTTAAAATCCGGTAGGGTCATGACCAACAAGTGGTTTCATTTCATCAATTAATGGCAAATGAATAGAGGTGTAGATGTATTTCCCAGAAAAGAGTATTTGTACTTGTTCTTCAATAATGTGATGTTCTTCGATTAGTGATCAGTCAGTGAAAAAAAAAGAGAAAGAAAATAAAAAAATAAACAATAAGAGAGTATTAAAATTTTGTGAGACAATTTTGGGGAAATTCGAAATATAATAATAATAATAATATTGATGTGTTATGCATATATATATATATATATATATATATATATATATATATATATATATATATATATACAGTGGTGTATTAAAATGTGACAAACATGCAAAAAAAAAAGAAATCAGGAAGGGGGCCAACACTTTTTCACACCACTGCATATTAAAACCTTAATAGTGTGTCCCCCTGTCAGGAAAAAAAAACAAAGACTGAAAGTAGTAAACTGTAAAAGTTTTATAAAGGACACTATAACAGAGCCTTTCCCTATCACAGAAGACCCTGGTATTTCTAGGTAGAAAGTTATAAGTAGAGAGTAAAAAACCTTTTATGTAAGCCCTATAAAATGAACGTTGCCTAGGAAAGCTATCAATCAGTGAAAATATTAAAAAGGGGAGTTCTGTGTAGGACATTACAACAGTGTGCTTTCCTGTGGAAATGGTTCCCTATTTACTATCCCTTTCACTCTCAGAGAAAACCCTTAGATGTTCTATGTAAAAACCTATAACAGAGCATGTTCCTATTACACAGAACACATGTTCTTTGAACTCTACAAGAGAGTGTTTCCTTGTCATAGAGAACCCTCAAATGTTTATGTAGAAACCCATAATAGAGCGTCTCCCTATAAGAGAGAGTCATTCTATTTTCTATGTAACAGCTTATAACAGAGTGTTTCAAAAGCTCACTGTAGAAACGTATAACAATGCTTTGCTATCAAAAGAAACTCTTTAATCTTCTTTGCACAAACGTATAACAGAGGTTGCCTATCAAAGAGAACCTATACCTACTCTGTGTGCAAATGTATGACAATATATTTCCATATTAGAGCCTTAAAAGTTCTATGTAGAACATTATAACACAGACTCATACAAACTTACAGTACATTTACATTTCTGGCATTTGGCAGACGCTCTTATCTAGAGTGACGTACAAAAGTGCTTTAAAGTCTCTATCAATGAATACATTAACACTGGTTCAATAGGTCACAGACTTAGGATACCATTAGTCTAAAAACTGAGTTGTTGATTTTTTTTTTTTTTTTTTAAATATGTACATACAACATATAAAAATACATAAAAAAAAACCGGGAAAAAAATAAAAGCTAGGCTGTACAGACATCGAGCGGAAGTTCATTCCACCACCTCGGTGCCAGAACAGAGAAGAGTCTAGATGTATACCTACCTTTTACCCTGAGAGATGGTGGGACCGGTCGAGCAGTGTTAGTGGATCGGAGGGAGTGAATTCCTGTGTGAGGAGTAATGAGAGCTTTGAGGTAAGATGGTGCTGGTCCATTCTTGGCTTTGTAGGCCAGCATCAGTGTTTTGAATCTGATGCGTGCAGCTACTGGAAGCCAGTGGAGGGAACGCAGCAGTAGGGTGGTGTGGGAGAACTTAGGCAGGATGAAAACAAGTCGTACAGCAGCATGTACATGCAAGAAAGGACCTTAAATGCTTTATCTAGAAACCTCCCTTATGTAGAAACAGAGTCTTCCTCAAAAAGAGCTTTTAGATTTTCCATATCGAACCCTACAACTGTTCCCTTGTCATAGCAAGCCTTTAGATGTTTCTGCTGCTGTTGCTTTCGGCTGCTCCCTGTTCGGGGTCGCCACAGCGGACCAACTGGTCCGCACATCAACTTGGCAAATGTTTTACGCCGGATGCCCTTCCTGACGCAACCCTCCCATTTTTCCGGGCTTGGGACCGGCACTGCATCCAGTGGCTGGGGTTGAGGAATTGGCTGGGAATCGAACCCGGGCCTTCCGCTTGATAGGGTTCGATTCCCAGCCAATGCCTCAACCCCAGCCACTGGATGCAGTGCCGGTTGCTTTATGTAAAAACCTCTAACATAGTGTTTCTCTATAACAGGGAATCCTGAAATGTTCTAAGTAGAAACCTATAACAGAAGCATTTACATATGAGAGAAAACCCTTACATGTTTTATTTAAAATTGTATAACAGTGTTTCTCTGTCACAGAGAACCCTTAAATGTTCTATGTAACAACCTGTATCACATAATTTCCCTATCAGAGTAAATCTACTCTGAAAAATTCTTTGTACAAATTTATAACCTTTAACTGTTCTCTGTCCTATAACAGAACTATACTATGTCCGATAACAGAGCTTCCCTATCAAAGAGAATTCTTAAATGTTCTATATATTTTAACAGTGAATGTTAGAGAGAACGTTCTTAAATGTTCTATGTAGAACCCTATAACACAGTGTCCTTGTTAAAGTGTACCCTTAACTGAGCTATGTCGGACTCTTTAACAGAGTATTTTCCTTTTCAGAGAGAACCTTAAATGTTCTATGCATATAGAAACCTACAAATAAAGTGCTCCTCTATCAGAGACCCCTAAAATATGTAGAACCCTATAGGAGTATGTGTTCTACCAGGAAATGGTTTCAAGTAGAGCACCTTTAGAAAGCTAAGGGCCCATAACTATAGAGAACCCTTGAGTGTACCACAGTTTGATGGGCTCACTGGACTAAAGGAATCACAACATTATGAAATACAGAGACATAACAAAGAGAGACTGGCTGGTATCACACAACTGTGTGTGGTTTGTGGAGTCTCCCTGTGGACTGATCAGGGGGCACATAAGTAAATACGCTTGTCTCGCTTCTATCACACAGCCACACTTCCATTGTTGTGAGCCATCTAATATCTCCATGGCTTCTGCTTGTTTGTTGAGCTGCACTGATTAGAGGTCCGCTTTGTGGGTGGCTCTCTGAATTTATTCAGCCGGCACGAAGTAAGCTCAACAGTCAACTAACTTTCTCCTTCTGGATGAAGACTGATGTGTAATGGATGATTGAAAATTCTCTTCCTTTATCTGCCTTATTACATAGCAGTCAGCTGTGTTGACTAACCGCTTTTCAATATAGCTATGTTGTCAACTCTTAGCTTGGACCTCTGTTTTACTAAACATGGCATGTAGGGTTGCTTCATCATGAAACTGTGTCAGTACATTTTTACATTTTTTGACAGGTTACAATTTTCAATTGAATTTATCTAGTATTTTATTAAATGTACCTTCCTGCTCAAATATCATTATTAATGTAGTATATTACTCAATCTGAACCTTTAGAAATGCTTTTCACCTGAGAAATGTTTTCGATTTGTTTAGGTGAAACTATACAAGTCTCTGTACAATTTGTTGCTACAGAAATGATAGCATATCCTTATGACTGCAGGAATCTAAACGGCTGTCAGAGCTGCTTTAAATATATAAGAGGAATAAAACACTTTAGAATGCATCTCTGCACTGTGTCATGGATTATTTTTATACAACAGCATGTTCTGTTGTGTTTACTCGTGTGTATTTGACAAATACTTACTAAAGGATCTAAAATAGCCTGTGGGGTCTGGTTTATATTATTCATAATTATTAAATGAATGAGAAAACATATTCTGGCATGTTCTCAAGGCCAACATTTGCTTCTGCCCATACCCATTATATGCATCACAATGCGTCTGCACAGTCAGTGTAGTGTATTTTCAAATATTTGACTATCAGCCTTTGTTTCCTTACAGGATCATCTCTGCTTATGTGTTAGGGGGTTTCTTGTGCTTCCGGCAGGCTCTTCTCCACTCATTCTTATTAATGCTTTTTATTTGTCCTTTTATTAGTGTAAACTAAAATTATTCCCATTTTTGATCTTTTGAATGGTAGCGTGATACTGTGCATTCATGTAAAAACCTAAAACTCTATCAGAAAAAAATTTGATCAAGTTTAGAAGAGTTTATCGGATAGTTACTGTACAGGTTCTTTAAGGGGCTGTGTGTAACCCTCTCTAAACGGGAAACATTGTTGAAGAGATTACATTCACAGGGTTGCCCCAGAGACACAAACTGAATTTATCTTCTGCATTTCTATAACGAACTTTTTCCACTAATAGTATACAGTATATATTCTCCAATCAGCAAATAAGATTTTCTGCATTGATGCTGCACAAGGTGTGAAAATTCTGTTGTTTTTTTTGTAGGTACTGATTTGCATGCCATGGAGTGCGAGTGTATGCACGGCCCCTTGGCCTTCCCAGCCTGCAGGTTTAATCATTGGCTTGACGTTCAGGTGCCCCCTTATCACCCCATGATTAACAATCTGTGTGTTTAGCGTAGCACTGTAGATAGAATCGGCCTGAATACGAGACCTCATTTATCAGAGGCTTGATGATTAAAGATATGAGCTCAAAAGGGCTTGTGTCAACAGCTAAGCAGGTGCTAGCCATCGCTACTGTAGAGGTCTTCTGAGGTAGTGATCGTCATGTTTTTGAACAACAGTTGATTATTGGAGCAACAACATCATGTTGTGATGGAAATTTGACAACCTATATTCCAAAGAATATTTCTATATGCCTAGAAAAATATACAAATGTAAGCAGCTATTTACACAATCTCTTTTATAAATAAAGAAGTTGCTTTCGGCTGCTCCCTGTTCGGGGTCGCCACAGCGGACCAACTAGTCCGCACAACAACTTGGCAAATGTTTTATGCCGGATGCCCTTCCTGACGCAACCCTCCCATTTTTCCGGGCTTGGGACCGGCACTGCATCTAGTGGCTGGGGTTGAGGCATTGGCTGGAATCGAACCTAGGCCTTCCGCATGATAGGCGAGTAACCTACCACTGAGCCACCAATGCCTCAATCTCTTTTATAAATAAGTGGTGAATTTATATGTTGACTTAAGAACATTCCTTGTACACAAAAACACACTCAACACATTCAACACACTGAATGTCCATAAAGCAATTACGCATAGCAAACATTACTTATTTTTAAATGCCACTCGGCTGTAGTGCTGCCTGTTCAAGGAAAGCAGCAGGTAATTTCCTGAATTGTTTTGTTTTTCTCTCTTCTCTACACACATTCTGGTGTGTTCTCAAGGCCAATATTTGCTTCTGTCCATATACAATTATATGCATCACAATGCGTCTGTTTAGTGAATGTAATGTATTTTCAAATATTTGACTATCAGCCTGTGTTTCCTTGCAGGATCATCTCTGCTTGTGTGTTAGGAGGTTTTGTGCTTGATGCAGGCCCTTCTCCACTCATTCTTATAACCGCCTTTTATTTGCCTGTCGTGCACAAGAGACATAATGGAATTCAGGCTCTAATCAGGCCTGTGCTCTCTCTTATTTTTTTCTTTTATACTCTTTTTCTCTCATTATATCAATACTCTGCCCCCTCCTTTACTGCCTCCCTCTGAATGAGGGATTGAGGATGGAGGCCCTGGGAGGGGCAGAGAGGGGGTCTGAATGGCAGAGCGGGGTTTGATGGGGGTTGCTGGGGTACTGGGTGCGTTTGAAGGTGGAGGTTTTGGAGTAGTTGCTCCACCTCTCCACTATTTATTTATATTATAGCATCTGGAATTTTACTGACTACCATGTCTCACCTTCACTCATTGTGAAACTCTATGAAACCTTATTTGTCGAATTTTACCTCTAAGTCTCTGTACCTAAATGGAATTAATAGTAAGTTGCAACAATAGTAAAAATCTCCTGCTGCTATATTTTCAAGGTCAGTTGTTCTGTAGAGGTTGAATTAAGGTTGACTGATCTCTTGCTGTCCTTTGCTGTTATGATAGGACCAGCTTGCATATTCCTTTCGCTCAATTAGACCTCTTCTGTTTGGAGTGGAATTTTAGGGCCTCAAGGCCTCTCCCCTCTCATTGCTAAGAGATAAGTCTACTATCATGCAAATACTAGCGTTTAAACCTATTAAATCTTTTGTTCCTGAATCTTTAATTCTTTTTGTAAATGACTTGGATGGTTATTTAGTTGGCTTTCTAAATTGCACATCTGTTAGATACAGAAAATATCTATTCGCAATAAAAAAACGTAGACCAGAGCGAAAGCAATCAAAAAACAAACAAGAAAATCTATAACGATAAGAAACAACATTTGTTGTTACATTTGAATGTCAGATCATGTAAAGCATAAGGACATACTAACAGGTTGCTGCCTGTTAGGACACTGATAAGTGATAAGTTAGGACACTGAGATTTAACTGACCTGTCTGTTTTCCAGGCCGACTCCAGGTTCTTCTGTTCCTCAAATATAATAAAGCAGATAAAACATATTTACATAGTCAATACGTAGTATTTTATTCCTAGATTACTTACAGTGCTGCTTGACATTTAGTTATTTGCGTATCCTGAGACAGACACTTTGCCCCCAGCCCTGTTGACACTTGAGACAAGAAGAAAACCGTCGCATACCTTTGTACACGTTTTGTCACTTACTGCATGTGAGATGGGAAATACTTCTATTCAAAAAATAATCCAAGCTTTACTAGTGTTTATGGTACACTATAAGTGCTTAGTCTAAAAGTACTAATAAGAAAAAACACAAATTCTCCTGCCAAAGAATACCAAATTATACATCGCTGACAAATTAGAGATATCAGACGGTTTTGGCAGGACACCTTTTACCGGGTTGTGAAGACGAAACACTCAGACACATGCAATGTTTGATTGACGTGATTAATGAATCAGTCGTCATTTTTTCTAAACTCAAAATTTGAAGCGACACATCTAAAGCCATTCTTCTGTCCAGATCATCTGGTTGTGCTTGATTGAACTCTTTATGACAATTTTGTTCAGCCTAGACTGACATTTCACAGATAAAAAAAAAGAATAATCAGATATATTTGAACTCAGCATTTTAATTAAAATGTAATTCATTTGAATACATGAGAGAAAATCATACAGTGTTTTCTTTTTGGATTTTATTGCTTACTTTTTACTTACTCCTTTTTTTTTTTGTTCAGTCTTGTTCAGATAAATGAAGCAGAAAGGTAAAAAAAAAGGAATGTCAAATGTAAATGTCAGTGATGAACCATAAAGATTATAAATCACATTTTATCTCTTATTACAGAAGCTGTTAATCTTTATTTTTTTCTTGCCAAAGATTATTTATTTAACAAAAAAAGGGGTTGTTTATTTCAGCTTCTTTACTCATAATTATTATTTCCAGGAACAACTCGAACATGATCCAACATGCCCAATATTCATGCTTGCCTTTCACTGTTTGAAGCAGGCTTTTAACTTTCTACTTCCTCTCATGTCTTCACAGTGACATGAAACTTTTCCGAAATCACATGATATGTTTTCAGGCTAATTCATTTGACTAATTGATATCAGTACAGTGTATGGTAGTATATTACCAATAACATAGCTTTGTTTGTGTGTGTTGGAATTTAGCCTGTGTTTGGAGAAGCCGGTTTGCTTTTGAAATGTGGTGACTCTCCTCTAACCGCCACTCCATGCACATCTAGGCCACAAGAGTTTAGGATTATTTAGTGTCTGTTGTGCTTTTCACTCAGATATGGATCTCAAACAAAACAGGACGTTTAAGGTTGCTGTCTCTGCTTGTTTTCTGAATGGCTCCATGCCATTTACTGTGGGCACTTCTCCTTTCAAGGCACATGGTACACAGCAATTAAACAAATAATCCACATTTTAACATTACACCCACAGCTATTATAGTGTCCATAATAAGATGAACTAATGCTGTCTTTTATTCGTTGTCATGTGGGTGTGTGTGTGTAGGCTTATTGTAAGCATTGATAACTAGGTATATGGTGGCTATAAAGGTCTTATTTTTCACTATATATATATATATATATATATATATATATATATATATATATATATATATATATATATATATATATATATATATATATATATATATATATATATTTGAACATTCTCTGTTATCATGTAAAAACTTTGTTCACTCTTTGTGCTTTGTGATATTTTCAACTTCAGTAAATCACATCGTTTTATTTATCTAAATGAATTTTACGGGCTTTAATCCTATTTTGAAGTTGTACATGCACATTAGCACACTACTGAATTAGCACACTGATAAACTCAGGAGGACAAAATACTCAGTGCTGGCAGATGGTGGAAGGTTCCAGGAGAAAGGTCTCCTGTGGCTGTTCTCCGTTCACAGCGAGCGGTGGTGTTTCGGCATTCATGCCATCTTTAAAACCTCAGCATCCACATTCAAGGATCCAGAGTCCACATCTTGGCAGGAGCCCAGAGACCAGTGTCCAACCTTTGCAGCATGCCTGAAAGTGTATAGCCTTAATTCCACCACCACGTCCATGCTGTCTCTTTGCATGGAGTTCACCTTTTGGCAGCCTCCCTTTTATTTCTCCCTGCCACTTTCTTCATTCATGCACTCATTGCTTACACAAAAGATGGGGCCTGGGCCTCTCACAGGCTTTGACTGAACTGAGAAATCACATCCTGTCAAATGGGGACCAAAGAGTCTCTCAGTGCATGATGATATGTATGGCACGGATGGCCATCTGTCCTTTTCGAGAAAGGAATGAGATTGAGCGGAGGAATGGTTCAAAAAAAATTCCTTAAGTGCTTATTAAGGGGAAAAGGATAAATGTGTACAAATCCATTTCTATTTCTTAGATGAACTTATGGAATAATTTATTTGGATTGCTCCAACATTGGGAGAATAGCCTTGTCTTAAATGCTCTTAAACTTACATTTACATGAATACTGCTTGTGTATGTTATTTGGGAAAAGTAGGACATCCTAGGATGCTTTTTTTTTGTTTTGATCCATCATCCAAGTTCAGTTTCAAGAAAAGGTTACCTACCATGACTGCTCCCCTATACTACAGCCTCTCTTTTTCTCTGCTCTCTCTGCCTTTCTTTTGCCTTCTTCCTTCTTCACCCAGTGTGGCCCAGACACCATGCCGTCTGGAAGCTGTCCGCCCTGCGTCTTCCCTAAAAGCCTGCAGAAACTGTGGGGTAATGGCTATTGTGTGCTCTCATTGATCCTTGACTGGCCATATTGTGGCCCAGCGGGATATCAAAGAGACAAAAGCGGTGTGCTGTATTGTCCTATGCTCCAAATGAAGAAGTCCGTCCTCCCTCAGAGGCCTACCCTGGAAGCGTCAGCACTGAGATGTTCTATGAGAGAGAAGGAAATGGGGATATGGTTAATTATTAATGCACCAATTCAGCTTTCCTACAGGAGCTATACTCCCTGCTAATTTCTACAAAGGCCCTGGAATGTCCACAGACTTGCACAGATGTTGGGCCTATTTGTGGATCTGTACCCGCATAAAGTTCTGTGTTCTGCATTTAGGGTAGTGCTTAAAGATTATAATGTTTGCAAAGTTTAAATATAGTATTGGAACATGATTTTTAAGCACTGTTGTTGGCCTGTAGTTGATCTTGAATGGAGCATTCAATATATCCAGAGGCACTGTACCATATTATAACCTTTTTCACTGTTGAACTATAAAAGTAGGTGGTACAAAAACAGCATGCTGGTGCCACTTTGAACCATTGTATATATTTTATAGTGTGGGTGGTACAGTTTAGTGTTAGCCCTGGTTGTGTTCTCCAGGCTGACACCTAAGGTTCTCTATTTTACTTCCAAAAACACTATTTCCAGCCCTAAAGCACCTCATACATTTTTGTAAGCATTCCAGTATAAAAGTCAAAATGGTTAACATTTGGCTCAATCATAAAACCTTTAGTGATAGTAAGTAACATTTAAATTGCTGCAGCCTCTTTATTTGTGTGTAAAGTTAACTTAAAATGACACTATGGCAATTTAAAGAAGTTGGTATGCATTATTAAATGTAATAGCTGAGTTGTTCAAAGTTGCATACCTATAGCTGCAGTAGCATCTTAAAGCTCTGTGTCTCTACTGAGGGCTTCTCCTTCCTCTCTTCTTTCTGTAATGAACTTGCTCTCTCCACCAGCCTAATCCCCCATTCACTTGGAGGGTCATTTTGGTTCAGATGCACCTTCAGCCTTTTCCAAAGTTTAATTAAACACTCCCCCTACTTTAAGCCAGACAGAGCACTCTCCCTACAGGCCTTGCCTTTACAATGAAGTGAGCCCTTCATTCAGTGCATTGTGAGACTTAATGGCATCCTTGTTTGGTTTGAATCCATACGCTGGCTCCTTTGGTGCAGAGAAAGCCAAGCTTTCTCGCAGGCAGGAATGGAGGTGAGGTTTAATGAGTGCATGATGCAGAAGTCTCCCTCAACAACGCATGCTACTGTGGTGCACTGGTGTCACATAACCACACAATTCAAGCCAAGTTCCCAGTGGTGGAGGCTCATTATAAGCAGAACCCACAACCAGATTCTTCAGCCAATCCAAGTTTGTAAAACATTTATCAAACTGCTTCCTTTATATTTTATGGATCAACAACTTATTTGTTTGACTTGATGTTCCCAGTCAGTAAGTGACACCATGTTACTCATATTACCTTAAAAAAACAGTTGGTGTGTTTTGTATTCAAATATGTGTAATCTCTTCATCTTGTTCCTTAATTTAAGCAAATCCTGAGCCTTCAAAAGTGAAGCCTTGGGAAAAAACCCAAAAGAATAAATAATACTTTTTGTTTGTCAATGACATTTCTTATCTTGCCTTGCCAGCACTAGAGCCCAGGGAAGTGAAAGCTTCTCCCTGGCTTTGTGACTGGCGCTGCTGTTTGGCTGTGTTTGTTGCGGGTCACTAGAGCCCTCCTGCATTATTTGTTCCACTGCCCACCCCTTAACTAGATTCAGCGTGTTTGTTTTCTAGGGGGTGACATGTAGCAATTGTTGGTTGAAATGCCCTGGCTCAGTCTCGGGGGGCTTTGGTTGACCGCACACACCAGCAGCATATGGAAAAAGACTGACAATCAAATTACATTTGTCTTTATACTTTTCTCTTGCTGGTGAAATGAAGAAATGGCCTTTTGGACAGGAAAATTGAAAGAGGCCAGCTAGACCAAGGACCAGAGGGCCAGACTCCATTGGTGCTAATTAGTAAATGAAATAATTGGATCATCTTTTCCTCATCTATCAAAGACTGCTTGGAAAAAAAGTTTGAAAGCAGCGAGCCATGGAATGCCGCTGGGTTACTGAGCCCTTTTCAGATGCCCCCTCTTTTTCTAAAAAAGGAAAAGGAGAATAATCCAATCATTTCTCTGCTTTCATGAACAGGACTGAAAAGGTTTCCAACATATAAAGCATTTGATCCCCACCCCCCTTTCTCACCTTAAGCTTAACCCTGTTAACCCAGGCCACATATCCGACACGTCTCCAAGACCCAGTCACTCATGAGCAGTGGTGCTAAAACATATAGCAAGATATGACATTAAAGAATACTACAGACTTTTAGAACTGAAAAGTCCATTTTTGAGTCTTTGCAGAGTCTCGAGTTGGTCTCAATCCTTTTATTTTTTTTTTATTTTATTTTGGTGTTTGGGATCAAAAGTGAAAGGTGAATGGCCATAAGCCATGGGTGGCCAATTAGGGATGGTCAAGCAAAAAGTTTCTTTGTCTAGTTGTCCCCTACCTAGTACCCTTTTGCACTTTGCCCATCCATCTCTATACTACTCATAACCCAATTACTGCACAATGGTCGAGACAGACCAACCATCCTCTGTTTGGAAAAGTAAGACATTCTTTTAAAAGTCTCTTTCAAATGTTTGTACAATTGGAACAATGGCCTTTTAGCAATTCTAGTTGTATAAAAGGTTATGATAGAAATTAAAAGTTCAGCGTTGCTTTTGCTTCTTTCCGGAGGCTTTTGACCAGAAATTTAAGGGGATTGCTATCCTTCAGTTCAAAACAACATGACAACAATAATCCTCCTTGTAAAACTGCAACTTCATCCCTTCCAGATTAATGTTATACATCCTTAACATCTTGTGAGATACATATTATCAATATATTATGATAGATGATTTATTCAAAGAGATAATTCTAGAGAAAATGGGCTGGAGAGGGACATTTTATTTGTATTAATTGTACTTTATCTTGTTGCTGGTGTACCATTGCTATCCATCTTTTATCTTCAGTTACCTTTTAGAGTAATTCTTTAAAGGTAAATCAGTGATTCCTATAGTCTAATTATGTACTTTAAATTATTTAAGGTGGGGGGCACGGTGGCTTAGTGGTTAGCATGTTTGCTTCACACCTCCAGGGTTGGGGGTTCAATTCCCATCTCTGCCGTGTGTGTGGAGTTTGCATGTTCTCTCCGTGCCTCGGGGGTTTCCTCCCCCAATCCAAAGACATGCATGGTAGGTTGATTAGCATCTCTAAATTGTCTGTATTGTGTGAGTGAATGAGAGTGTGTGTGTGCCCTGCGATGGGTTGGCACTCTGTCCAGGGTGTATCCTGCCTTGATGCCCAATGACACATAAGATAGGCACAGGCTCCCCATGACCCGAGAATAGATTGGATAAGTGGTAGACAATGAATGTATGAAAATCACTACACCATTTGTTATGTTACAGCCTTATTCCAAAATGGATTAAATTCATTATTTTCCTTAAAATTCTACAAACAATATCCCATAATGACAATGTGAAAGAAGTTTGTTTGAAATCTTTGCAAGTTTATTAAAATTTAAAAACAAACAAAAAATCACATGTACATAGTATTCACAGCCTTTGCTCAGTACTTTGTTGAAGCACCTTTGGCACCAATTACAGCCTCAAATCTTTTTGAGTATGGTGCTACAAGTAAGGCACACCTATTTTTGGGCAGTTTCTCCCATTTTTCTTTGCAGGACCTCTCAAGATCCATTAGGTTGTATGGGGAGCATCAGTGCACAGCCATTTTCAGATATCTCCAGAGATGTTCAATCGGGTTCAGTCTAGGCTCTGGCTGGACCACTTAAGGACATTCACAGAGTTGTCCTGTAGCCACTCCTTTGTTATCTTGGCTGTTTGCTTAGAGTCGTTGTCCTGTTGGAAGATGAACCGTCACCCCAGTCTGAGGTCCAGAGCGCTCTGGAGCAGATTTTCATCAAGGATGTTTCTGTACATTGCTGCATTCATCTTTCCCTTGATCCTGACTAGTCTCCCAGTTCCTGCTGCTGAAAAACATCCCCACAGCATGATGCTGCCACCACCATGCTTCACTGTAGGAATAGTATTGGCCAGGTGATGAGAGGTGCCTGGTTTCATCCAGACATGATGCTTGCGATTCAGGCCAAAGAGTTCAATAATTAAATAATGAATTCAATCCATTTTGGAATAAGGCAGTAACATAACAAAATGTGAAGAAAGTGAAGTGCTGTGAATACTTTGTGGATGCACTGTATATCAGTAGCCAAGCTCTATAACCAATATTGGAAGGGTTTAATTAATCACAGCATTCTCTCCACCCCTTATTTATTTTGGAAGACAGTTAAAAAACTGCTTATGTCTTCATATCTCTAAGGAGTCTTTGCAACATGAGAAAAAATTTTATAGCAATGTATATACAGTGGGGCAAAAAAGTATTTAGTCAGCCACCAATTGTGCAAGTTCTCCCACTTAAAAAGATGAGAGAGGCCTGTAATTTTCATCATAGGTACACTTCAACTATGAGAGACAGAATGAGAAAAAAAAATCCAGAAAATCACATTGTCTGATTTTTAAAGAATTTATTTGCAAGTTATGGTGGAAAATAAGTATTTGGTCACCTACAAAAAAGCAAGATTTCTGGCGCTCACAGACCTGTAACTTCTTCTTTAAGAGGCTCCTCTGTCCTCCACTCGTTACCTGTATTAATGGCACCTGTTTGAACTCCTTATCAGTATAAAAGACACCTGTCCACAACCTCAAACAGTCAGACTCCAAACTCCACTATGGCCAAGACCAAAGAGCTGTCAAAGGACACCAGAAACAAAATTGTAGACCTGCACCAGGCTGGGAAGACTGAATCTGCAATAGGTAAGCAGCTTGGTGTGAAGAAATCAACTGTGGGAGCAATTATTAGAAAATGGAAGACAACAAGACCACTGATAATCTCCCTCGATCTGGGGCTCCACGCAAGATCTCACTCCGTGGGGTCAAAATGATCACAAGAACGGTGAACAAAAATCCCAGAACCACACGGGGGGACCTAGTGAATGACCTGCAGAGAGCTGGGACCAAAGTAACAAAGGCTACCATCAGTAACACACTACGCCGCCAGGGACTCAAATCCTGCAGTGCCAGACGTGTCCCCCTGCTTAAGCCAGTACATGTCCGGGCCCGTCTGAAGTTTGCTAGAGAGCATTTGGATGATGCAGAAGAAGATTGGGAGAATGTCATATGGTCAGATGAAACCAAAATAGAACTTTTTGGTAAAAACTCAACTTGTCGTGTTTGGAGGAGAAAGAATGCTGAGTTGCATCCAAAGAACACCATACCTACTGTGAAGCATGGGGGTGGAAACATCATGCTTTGGGGCTGTTTTTCTGCAAAGGGACCAGGACGACTGATCCGTGTAAAGGAAAGAATGAATGGGGCCATGTATCGTGAGATTTTGAGTAAAAACCTCCTTCCATCAGCAAGGGCATTGAAGATGGAACGTGGCTGGGTCTTTCAGCATGACAATGATCCCAAACACACCACCCGGGCAACGAAGGAGTGGCTTCGTAAGAAGCATTTCAAGGTCCTGGAGTGGTCTAGACAGTCTCCAGATCTCAACCCCATAGAAAATCTTTGGAGGGAGTTGAAAATCCGTGTTGCCCAGTGACAGCCCCAAAACATCACTGCTCTAGAGGAGATCTGCATGGAGGAATGGGGCCAAACTACCAGCAACAGTGTGTAAAAACCTTGTGGCGACTTACAGAAAACGTTTGACCTCTGTCATTGCCAACAAAGGGTATATAACAAAGTATTGAGATGAACTTTTGTTATTGACCAAATACTTATTTTCCACCATAACTTGCAAATAAATTTTTTAAAAATCAGACAATGTGATTTTCTGGATTTTTTTTTCTCATTCTGTCTCTCATAGTTGAAGTGTACCTATGATGAAAATTACAGGACTCTCTCATCTTTTTAAATGGGAGAACTTGCACAATTGGTGGCTGACTAAATACTTTTTTGCCCCACTGTATGTGTGCAACTGATTGTCACTGGTTTACATGAATGTAGTATTTTCTCTAGATCTTCATGCATTTTGATAGGATCCTCAAACGGTCATATTCATCTAGGCATGGTACTGGGCTTGACTTCAAAAAGAAAGCTGTGCGCTAAAGAAACTGATTAGCATGAGAAAACCATTTGTATTTAGTGAATGTAGCTATAGCTATGCATTGCATTGTTTTCTGAATCCAGACAGTGAAACAGGAGCAGGAAGCATGTCTTGGAATCTAAGCTTGCTTACAGATTTGTATATGTTGGATATTCTGCAGAAGTGGTACATAACACTGGTCCCCATTAAACGGGCATAAAGAGGCAGCTAAAACATATTTATAAACATCATATTTAATACTTGAGTATTGATAAAAATAAAAAATAAAAATCTAATGCTTAATATAAATACTTTAACTCCCCCTAATATTCCTTGAAAATGGCTACTACAATGACTTTGACATTGACAATGATTTTCTTTCAATAATTTGTATCTGTGCTAAATGTATATTTCATTCATTCATTCATTCATTCATTCATTCATTCATTCATTGTCTGCCGCTTATCCGAACTACACTTGGGTCACGGGGAGCCTGTGCCTATCTCAGGCGTCATAGGGCATCAAGGCAGGATACACCCTGGACGGAGTGCCAACCCATCGCAGGGCACACACACACACTCACGCAATCACACCCTACGGACAATTAAGAGATGCCAATCAACCTACCATGCATGTCTTTGGACTGGGGGAGAAAATCGGAGCACCCGGAGGAAACCCCCGAGGCACGGGGAGAACATGCAAACTCCACACACACGGCGGAGGCAGGAATCGAACCCCCAACCCTGGAGGTGTGAGGCAAACGTGCTAACCACTAAGCCGCCGTGCCGCCCATGTATAGTTCATTACACCTCTAATGTGACCAGGAAGAGGTGCTATCCTCTTTTGCTCTGGATCTGGATCACATGGTTAGTAGAGATCCTTCAAAAAACTTTAAATAAAGCTGGTAGAAAACTATTAGAAAATACAAAATGCAATGTTACATTAACTTTAATGTGTTTTCCATGACTTGCTTCAAAATCACTGATTGTCAGTCTTCTCCTACATATAGTATACATTAAGATAGGTACTACATTAGCTTGGCTTGACACAGCTGGAAGACTCAAAAGAGAAAGATTTATGCTACTATCAGAAGATGCTGGGATTTCTCATTATTGAGATGTTTGATTGCTGTGACATTCATCTGTCATAGTCAGGTTCTTTGTAAATCATGTGCATTGTACATAATATTCAAACATTCTATTGTTTTTTTTTATTAACTGAAGTGTATTTCAGAGAGATTGACACACCTGAAGAAAGAAAATATTCTGAAAAGCGGAAGAGAACACTGGAAATTTTAGAGATGTATGGCATATGACATATGAATGAAAATTAGATCTAATAAAACATCCAAAAAAAACGCTAATAAGAACAGAAAACATTATATGACTCCTTTTTATTCCTGTTTTTTTTTCAGTTCAGGTTATTTTTAAAAGTAAACATTTAAATCAATTTAGAGACTTTTATTACTACCCAACATGTATAGACACATACAAATTGAAAGCTCACATTCAAATATATTAAAATTTTTATTTTTTGTCACTTCTATGTCAGGACCAAACACAGTGAACATGAATAAACAGTAGAAAGAGATGATTATATAGTTCATAACTTGTGGTTGGGTAAATTTCCACAAACATGATAGAACATGATGCTATTTAAAGTGTACACACTGCCGCAGCTATCTCGACTTCTATCAAGATCCAGACGTAAGTAACAAACCTGTTTCACTTTCTTAGAATTTATTGACCACTTCTTTCTAAACTAAAGAACAGGAATTTGTCATTGTTTTGGTTTACAACACCAAATAAGCCATGCCAGAGGACAAAACTTGTTTGCTGTGTTTATAAGTGGGGTTTCCCTGCTTGAGTTTTTGATAAAACAGATCATGTTTAAGGCAATGCAGAGTGGTTTTGTTGTTTACTTTTCTACCTGTTGCTTTGTCTGTGCATTCCTAAAACTCCTCTGTTTTAGATTGCATGCATGTATCCCAGGTGCAACCATGCTTTCCAGCTCATGCTGCTGTTTATCTCCCAGTGTGTGACCCAGGAAATGCCACAGCATGCCAGTTTTTTGACTTAACACCTCCTTCTGCTCTTTACTCAATGCAGCCCAGGGCCTTATTAAGGTTGCCCAGTGAGCAGTCTGTCAATTGTAGCTACTGGGGAGTACATTATGCCCCTAAAATCCACAGTGACTCCAATAAGAGCTTCCCAATCACCACTGAGAGCCACTGCTGCCCAATATCCTTTTGGAGAAGGATTTAGAAGCGCGACTCAAGTCATACACTGAATCTCTCAGATTAACGGAGTGTGGGGCCTGCTGCTCAAACTCCTAGCAAGGCCTATGTTCCGCTCAGGGACAAGGGGGAGACTCTATTGTCCAAGATGAAGCCTCTCTCTGCTGGAGGAGCTGAGGGCTCTTTGTGTGCTCTTGGGCTGGAGAAAGGGTTTGAGAGCTAATGAGGGCTGTGGATTACAGGGTGCAGAGCACTCCTCAGGCCTTAGCGCTCCTGCAATAAGCAGATAATTACACCACCGTTTGGAGTAAAAATCGCCAGAGGGCACAAGGTCGTGGGTTGACCTGAGCGTGTGGCCGAAGTGACCCTTGACAGTAGGCTGCTACGTGGGTTTATAGCACTCAGGAGCCCTCAGAACAGCATGGTCTAGATGCTATTAACATGAATGATCTCAGGGCACCAAGGGTCAACCCTGAGCTAGCAGCTCAGTTGAAGACATCTTGGAACAGATGACTTAAAATATTGAGCATCTTTTTTTAATGTGCTTCTTTTTTTAATGTACAATATTCTTCTGAAGTCAGTAGATAAACTATACACATCAATCAAGAGCTAACAGTATATTCCAAAGTGGGTTTTCCTGTGAATAAATATTCAGCGTCTTTGTTGAATGTTCAGAAGAAAAAAAAATATATATGTATATATTAATAAAAGTCAAGTCTATAAACCCTGGACAATAATCATCTTGCCGCAACATAATAATTCTTCAAATTCCTTCAGAGATACAGCTTATCAGATGCGGCAGATCAAAAAGACAGTTTTACCGGCACACCCACACATTTTATATGGTTTATGAAAGGCACCCTGTTCCCAAGTGACACAATAAAGTAATAAAAGACCTTTGCTCTCAGATTATAATTCAAAATGGCAGATTGAAGGGATACTGAGAGACTCCCTTTGAGCTCCAGGATGTCACAGATGCCCTGGCACCTCATTTATTTTCATCAGGACCAATGGGCCTTGTAGCATTGTGTATCTACCTCCAACTGAGCCAATACACTTTGCCTAGCAACATGTAGCCCTGCAGGGCATACGCTGGACTACGACCTCCAGCAAACATGATGTGTGTGCGTACACACACACACACACGCGCACACGCACACGCACACACACACACAAACACACACATATATATTCAGCCCATTAAATGCATGCAATAACTCTAATTATGCAGGAGATCTTCAGTATTTTTATAAGCAACTGTTAATTTACATTTTATTTCTGTCTCTCTTTTTTCTCTCATGTCCCATTTCTCTCTCTCAGCCCTATTCATTCATTCATTGCACTTTTTCTCTCCCACTCTCCCAAATAACATTAGTTAATGAGAGACGTCATGCCCTACAATACCAAATAATACAGGCCCTTCGACCCTATGTTACCTTTACTCCCAGCATGCCTGGCCTTTTCACTATGCTTGCTTTCCCTTATAGGACAGCTGCAGCAGGACAAGACAACCATAGCAAATCCTGAAGAAAGCTCAATCAGAGGGGCTGTGAACAGGGGCCAAGCTGGATTTCCCAACCAGCCAATCAAACGTTTCCCCCAGGGCGCTTAATTCATAAACACTCACTCAATCATACGCACACACAAACACACATACACACATATGCACACAGATTCATTGTCAACCTCCACTATGAGTGCGTGCCACTATTCTTTCGATTCACTGCACAGCACAGCAGGGTTCTTGTATTGGGGTTCAGTGTAATTTGAGGTTGTGGCCCCTTCTGGCCTAGTGGCACATGCCCGCTCAGTTGAGGGCATGATGCCGGCTGAATTGCTCGCAACAGGGATTACAGAAAGGGACAACAGAATCCCAGAATGTTCCCATGCACGGCTGTTTACATTAGCGGTGAGGAGACTCTTCTAATTTGCGTGAGGTGAATTTCAAGTCAGCCAGACTCATAATTCAGGACAGAACAGAATGTTCCTGTTAAAAAGAATAAGACATTAGATATGGTATAAATTTAAGCCCTTTTGGTCTTACATTAAGGGCTATACAAGATACTGTTCTTAATCTATTGTATACTGAATGAAAGAGAAGCAAAGACAACTCAAGCAAACGTATCACAATGGTGCCTTGTGACAGGAGCAGTCAACTTAACTCCCATGTATCCTGAGTTTCAATACTTGTGCCGAATTTTAATCAAGTGCCAGAGCAGCAGTGACACAAGTGGAATAGTAACACAAAACCCTTCACACTGAAACCATTCCTCATTGTAATGCAGTGAAAAACGTCACACACGGCAAAAGCACTTTTCATCTCAAAGCTAAGACTCTTCAACATCAATGCGTCACCTCTGTGGACGCTTTAGGTCCAGCAATGGCCGAACGGTGTGGCTGTGAATGGACACCAGTCTATTGTTACGGTATCAGCGCAATAGGGGGCAGGCCAGGCAAGCCCCTCAGAGAGTGCAACACAAGAGCTGCTGCTGGTGACCAGAGCAAAAAGGGCCGGCAAAGGAGGGTCCGCTGCCTGGGCTCAGACACTCCCATCTTCCTCTGTTCCTGCCCGGCTGTATTGTAAACAGGGGCCTCAAAGGGGGAAGACAAAAGTACTGCTTGGTTCAGGCTGTTTTGAGCTCCATGGAAGGCTGTTCAGAGTGAGTGCTGCTCCTGTTCCTTCTTTTTTGTGAGAGAGGGTGGCGGAGGCACTGGGGGCGGCAGCGTGACGGATGGGCTTTGGGTCACCACTGCTTTTGTGGATGGCGGTGTGTGCCTGAATGGAGGACGTGCTGCCTCTCTCCCTGCATGGCCCCCAGAAGATGGGGTTGGGGGTGGGATGGGTGCAAGGCGGGGTACAGGGGGATTTGATTATGGGTCTGTGAAGGGGCTATGACACAATGAATTAGTCTGTAGGTTCACCCCAGTGCTGTCATCTGGAGCGGTATAATATATATAAGAATATAGAAACTGATACACTATATCTGAAATAATCATTAGCGCAAATTCATATTCCAAATTCTTTTAGGATAAAAGACATGTCATTGTCATTTCCTGCTAAAATCGTTCAAATTTATGAAAAAGGTTTATTTTACCCTGTTAGGACCCTTAAAAGTTATGACCTAAATCCTCACTATACTCGTTGGCTCAATTCTCCCTTTTCTTCATTTCCAAAATTCAGATCAAAAACTCAAATGTAACCTATACAACACCTTCTAACCTAAGAGAACAATGTTTGGCAGAAATATGGACATGCAGCAGTAATGAGATAACATTCATTTGAATGCATACATAAAGGAGCATTCACTGATGAATGAGATAAGCTCCCCATTGCTTAATAAAGGACTGGTTCTCGCTCTTGTCACCAGTGCAGAAGTCAACGGGAGAACACAGTGGCATGCATACTAATAATGTATCTGCATCCCTGGGGCCCAAAACTTTTGTTCTGGGATCCTGGGCCACCATTTGAGCCTCAGAGGATGTCTCTCTTTGCTGGCAAATGGAACCATCAGTAGCCCTGCGTCCCTGTAGCCATGACAGTCAGCAGAGCAGGTTTGTGTGACTTTGACGGGTGGACGATTAGCATTTCCCACTTGTTGCCTTTTGTGCGGCGCTGAAGGGAAGGTATGTTTGCCATTTGCAGGAGTGAAAGTGTGGCACGCATTAACTGTCCCTCAGCAAGGGTCGTTGCCCATCACAATGACTCCTCACTGGGATCATGGACTGCAACTGCAGAGGTTGGAATGAAGCTACATGTTTGCTCTATTGATAAGGATGCCATGCAGGCTATTTGCAGATGCAAAGGACATGTGAGGTTTGATCAGGGAGGAAGTTAGGGCTAGGGATGGGAGGGAGAATTGACAAGCTTTACAGAAAGGAAGACCCCCCAGTAAGGACATTCCTTAGTGTAAGGTGCAGGCCTTAGTGGGGGGCAAATCAGTAGTTTGATGAGGGAATTAGGCTGGCCTGAATGAAGGTTGTTATGTGGAAATGCACTGAGGCTGACTGAATTCTTTTTCACATTCTAGTCCATTTTTAAACAGACATCCTTTCAGTATTCCAAGCTAGACGGAGAATGCGTTTCATAATTAAAAAGTAACTGTATATGTAAGATACTGACTGGATGACTGACAAGAAAGCAGGTAGCCTTGCTGAGGCTTGACGGGAGGACGATTAGCATTTTCCCCATGTTGTCTTTTGTGTCTCACTGAAGAGAAGGTATGTTTGCTGTTTGAAGCAGTGAAAGTGTGGCACGCATTGACCTCCACAGGGGGTGTTGCTCATCACAATGACTCCTGCCTGAGCTTATAGACTCCATTAACTATTGTTTTCAGGTTCACTAAGATTCTAAAATATTTGTGTCAGCTTAGAAAGGTTTAATGTAAGAGGAAGTGGTTGCACTCCTAAGGGAATTGAACATACCCACTTTCCCTTGTTTAAACATTCCTCAGTGCAAGGTGCAGGGCAGGTGATGGAAAGGCGTGAGGAGGGTTTGGCAAACATGCTTTGTATGCTTCAAGTATATGTACTTGTTTAATCAGGATTAATGTGATGGTTTGTTATTTTGATTGTGCTTATACTCCTTTGTACAAGAATCAGGTTTAATGTATGGTAGCATCATTATAAAGCAATATATTACACAACAAGTAAAAATGAAAAACACAGAAAAGTACATGATTAAATGGTCAAGAAGAATTGTGGGATTCAATTCATATCTCATAGATGTACACGAATTGCAAAGGCAAATTAAGGGTGCTTTTTAGAAAGTAGATTATATAACTCATTAATTTGTAACTGCACAGATTTAATTGCCAACGATTACAATTTTATATAAAAAAAAATTATCATGTTACTGAGAAGCCACAGACAAAAGGACAGTTACTAAGGTTTTGCTAGAAAGCCCTTTCAGAAGTGTTAAAGAAAATCTCCTTACAGAAAGCTTCACCATATCAATGATTAGATATTTTGATTTGCTAAGCAACAACATGTTTTTTGACCTTAGAGTTTATGTGCATCATCTGCTCCGAATAAACCATGACTATACAAACAATACCATATTTTAAGAGTGCCTAGGCTTGAGAATTCATCGCTGTGGTATAAAAGATATTTAACAAACATCACAACATTTAAAGGTGCCATATTCATATCTGTGTAGAAAAAAATCAATGTTTATCATACAAGTTCTATAATCTGAAGAAAATATCTAGGATTATTATTTAATTAAATTCATTAAAATTTTATTTAGATATAGAGCTATCAACAACAGACTCTTTTCATTTTCTCTCTAAGGTAAATGGAATGAACTGTTTCAGTCTGTTTAGGTTTGGATTCAACTGGTATCATCATTCATTCTTTCATTCATTGTCTACCGCTTATCCAATCTATTCTCGGGTCACGGGGAGCCTGTGCCTATCTCAGGCGTCATTGGGCATCAAGGCAGGATACACCCTGGACGGAGTGCCAAACCATCGCAGGGCACACACACACACACACTATGGACAATTTAGAGATGCCAATCAACCTACAATGCATGTCTTTGGACCAGGGGAGGAAACCGGAGTACCTGGAGGAAACCCCCGAGGCACGGGGCTTGGTGGTTAGCACGTTTGCCTCACACCTCCATGGTTGGGGTTTCGATTCCTGTGTCCGCCGTGTGTGTGGAGTTTGCATGTTCTCCCCATGCCTCGGGGTTTCCTCCGGGTACTCCGGTTTCCTCCCCTGTTCCGAAGACATGCACTGTAGGTTGATTGGCATCTCTAAATTGTCCGTAATGTGTGTGTGCCCTGCGATGGGTTGGCACTCTGTCCAGGGTGTATCCTGCCTTGATGCTCAATGGCGCCTTAGATAGACACAGGCTCCCCGTGACCTGAGACTAGATCGGATAAGCGGTAGACAATGAATGAATGAAGGATGAAATCTGGTCAGTATTGTAAAATTATGAGCTTTCACTGGATCACAGAAAAATCGTGTGAATTTAAGACTAGAAAGGGTAACAAAAGGGTTTCTAAAGTGTACTCTTCTTCTAAAGGGAAACTCTCTGTTGGGAAGACTTTATTATTTAAAACCTTCTATTGATATTTTCACAAAAAACCATTAAAGCCTTCCCTGAGGCACAAACTAATGGGAGATTACTTGCTTTGTATTCCTTAAAAGAACAATTTCTCTCCATCTCAGGCCACAAAATATGACTTAAAAGACAAATGCTTAACTAGTGGAGAAAAAAGACCACTCCATAGCAAAAACCAAACCTGTTCATCAATACCAAGAAATGTTAGGTTGTGGTTTTGGTCTATAGGCGCAGCATATTTCTCTAGTCATAACTAAGTGGTGTTTTGTAAACTTCACTTCTAATGACAAGTCAAAATTTATCAGCGTTGAAAAACATCCACAATCTAGCAGAGCTTGGCTTAGATCATGACTATTCTTTGACACAGAGCGCCACCTGGTGGACATGCAGGATTTGGGAAAGAAAAACCCTCATAATACAGTAGATGTCAGTGTTACAGATCTTAATTAAGTTTTTTAATTCCAAGAATTCTAATCCTTCAAGAATTATGATTTTTCTTTTCTTTTTTTTTCTTTTCCTTTTTTGTAAACATAGCTGCATTACTTGATAACGGTGCAGTTCAGCTGGCCTAGATGCATTGCAATGAATTGGACAGTCAGCTCTGTACAATTTAATGCTGAAAAATATTACATAAATATAGGAAAAAGACAACTTTGCCATTTAGCTAATTGAATCTAGACTCAATGGGTTAAACAAATTTCCTCCTTGTCGGCAAAACATTCTCAAAATGGCACCTAGGAATGCTGAAACTTGAGAGCTATGGGATCCTGAACAGAATGAACTGGATACTGACGATCCTGATGGTGACACAAAAATTTGGAAAAATTATGGTCAGTGCTCACATATATGTCTTATCTCAGTTGCTAAGGGATTGACAAAATGTTAAAATGTAAGTCTTCTATGTACACCGATCATGCATAACATTATGAGCAGTGACAGGTGAAGTGAATAACACTGATTATCTCCTCATCATGGCACCTGTTAGTGGGTGGGATATAGACAGCAAGTGAACATTTTGTCCTCAAAGTTGATGTGTTAGAAGCAGTAAAAATGGGCAAGCGTAAGGATCTGAGCGAGTTTCACAAGGGCCGAATTGTGTTGGCTAGACGTGTTTGGATCAGAACATCTCCAAAACTGCAGCTCTTGTGGGGTGTTCCTGGTCTGCAGTGGTCAGTATCTATCAAAAGTATCCTTTAAGTCCTGTAAGTCCTTTAGGTCCTGTAAGTATCCTTCAAGCCCAGTATGGATCTGCTGCTAACATGTTGGTGCCAGATACCACAGCACACCTTCAGGGATCCAGTGGAGTCCATGCCTCGACAGGTCTGGGCTGTTTTAGCAGCAAAAGTGGGACCAACACAATATTAGGCAGGTGGTCATAATGCTATGCCTGATCTGTGTATATATGTGTGGAAGTATGTTGTTTAATATCTTGGTGGGGATTAAATGTACCCACAAGGATTAGTGATTTTTTTTTTTTTACACTCATTCACTAACTATTTCACTTTTAGAGTAATCACTGTATCCTGGTCAGAGTCACAGTGGAGCCAGATGATATCTTTGGAAAACTGGGTGTGACACAGAAACACACCCTGAATGAGATACCAGTGCCTTTTAAGTCTAGTTACAAAAAACCAACACACAACAAAACAAGAAAAAAAAAACCTAAAACAAACAAAAAAACAAACAAACAAAAAAGCCCAAAAAATGATTAGACAATATTTTTAGGGTTAATGTTAAGGTTAGATTTATGTGTTGGAATAGCTTAAAATTAATTAGAGGCATTAATAATGATATCACAAGGATGGTAAAAAAAAAAAAAAGGGTGTGTCTGAGTGTGTGTGTGTGTGTGTGTGTGTGTGGGGAGAGTGTGTGATGACTCACACTATGAGTCAGAAATGTATTAGTTAGAACATTGATCAAAAGCTGCAGTTTGGCCTGAGGGAGAAAAAAAATGAATAAATTATGTTATGGAATTTTTTCAGTCCACTTTCTGTACTGCTTATTCTACACTGGGTTACAGGGAACCTCGAGCCTTTCCCAGGGAACTTGGGGAACAAGGCAGGGGACGCCCTGGACAGGGTGCCAACCCATTGCAATGGACAATTACAAGTAACCATAGGTAATTTAGACATGTCAATCAGTCAACAATGCATGTTGTTTTGGGACTTGGAAAGGAACCCCGTAATGCACATCCAAACACTGCGCACACAGGAGAGAGGCAAGAATCAATTTTTTTAATCTACCCCCAACCCCTGAGGTGTGGAACAAACTTGCTAACCACTAACCCCAGAAGACATGTTGTTGATGTACACACTGATAGAGACTTCAAAGCACTTTTGTATGTCACCCTGGATAAGGGCGTCTGCCAAGTACCAGAAATGTAAATGTAAAGACATTTGTAGCTTCATTGTTAGTTTGTATAAAAGCAAATTCTGCCTTTACATCGTAGACGTCATGACTCCTGGGCTTTTTCACAAACTGTAAACCTGCATTCTTTTCCAAACACTGAAAGACTTTTATTTCTCAACAAATAAATTAGGCTAAAGTTAAAAAGGAATTTGTGGAATTGCTTTTTAATATCACCTCCAGTTTAATAAGTTCACATTATGCAAATGACTCCACAGGAAGAAAAGTGATTACTTTATTTGCATCAAATAGACTGTAGGTGAAAGCAGTGTGTTGTGTGAAAGAGCCATTTTCCTACATGATAAATGTGGCATGAAAGCAGAAGTGAGGGAACGAGGAGGGAAATGCTGCACACTTATTTTATTTACTTTAATTACTCTTTTGTATTATTCAGTCTGCTGGTTAAATAGGGCATGCAGAGAAAGTGCATAAAGTCTGTTACGGAGTGTTTTTGGGTGTTCTTCAAACTTCCTTGAGAACCTGTGAGCGTGTAAGACAGATAATTAAAAGTGTCCTTTCTTCACAGAAATACAGGTTGACACACACTCACTGTCCGCTTTAATAGGAACACCTGTACATCTGCTCATTCACACAGTTATGCAATCAGCCAATCACGTAGCAGCAGCAAAATGCATACAGATAATCATACAGAAAATCATAGACATACAGGTCAAGAGCTTCAGTTAATGTTCACATCAAACATCAGAATGGGAAAAAAGGGTGATTTCCAGTGATTTTTACGATAGTCTTGAAAAACAAACACAAAAAATAATGGAGTAAGTGACTTCTGTAGGTGGAACAGTCTCTTACTCTGGCATGGCAATGGTGTCTGGCATTCAGGCTACTATTGCTAGGCAGTGTATTTACTTCTATCACTTTCTTCTGCATCCTTCTGCCCTGAGGAGCCACCTAAACTAAACTGAATTGAGCCTGAGACCAAATAAATCCCACTACCATTATGTCCCACCACTTTGTTATAAAAGATCTTCAAATCTGTTTCCCATCCAGAATTTTGTATATTTGTACAACAAATCATAACTCTATTAGCTAGCCCACTGGGTACGTACAAGCCCCAGTATGCTTGCCTAGTCTCATACTAAAAAAAATTAAAGCTAATGTGATGTAATAAGATATGGCAAGTTACAGACTGAGAAAAATCGTCTTTTTATTTTGCTCGGTTTCCACAGACCTGGATCTTCCTTTTTCAAATTTCAGTGTTAATTGTGATACTATTAGTCAAAGAAATGAGGTCTGTCCACACTATTGAAGGATACAGATCTCTCCTGTGGCTCATCTGTTTTGTAGCACACTCTGTAATACACAAACCACCTGTGATAATAATATAAGATAATAGGTCTTGTGTTGTGCAGCCCCCGGGTTCTTTTCAACACTTTGAAGCATGTCTTGCTTGTGTTAACATGTAGGCTGTTACACTTGAGCAGACATGTCTGAGACAAATAGAAGGAAGCTGACCAGACCTCAAGGCCAGAATATAGTGCTTTAGTCCAAGATATGCACAGAGAATTGGTTTCCTGAATACAGCTCTGTAAAAATCCATGTTCACTGACTTTATATTACTGAATTTTCAATTTTACAATACTATCATGTTGTCCAGGAAGTAAATGAGAGATATAGTGAATTCACAATAAATGCAACTCAGCTATGTCTTTCACATTTATCCTCTTCAGTGTTCCTTTTTTGTGTGTGGATATTTTAGATATTAGAGATATTTCACTGTTCTACATTACGACATTTTAGACATTAATTAAGACATTAAAATTAATGTATTAAAGCTGTACAAACTTTTTTTTTGTTCTGAAACAGTGGCAGCATTGAACAAATGCTTAAATCTAAATGAAGCTACATATTATCCATAGCATATGACCCCTACTTATTAGTCCATGCATAAGCACAATAAAAAAAAGTCTTAAAACTGTTTTTAAGAATAATGTGATCAAATCTTTCCTGTTGCTTAAAAGGGAGCACTCTGGTTGTGACATGAGCAATTAGTTTATAGCTTTGCCAGTATAACAGCTTGTCATAATACACTGTCAGAGATAGTTATTTAACTGTTCAATAATGTTTTACTTTCTTTCCCTCTTTCAGGATCTGTTGTTTAATGTCATCACATGCCATCTCTTCATGTTTGTTATTTACCTACGCTTACACTTCATCCTATGTAGGTCATTTAGAGAAAACACCCATTATGCATCATCACACTGTTTAATCCTGACCATAAATCAATTTAGCACGATGCAGCAGCAGGGAAATTGACATATTTTATCATATGTATGCAAACCATGAACATACTTTAAGTAACAGGAAGTGCTGCTATAGGAAAATACTCATTGACGATGTACTGTGATGAGTGTGAGCCTGATGTGAAGCAGGGTTAGTCTTGAGGGTTAGTCATCCTGAAGTGTATTATTATATTCCTCTTATACCACTTTTTGACAACACTACTGTAGCAATGTTTATTTATGAAACAATAACGTCATACTTTTTTTTGAATGTTCATGAGTCAAGATTAATAAATCATTGATTCCTTCACGGGGGGGGGCACGGTGGCTTAGTGGTTAGCACGTTCGCCTCACACCTCCAGGGTTGGGGGGTTCGATTCCCACCTCTGCCGTGTGTGTGGAGTTTGCATGTTCTCCCCGTGCCTTGGGGGTTTCCTCCGGGTGCTCCGGTTTCCTCCCCTGGTCCAAAGACATGCATGGTAGGTTGATTGGCATCTCTAAATTGTCCGTAGTGTGTGATTGTGTGAGTGAATGAGAGTGTGTGTGTGTACCCTGCGATGGGTTGGCACTCCGTCCAGGGTGTATCCTGCCTTGATGCCCAATGACGCCTGAGATAGGCACAGGCTCCCCGTGACCCAAGTATAGTTCGGATAAGCGGTAGACAATGAATGAATGAATGATTCCCTCACCAGCATCACTTCTCTCTCTCTCGCTCTCCCTCTCGCTCTCTCTTTCTCTCTGTATGACTCTCTGTCTCTCTCACTATCTCTCTCTGTCTTTCTCTCTCTCTCTCTGTCTCTATCACTAGCTCTCTCTGTCTCTGTCTGTCTGACTCCCTGTCTCACTCTCTGTCTCTCTCTCTTTCTCTCTCACTGCTCTCTCACCTCTCTCTCTCTCTCTTCTCTCTCACTACTCCCCTCTCTCTCTCTTTTCTCTTTTTCTCTTGTCCCCCTCTCTCTGTCTCTCTCCTATCTCTCTTTTCTTTCTCTCTCTCTCTCTTTGCCTCTCTCTCTCTGTCTCTATCACTAGCTCTCTCTGTCTCTGTCTCTCTGTCTGACTCCCTGTCTCACTCTCTCTATCTGTCTCTCTCACTCTCTCTCTCTCTCTGTCTCTCTCTCTCTCTCTCTCTCTCTCTCTCTCTGTCTCTCTCTCTCAGTCTCTGTTTCTCTCTCTCTCTCTCTCTCTCTCTCTCTCTCTCTCTCTCTCTCTCTGTCTCTGTCTCTCTCTCAGTCTCTCTCTCTCTCTCTCTTCTCTCTCTCTCTGTCTCTCTCTCTCAGTCTCTGTTTCTCTCTCACTCTCTCTCTCTCTCTCTCTCTGTCTCTCACTCTTTCTCTTTCTCTCTCACTCTCTCTGTCTCTCTCTCTCTCTCTCTCTCTCTCTCTCTCTCTCTCTCTCTCTCTCTCTCTTCTCTCTCTCTAATAAAGAATACAATGCATCTTGGAAAATTTGTTATGTTCGAGGAATCCAATACTGACCCTGGGGACACTAAACAAACGTTTCTGCACAGAAAACAACATCGAATCAACAATTACACCTTCTTAAATCCACTAACATGGAGCATCAACAAGCACTGTGTAAGTATAATGATAGTATTTGAGAACAAGCACAGTATAAACGTACAACAGTATAAACGTACAACAGTATAAACATACTGATTTTGCCTAGCTGCCTAACTACCAGCCACATTGTAGAGTTAAGACGTTTAGAATATTAGAAGATTAATTAACACCTTTGGACTAACTAAAATAAATAATTCAACACCACTGAGATATATAAAATAAAATAATATTACATCCCTGATATAATCCTCTATCACATAATTTAAAAAAAGATCATTTGGATATTGGCTTCCGGATGTTTCTGTAAAATGACCTCTACCTTTAACATATTGTTTAAATGAAACATTAATGCATATTTCCAAATAAAACAAAAATAAAAAAAAACATTACATGAAGCAAAGGATGATATTTGAAATGTTAGAGAAATGCTGAGCACAAAATATTATTTAAAGAATATACTTCTGTGTGTCTATGCTGTAATTCTAAAGCAACACAAATTTGTGAATCCATTTAGGACAGAAGGACTGGAGTATGGAGCAGTTGAGAACATGGAAACTTGGTGTCCATGGTAATTCAAAACAAACGAGTCAGATGTTGTAGTGCTTAGTGCACCCATGTACAGTCATCCCAGTGAAATAAACAACTTGCTTACTTATGCATTTGGTGATATCAGGCTAATACAAACAGGAAATCCTTCTTCTGACTTCATTCTTCTGGTAATCTACTGCTAGATGGAACACATGAGGAAAATTTGAGGCACATACATACATGTCTATTTCTTATTTTAAAAACTTATTTTTGCAAAAGAAAAAACAACTAACTAGAAATATTCTTTTTCATTAGCTCACTAAATTCAATGCTCAGTAGTTTATGAGCCATGTTTGTGTGTGT
Source organism: Hemibagrus guttatus (assembly GCA_033459395.1). Taxonomy (NCBI): domain Eukaryota; kingdom Metazoa; phylum Chordata; class Actinopteri; order Siluriformes; family Bagridae; genus Hemibagrus; species Hemibagrus guttatus. The sequence continues at coordinate 8,525,604 of JAUCMX010000026.1, read as the reverse complement.
GTGTGTGTGTGTGTGTGTGTGTGTGGCAGCACAGCATACATGGCTGTGTTGAGAGAATGGGTTAAAGAGTCTTGCTCTGAAGTCTCTCAAAAGACCCATTACGTCACAGCAGCAATTCAGTGGTGAGTCTTTCAGTGTGCTTTAGAGAGAGTTGGATGAGAGAGTGTGACTGAATGAGAGAGTCTGTGGGCAGATAAAGTAATAGTAGGTAGTAGTGCCCTTGGCGAAAGAATGGTCTTGTTCATAATAAGCAGGGGATTCTGGATGCTTTCTTTACACAAACAGCATTCATGCATTCTACCTCTTTTCTTATGTGCCCTTCAGTTCTGCTGTTCAGTGATAGCCTGGCCATATGGTAAGAGCAATTTAAAAACAACAGTTTATCGTTGTTCTTTTCTTTTACAGTTTCAAAATGGTTCCACAGGAAATGATGCTGTATGTGCTTGTGCATGGTTCAGTGATTTTTAAGTGTTCTTCAAGTGTTTCTTCCTTAACCCATTCTTCTTATGTCTGATCTGTTTGAGGAAAAAAAGGGTCCAGATCTCCATAGAAATGAGTATTAGTCATTGCGTGATGATGAATGTGCTCTGCAATATACAGATGTATGTGGAGAGGGGAGGGAGGAGTCACAGCAGGATCCAAGGTCATGCTCCATGTTACGGTCCACAGCAGTTTAAATACTTTCTGTGCCGAGACGCTGTTTCTTCAAATGAGAAAAGCAGAAAACAGTTCTGTAAGCCAAGAAAGATGGATGGAAATGTGATTTGGAACAAAACTGTGGGGTTTTAAAGTTTAAAAGAACTTTATGTTCTTTTTTAGAGAAACTTTCTATCAATCTATCTGAAAATGACATTAGATGTATTTTATTTCAGTGCATATTGATAATTTTTTAGCAGAGGAAGATAACACCTTTGGTCTTGTTAATTAATAGGAATAATGAGGGCTAAATTTATTGAGAAGCATTGTTTGATCCTGAGCTAATCATGTGTTGGTGCAGGTTTCCTCTGGTTTACGCCCACCTATAAAAACATGTTGGTAGGTAGATGTGTGTGTGTGTGTGTGTGTGTGTGTGTGTGTGTGTGTGTGTGTGTGTGTGTGTGTGTGTGTGTGTGTGTTGTCCCATGATGATCTTGAGTCCCATTCAGGGTGCGTTCTCACCTCACACCCACATCCCATGTTCCTGGGATAGGCTCTGGATCCACCATGACTCTGATCAGGATAAACTGATGACTGAACATACTCAATGAATGAAACAAATGCAGTAGTTTTCCATGGGAAGCCATTCAAATTTAAATTCTGCAGCTATACAATCATAATGTTCTTCCTCTTATGTGTATGATGTAATAATGCTTACAGCAACATTCCTGACAGGTGAGTAACGACCGATGTAAATAATTAGACAGGATAGCTGATGATCTGGTTTATTTCCATGCAACAACATTGTAGCTATTGTTACACATGCTAGTATACTGTGTGAGAGCTGTTGCTTTTACATAACAACAGTGTTTTATTATATGCTCTGTGTTCAGGAACGGAATCTGAACAAAACGCTCTTCCAAAAAGTCATGAACATGTGGGGTGCTCAACAAAACAACAAACAATCATTATAGTCATGACTGGCTCCTTGTACTGATATTGTAACTAGCAAACCAACGTGAGTGAATGATGTGATGGTCTAAACCAAGGCAGCTAACAATTTATTGACAGTTTGACACGTAAGGTAGTTAAAGTTAGCCAGTCAATCATTTCTTAAACAAACTCCACTGAGCATGAAAGTCTCTATTCAATCCTTATTCAGTTGAGTAACTTCCTGTTGGGTTCAGAGCTAGAAAAAATGATCAGAGCAGCATTTTTTTTACCCAAAAAATGGATTGATGTTAACTACTGTCTAGCAGTAGATTTCCATTAACAGTTCCTTCCAGTACCTTTTAGTTCATTACCTGTTTATACTTACATTCCTTTAATAAAAGTGACAGAAAAAATCAGCTAGTTAGCAAATGGTAACTTGGACAGTCATGACTCTTTTCCTAACAATGCTTAAATCAATGTACAGTATTTGCAAAAATGATATGTCTACAATTTACAATTTTTTCATATCAGTTCAGTTTCAAGACAAAGCTGGAAGGAAAACAGGAACGTTAAACTAAATATTTTACAATTTCTAGCAAATTTATTCCCACTATTTATTCTGTATGTGCTTTTCAGTGTCCAGAGTACAGGAGGATAAGTGTCCTGGTCCTCGCTGGAATGCCATGTGTCGATCCTGCTGCGAGTATGAACTGATTCGCTGTACGTGTCCATCTGAGAGGACACGGGTGGGTTACACTGTGCCCTGCTGCCGCAACGACATCCACCAGTGTGACCCCTGCATCATCCACCAGGGTATGACTGAGTCTTTGCTGGCTGAGTGCTGACTCTATGGCTATTTTAAATCCTCCTTTCTTACAGCTCCCTAAGCTTATACTGCTTATATCTATATATTGACCCACTATTAACAAAGTTTATACTTTTTTGCTACCAGTCCACAATTTTTTAACAAATCTTACTTCATTGCATCAAGTATCATAAATGTTCAATAACATATGCCTATATTTTAATAGTAAAAATTAACATTTTAAAAGACATATATAAAAATATGTGATGTGTGTCTGAAAACCTTTCACTATGTTTCTTATATTTCTGAATGATGGATTCTGAAACAATCTTCTTGTCACAGCTTGCAATGTCAAAGAAACTGTTTTGAAGTGGCTGAAAATATGGACTCCCAATAACCACCACCGTGGACTCCCAATAACCACACTCGATCACTGGACCTTTAATTGAGCTCAGCTTTCCCCTTCAGTGTGTTTGGTTGTACTCTTTTTAAGCCTTTGTGTTTCAGTGCCTCTGAGTGAGGTATATGCTTAGCTTCCTACCATCTGTGACGTTGCTATGCCTTTTCTTGTTTCTTCTGTTTTCCAGTTTTGATCTCTGACTGTTTTCTCATTTTTTTTCCCCGACTGAACTTTGCCTGTTTTTGACCTGGCCTTGACCTGAGTGACTCTGAGAGTGACTGTTATTCACTCTTAGTGATGTCTTGTCTCATAACAGAAGCACTCAGATGTCCTCTTTGACGTGTAGCACAAACTGCCTTTTTGTCTCTTTTCCTCCTCATAGGCTGCAGTGTGTTTGATAACTGTAAGAAATGTGATAATGGCACATGGCAGGCAAAGGATGATTTCTACATCAGTGGAAAGTACTGCACTGAGTGTCGACAGGGATGGTCTGGCGGGGACTGTCTCAGTAAGTGTCCTGTTCTGGCACAGATTGTAATGCTAGAAGGGCTTTGTTTATAATCAAATTGTGTGGGTTTTTTAAAAAAAATATTTCTTTGTCTTTGCCTATGTGTGTTCATGTTGCTGTTTTTCCATCAGAATGTGGAGAAGTAATACGAAGGCCTCAAGGTCATGTGACCATGGAGAGTTATCCGGTCAATGCCATATGTGACTGGACACTCCAAGTCAGCAATGGGTTGGCCATGGAATTCAGGCAATTCCCCTTTGGATTATGACATAATGTCAAGCTCACTTATTACAAACTTTGTTATTTAAGTAAATGTTTTTCATCTCTTGCAGGTTTACAATGCTTAATCTGGAGTTTGATCACCGGTGTCGCTACGACTTTGTAGAACTCAGAGATGGCGACAGCATTCAATCGCCTCTGATCGGCCGATACTGTGGAGACAAAATCCCGCCACCAATCAGGAGCTCAGGAAACTCGCTGCATATACATTTCGTGTCAGACGGCTATAATAATTATGATGGTTTCTCTGCTACGTTTCAGGAACTCTCAGGTGCAGTTTACAAACAAAGGTATTTAAGTGTCTGGTTAAAACCACAGAGTGTATTTTTCTTACAGAACACATAGCGTATTTCCTCACTAGCTTGGATTTTTGTCTTTGCAGTGTGCAGCCCCAATCCGTGTATGAATGGCGGTATTTGTTCACTGGATACAGTTAAAACTTTCCGCTGTGCTTGCCAAGCAGGTTACACAGGTCTACAGTGTGAGAACCGTGAGTGTTGCTGATTAGATGGAAAATAAAAGTGTACATTGTAATCATGTGAATGGGGTAAAGCTGCCGAATTATGCAAGTAATAATATCCTCTTCTGTGTGCATATGACTCATTGTGTGTGTGTGTGTGTGTGTGTGTGTGTGTGTGTGTGTGTGATCATACATGGAAATACATGCATTTTTAAGGTTATAGTGCCAGAAATCACAATCCTCTTTTTTTATAATATTTATTGTTAAAATCTTGTAGTTTTTAACTGGTTACTCAAATATAATGGGTTTAATCCAGTTCTCATAACTAAGAGGGAATCTAAGAACTACAGAATCTTTAAGGGGCAAACCTGAAGGGTTATGTGTATAGTGTTGGCCTATAAATAATGTCAACTTGAATCTTATAGCCCCTCCTTGAACCGCCACCTTATTGTGGTGGAGGGGTTTGAGTACCCGAATGAACCTAGGAGCCATGTTGTCAGGGGCCTAGTGCTCCTGGTAGTGTCTCCCAAGGCAAACGGGTTCTAGGTGACGTGTCAGATTAAGAGCGGTTCAAGACCCTTATGGAAACAAAATCAAGGACTGTTACATCGCCCGGACTGGCGTCACCGGGGCCCCACCCTGGAGCCAGGCCTGGGGTTGGGGCACGCAGGTGAGCGCCTGGTGGTCGAGTCTTTGCCTGCAGGACTCAGCCGGGCACAGCCCGAAGAAAAGACATAGGCCCACCTTCCCGTAGGCCCACCACCCACAGGAAGGAGCATAAGGGTCCGGTGCAATGTGTTTTAGGTAGCAGTCATGGGCGGGGGCCCCGACGACCCAAACCCTGGACAAAGAATCTGGCTTTTGGGACATGGAATGTCACCTCACTGGGGGAGAAGGAGCCTAAGCTGGTGAGGGAGGTTGAGCGGTACCGGCTAGAGATAGTCGGGCTTGCCTCCACACACAGCCTGGGCTCTGGAACCCAACTCCTTGAGAGAGGTTGGACACTCTTCTTCTCTGGAGTGCCCCATGGTGAGAGGTGTCGGGCTGGGGTGGGCTTGCTTATAGCCCCCAGCTCAGCCGCAATGTGCTGGAGTTTTCCCCGGTAAACGAGAGGGTTGTTTCCCTGTGCCTTCGGGCCGGGGATAGGTGTCTCACTGTTGTTTCAGCTTATGGGCCGAACGGCAGTGTGGGGTACCCAACCTTCTTGGAGACCCTGCAAGTTTTGCTGGGGGACTTCAATGCCCATGTGGGCAATGACAGTGATACCTGGAGGGGCGTGATTGGGAGGAACGGCCCCCCTGATCTGAACTCGAGTGGTGTCCTGTTGCTGGACTTCTGTGCTAGTCGCAGCCTGTCCATAACAAACACCATGTTCAAGCATAAGGGTGCCCATCAGTACACGTGGTACCAGGACACCCTAGGCCGGAGATCAATGATCGACCTTGTGGTTGTGTCATCTGATCTTCGGCCGCATGTCTTGGACACTCGGGTGAAGAGAGGGGCGGAGTTGTCAACCGATCACCACCTGGTGGTGAGTTGAATCCGCTTACGAAGGAGGATGCCAGACAGACTTGGCAGGCCCAAACATATTGTAAGGGTCTGTTGGGAACGTCTTGCTGATCCCTCTGTTAGGGGGGTATTCAACTCCCACCTCTGGGAGAGTTTCAACCAGATCCTGAGGGAGGTTGGGGACATTGAGTCTGAGTGGACCATGTTCTCCTCCTCCATTGTTGACGCAGCCATCCGGAGCTGTGGCCGTAAGGTCTCTGGTGCCGGTCGCGGCGGCATTCCCTGAACACAGTGGTGGACACTGGAAGTAAGGGATGCCGTCAAGCTGAAGAAGGAGTCTTATCGAGCCTGGTTGGCTTGGGGGACTCCAGAGGCAGCTGAGGCATACCGGCAGGACAAGCGAACTACAGCTGTGGTGGTCTCGGAAGCAAAAACTTGGGTCTGGGAGGAGTTCGGTGAGGCCATGGAGAAGGACTATCGGACAGCCTCGGGGAAATTATGGCAGACCGTTTGGCGCCTCAGAAGGGGTAAGCAGCTCTCTGCCAACACTGTTTACAGTGGAGGTGGTAAGTTGCTGGCCTCGACTGGGGATATTGTCAGACGGTGGAAAGAGTACTTCGAGGATCTCCTCAACCCCATTGACACGCCTTCCGTAGAGGAACCAGAGGCTGAGGACTCAGAGGTAGATTCATTCATCACCCAAGCTGAGGTCACTGAGGTAGTTCAGCAGCTCCTTGGTGGCAAGGCACCGGGGGTGGATGAGATTCGCCCTGAGTACCTTAAGTCTCTGGATGTTGTGGGGCTGTCTTGGCTGACACGTCTCTGCAACATAGCGTGGCGGTCAGGGACAGTGCCTCTGGACTGGGTGACCAGGGTGGTGATCCCTCTTTTTAAGAAGGGGGACCGGAGGGTGTGTTCCAACTATAGGGGGATCACACTCCTCAGCCTCCCAGGGAAAGTCTATTCCAGAGTACTGGAGAGGAGAGTCCGACCGTTAGTTGAACCTTGGATACAGGAGGAGCAATGCGATTTTGGACCTAGTCGTGGAACACTGGACCAGCTCTATACCCTCCACAGGGTGCTCGAGGGTTCGTGGGAGTTTGCCCAACCAGTCCATATGTGTTTTGTGGACTTGGAGAAGGCTTTCGACCGTGTCCCTCATGGCATTCTGTGGGAGGTGCTCTGAGAGTACGGGGTCCGTGGCCCTCTGTTAAGGGCTGTTTGGTCTCTATATAACCGGAGCAGGAGCTTGGTTTGCATTGCCAGCTGTAAGTCAGATCTGTTCCCGGTGCAGGTTGGACTCCGACAGGGCTGTCCTTTGTCACCGGTTCTGTTCATTGTTTTTATGGACAGAATTTCTAGGCGCAGCCAGGGGCTGGAGGGAGTCTGGTTTGGGGACCACAGGAATTCATCGCTGATTTTTGCAGATGATGTCCTGTTGGCTCCTTCAAGCCTGGACTTACAGCATGCACTGGGGCGTTTTGCAGCTGAGTGTGAAGCGGCTGGGATGAGGGTCAGCACCTCCAAATCTGAGGCCATGGTTCTCGACCGGAAAAAGGTGGCTTGCACCCTCCAGGTTGGAGGGGAGGTCCTTCCTCAAGTGGAGGAGTTTAAGTATCTTGGGGTCTTGTTCACGAGTGAGGGAAGGATGGATCGTGAGATTGATAGATGGATCGGTGCAGCGGCAGCAGTAATGCGGTCTATGTACCGGTTTGTTGTGGTGAAGAAGGAGCTGAGCCGGAAGGCGAAGCTCTCGATTTACCAGTCAATCTACGTTCCTACTCTCACCTATGGTCATGAGCTCTGGGTCATGACCGAAAGGGTAAGATCCCGGATACAAGCGGCCAAAATGAGCTTCCTCCGTAGGGTGGCGGGGTGCTCCCTTAGAGATAGGGTAAGGAGCTCTGTCACCCGGGAGGAGCTCGGAGTAGAGCCGCTGCTCCTCCACATCAAAAGGAGGCAGTTGAGGTGGCTCGGGCATCTGTTTCGGATGCCTCCGGGACGTCTCCCTGGAGAGGTGTTCCGGGCATTTCCCACCGGGAAGAGGCCCCGGGGAAGACCCAGGACACACTGGAGAGACTATGTCTCTCGGCTGGCCTGGGAACGCCTCGGGGTCCCTCCGGAAGAGCTGGAGGAAGTGTCTGGGGAGAGGGAGGTCTGGGCATCCCTGCTTAGACTGCTGCCCCCGCGACCCAGCTCCGGATAAGCGGAAGACAGTGAATGAATGAATGAATGAATCTTATAGTTATAAGTTTGCCATTTGTCACTATAATTGGCATTCAAATGATATGGGTTTCAATGAAACATCAAGAAAGCAGAATAAAAAAAATCTGAAATAAAAGACTTCGTAGTTAATAGTATGTCAAAAGGGATGTGTTAGCTTAGTGGTTAAGGTGTTGGACTACTGATTAGAAGGTTGTGTGTTTGAATTCCAGGTCCACCAAGCTGCCGCCACTGAGCACGGCCCTTAATTTTCAATTGCTCAGTTGTATAAAATGACATAAATTGTAAGTCACTCTGGATAAGGGCATCAGCCAAATGGCAGAAATGTAACTGTATTATTCTAAAGGTTTAATGAGACAAAGATTTCAATAGCTGGATTATGGTCATAAAATGAATCTGTTCTGTGAATTTTATATTATTATATTATATATAAGGTATTTGAGTACCCCTGCTATGCTGCATGTCATTCTCATAAATGCACCTTGTTTCTGAACAAACAGAATCTGGCTGTAAAACCCCTCAGAAGCCTGCTCATGGGGACCTTTTCCTGCTCTACGACAACGGAGACATCGCCACTAGAGTTCGGTACCTGTGCTTTAAACCTTACAAGCTCAGAGGAGTCTCACAGAGGTTGTGTCTGTCCAACGGCACCTGGAGTGGGACAGCTCCCACATGCACCAGGGGTAATACAGACACAAGTCCAGATTAATTACATTTGTGCATGCTTGGTTGTTAGCAATAACTCACAATTAATTCTTACTTTTCTCAAATTTGATGATGTACTGATGATTTTGGTGCAGGTTTACTGGACTGACAGATAAGTAGAAATGCCACCTTATCCTGAGTCATGGTCCAGATCGTTTGTCCCATTCCTGCAGTTTTTGTACACCAGCATTTCTTCTCTTGGGGGTGGGGTGGGGGGTGTTGTACAGTAGCTTAGTGGTTAGCATGTTTGCCTTGCACCTCTGGGGCTTGATTTCTGCCTCTGTGCTGTGTGTGTGTACTGTTTGCATGTTGTCCCAGTGCTTCAGTTCCCTCCACCAGTTGTAGGCTGATTTGCATTGTTAAATTGTTCATAATGTGTGAATGGGGGTATGTGTGATTGTGCCCTGCGATGGGTTGGTTAACTTTTAAATTCTGATTACTCATTAGCATCACAAGCTGCACTTTTTTGACATATTAACTCGAAAAGAGATAAAAAAGAGTGGCTGGTGAGGGAAGGAAAATGATAATAGGAATAAACTTTTCTTATATATGTATTACAGAATTAAATTCAACTATTATCTAGATTAAAATATGACAAAGTTAATTAATAAACAAAATTTGTACTGACAAAGAGCTGTGGTACAAGAGCAATAAATCTATTAGGGAAATGCTGCTGTTGTGAAATGATAACGACTTCAATGTGTTAACAGTAACTGTGTTTCACACAGGGCCACATCTCACCACTGTCATTGATTATGTCTTATAACAACACTCAGTTGTGGTTTATTGCACATATTGTTTTGTGAAAGCTTAGCAAATCAGCACATCAGTGAGTACTAACCCGTCCTTTGATTCTCTTTAACTGTTTTTTGGAAATACAGACACAGGAGTCATAAGGAAACAATGCCCCCCGTTATCACAGCTACATCACGGATATTCCTTAAAGATTATCGGCTCATATGGTGTTATAGAGAGCGTAGAATTTTCCTGCAATAATTCTTATGTCCTCAGTGAAAACTCCAAAAGAACATGCCAGCTCGATGGAACCTGGAGCGGCAGGCAGCCACAGTGTATTAAAGGTATTTATCTTTTTGACATATCACAATACGATGTGTCATTCCCTCTTACCAAACCAGAACAATCATGTTCCAGTGGCTGTGTTGCAGCTTGTCGGGAACCAAAGATTTCAAAGCTAGTGCGACAGAAGGTTTTGAAGCCACAAATTCCTTTAAGGTATACATATATAAATATAATAGATATAAAAATTTAACACACTCCTGATAAAATGACTTTAAAATGACAGTTTTTTGTGAAATAAAACTAAACCAAGATATATAATGTTAACGTCTCCCACCCTTAATGTGAAATTACAAACAACAAATAAAAATTAAGTAAAAAACAATCAGAAATATTTAGGGAAAAATATTGGGGATAAGGATTGTGTTCAGAAGAAATGATCATACAGCTGTCAGTGAAATGGTTCTAATTAAACCCAAATAAAGGTCAGCTGTTTCTTTTGGACCATTTTTCTTCACATCTTCTTGGTTTCATGTGACTGCAGAAGCCATGGTACACGAAGAGCCTACAAAGCATATATGGGGTCTCATAAAAGAATAGAGCAGTATAAAAGAATGTTCAAAACAGATGGTGTACGATGTAAAGTACCATGTAAAATGAAGCACAACACTGATCAAGAACAGGAAATCTCCCCAAAAGAAGCTTACCAGGGAGGCTGCCAAGAGACCTAATGCAACATTAAAGGAGTTGCAGGAATATCTGACAGGTGCTGATTACTCTCTGCATGTGATAGCAATCTCTCTTCATGTTTGGGCTATGGTGTAGGATGGCTAGAGGGAAGCCCTTTCATTTTTCTTTCACAAAACATCAACAAAATCACAACAAACTACGTGGCAAAATGTATTATGGTCTGATGAGACCAATTTCCAAAAAATATGATAATTCCATAATTTCCAAAGTAATGTTTGATGCAACAAAGCAAAAGGAGGAGAAGAAGGAGGAGCACAGGGTGACATATAAGAGTGGAGGAAGGTGTACACAGGTGGACTATGTCCTATGCAGGAGATGCAACCTGAAAGAGATTAGAGACTGTAAGATGGTGGCAGGGGAGAGTGTAACTAGACAGTACAGGATGATAGTCTGTAGGATGAAGTGAGGATGAGGAGGAGAACAAGGACTGAATCTTGGATCAGATGGTGGAAGCTGAAGGAAGAAGACTGTTATGTGAAATTCAGAGAGGAGACAGGTGCTGGGAGGTGATGAAGAGGTACTGGACATTTGGGCAACTACTGCAACTGCTGTGAGAGAGACAACTAGGAAGGTACTATGTGTGACATCTGGACAGAGGAAAGAAGACAAAGAGACTTGGTGGTGGAATGAGGAAGTACAGGAATGTTTAAGGAGACAGAGGCTGGCGAAAAAGAACTGGGATAGGCGGAGAGATGAAGAAAGTAGACAGGAGTACAAGGAGATGCGGCATAAGGCAAAGAGAGATGTTGCCAAGGCTAAGGAAAAGATGTATGGAGAGCTGTATGAGAAGTTGGATACTAAGGAAGGAGAAAAGGACTTGTACTGATTGGCTAGACAGAGGGACCCAGCTGGGATGGATGTGTTGCAGGTTAGGGTGATAAAGGATACAAACGGAAATGTGCTGACAAGCAAGGAGAGTGTGTTGAGAAGGTGGATGGAGTATTTCGAGGAGCTGATGAATGAAGAAAATGAGAGAGAGAGAAGGCTGGATGATGTGGAAATAGTGCATTAGGAAGTGAAAGGGATTAGTAAGGATGAAGTGAGGACAGCTATTAGGAGGATGAAGAGTGGAAAAGCTGTTGGTCCAGATGACATACCAGTGGAGGCATGGAAATGTTTAGGAGAGATGGCAGTGGAATTTTTAACCAAGTTGTTTAACAAAATCTTGGAAAGTGAGAGGATGCCGGAGGAGTGGAGAAAAAGTGTATTTTTAAGAATAAGGGAGATGTGCAGACCTGCACTAACTACAGAGGGAAAAAGTTGATCAGTCACATCATGAAGATATGGGAAAGAATAGTGGAGGCTAGGCTAAGAGGAGAGGTGATGATCTGTGAGGAGCAATATGGTTTCATGCAGAGGAAGAGCACTACAGATGTTAGGTTTTCTTTGAGAATGTTGATGAAGAGAAGGTCAGAAGGAGCTACCCAGTGTGTTTGTGGACTTGGAGAAAGTGTATGATAGGGTGCCGAGGGAGGAGTTGTGGTATTGCATGAGGAAGTCAGGAGTGGCTGAAAAGTATGTTAGGGTGGGGCAGGATATGTATGAGGACAGTGTGACAGCGGTAGGAATGACAGACTGGTTCAAGGTGGAAGTAGGATTGCACCAAGGATCAGCTCTCAGCCCTTTTTTGTTTGCAATGCTGATGGACAGGTTGACGGATGAGATCAGACAGGAGCCCCAATGGATCATGATATTTGCAGATCACATTGTGATGTGTAGTGAGAGTAGAGAAGGGGTTGAGATGAGCCTGGAGAGGTGGAGGTCTGCACTATAGAGGAGGGAAATTAAAGTGTGTAGGGACAAGACAGAGTACTTGCAGGTGAATGAGAGGGAGGACTGCAGAATGGTGCAGTTGCAAGGAGAAGAGGTGAGGAAAGTGGATGAGTTTAAATACTTGGGTTCAACTGTTCAGGTTAATGGAGAGTGTGGTAAAGTGAAGTGAAGAAGAGAATACAGGCAGGTTGGAATGGGTGGAGAAGAGTGGCAGGAGTGATTTGTGATAGAGTTTCTGCAAGAGTGAAAGGGGAAATTTACAAGACTGTGCTGAGACCAGCTTTGAGACCAGTATGGTTTGGAGACGATGGTGCTGACAAAAAGACAGGAGGCAGAGCTGGAGGTGGCAGAGTTGAAGACGCTGCGCTTTGCGTTGGGAGTGACGAGGATGGAGAGGATTAGAAATAAAGTATATAAGAGGGACAGCGCAGGTGGGGCGGTTTGGAGACAAAGTAAGAGAGGTGAAATTGAGATGATTTGGGCATGTGCATAGGAGGGATATGGATTATATTGGAAGAAAAATGCTGAGGATGGAACCACTGGAAAAGAGGAGAAGAGGAAGACCAAGGAGGAGATTTAAGATGTGGTGAGGGAAGACATGCAGGGGATTGGTGTGACAGAGGGGGATGCAGAGGACAGATTGAGGTGGAGAAATATGATCCGCTGTGGCGACCCCTAAAGGGAGCAACCGAAAAAAAAGAAGAAGAAGAATGTTTGATGCAAAAATACCCACTATGCCGCATGGTGGTCTTCAGCCAGAACTAGGGCTTTTACCATGGTGGAGGGGATCAAGAATACTAAGCTACAAATACCAGAGCACAACTGTCAGGTGTTGGTTAGTAAGCTGAAGGTGAAAAGGATTTTCACCTTTCAGCATGACAATGACCCAGATCAGACATCCAAATCACCAAAGGGATGGCTTAACCAAAAGAAGATCAGTGTCTGAATTTTTTGACTGATTAAGCCAGAACCCAGACCTGAATCCAGCTAAAAATCTGTGGGAAGACCTGAAGCAGGTTGTGCACAGGAGATTCCCATAAAATTTGATGAATCTAAAATACTCTTGCCAGAAAGAGTGAGGAAATATTGCCAAGTTAACATAATAAACTCTTACCTAAAAAGAGTGGTGTAATAAAATCAAGAGGCGCTTCAACAAAGTATTGGCTTCTATTTTTCTTTTATTTCCCAAAAAAGTTTCTGATTGTTCTTCACTTCATTTTGATATGTTGTAATTTCACACTGAGGGTGGAAAAAATTATGTAGCGATTAATATTTGTTATTTCTTTTATATCACAAAAAAACTGATATTTTAATAAGGGTGTGTAGACTTTTTATATCCATTGTCTATTGTTTTTTTTTATTGTTGTTTATTTATTAAAAGATAGACAGTAATTATCACCACTTTATTAACCTGGCAATGGCAGGTTAATAAGAGACAAACCCGAGACAAATCTCAAACATGCAATCAAACTTTTTTTTAGGAAGAGTCCACTTCACAGGCTCTACTCCTCCCTCCAGCCTCATGAAAGAGAAAGCAGCAGCAGCAGTATAGAGACAGTGCAAGGTGAATTACCGACAGGATTCCATCACCTCTACACAAGCATAGAGTATGAGTGCACCTCTCCTCTGTACCAGCACTCTGGAAGTCCTCGCCGGACATGCCTTAAAACTGGGAAGTGGAGTGGACGCCATGTTACCTGTTTACCAGGTGGGGGCAGCACACACACACATTCAGGCACAGAGAAGAAAGACTTGCCATAGGTATAATGACACCATCATGTACTGTAGGTATCAGCTGTTCCTAGATGCTGATGCCATGTTGTGCATTAGAAAGGGAACAGATTTGATTGAAAGCCAATTAAAATCTATAGAGACATGCAAATCAACCTTTATAAATTCACACAAACCTGCAAAGCTAGGCTTTAAAGTAAGCTTCTACCTGTTGTAAAATGATGTAAAGTATTTTTATTTTTATTTATTTTTTAAATCTAAGACATTTTACTGTCTTACATAGCAGCATTAATTTGACATGTATGTGAGATATAAAATTGGATTAAATTTAGTATTTTTTTTAAAAAGTTTTTCTTGTACATGTGTACAAAGAAATTGATCAACTAACTAAACCTAATGTGACAGACATACCTTGAAACTAGCCTTTGTTTGCTACTGCAAGTTACATGATGCAAAAAAAAAAAAACCCTCACAAAATATTAAGAAAATTAGCTTCTTTAGGTCAAGGTAAAGACAAGGAAAACAGTACTAAACAGTAACTATAATCTTACACCTAGCTAGCTAGTACCTTAGCTAGTATTTTAACTAACTCCACTCTGACTCCTAAATAGAAACTATACATTATCAGAGAAAAGAAATGTGTTCTTCTCTTAGATTGAGGTTTTGGTTTTTTACATGATACATAATGTGCCCATATAAAAGAAGAAGAAGAAGAAGAAATAGTTGGCTTAGCAGCAATGATGCATCAATGTTTTCATATTTATGGCACTATTTGTAGAGCTGTGCTAAATAATGCATGACTTATTGGACCCAGTATCTTAAAAAAGACTAGATAATATATTGACATATAGTGAACAGAGGCATACTTTCATGTACAGTAGGGTTACAAGGGTACTGTCTATACCAAGAACTGCTTAATAAGCTTATTACAATGTTTTACACAGTTGGTGCTAATTAGCTAAGAATACATAATTTATACTCGTGACAAATTGCAGCTGATCAAGAAACTTGAACTTATGAATGTCATATTCTTGCAAGATTTGTGTAATGTTAAATGATAATGTATGCTCCTAACACACAAGGGATGTAACCAAGTATGAATACATTATCTACATTATTTGGATTGAATAGATAAATGAATACAAATCCAGATAAGAGTATAAGGCATACTATTCATTTCCTCCTCCTCCTCTTCTTCTTCTTCTTTTGCATCTTTTTCTTGCATTTAAAAAAAAAAACTGGCAGAAATATTTACAGGGCATCTGGTTAAATTTAGAGATGTGACTCAGAAATGGGATCAAATAGAAGAAAATGTTCCACAAATGTGTCATTACATGCATGTGGAATAATAATATATAGAGTAGCATTGCCTTATGCTCCTATAACAAAAAGTAATTGTTTAAATCTCTTATCAACTTATGCTTGATATTAGCCTAAATAGCACAACCCTTCAGTCTCTCTGTAATGGAAATGAAAACTGTTGTTCTTCATTGCAGTCTGTGGTAAGCTCTCATCCAAACCTCAGAACCTGGCACAAACCCACTGGCCATGGCATGCAGCCATATACCGCCGTCTTTCTGACCACACCAGCCCCATTACAGGGACAACCAGCAGACAAGGGGACATGTTTTCTGCAGATGACTATGACTACTGGCAGGAGAAGAGCATGGAGGAGACGTGGCATCTGGTGTGCAGTGGTGCTTTGGTGAGCCAGCATGCTGTCCTGGTGCCAGCACACTGTGTAACTGAGCCTGGACACTCACTACCCTACAACATGGCTGATCTAAAAGTAATGCTGGGAGAGAATAAGAGGCTTCAGCACCTGAAGGTAGAGACTCACACACTAACACTTTGATCTAATCTCATCCAGGAACGTCAAGACTTCAGACAATGGGGTCTAAAAGTTAGAGAACACATTGAAAATACAGATTTCGTTATTCTGGATCTAGAATTTTGAAATATTTAAAAGACACACAAATTAATAAATCATAAAATTAAAAAAAAAAAAAATACAATGTTCAATGTCTTGAATACATTTTATGCTATTTCTGTGTCTCTGCTTAAATATATGGAAATACTGACCTTAATATTGACCTTAACGTTAACACTCTTGTACAAAAGGTCAGATTTTCCTCATGCCTAATCTCTTCTAATGAAGCACATGTTCAGAAGAAACTTCAGTGATCTTTTGATCTGAAAGGATCATAAGATTTTGCACACATGGAGTCTATGCTAGCTCGAGTGCAAACTGTCATTAAAGCAAAAAGGGGATGTACCAAATATTCCAATTATGTAATATTATTAGTAATGAAAATAGTTAAATGAAAATTAAATGAAAAAAACAAAATGCAACAATAGAAGTATTTTCCCTAGTGATCTCATTTGGACATTTGGACTGTAGGATCCTAAGGGCTTAGTGTATCACCTACAACGTAGTCATTTTATAGTTATCGAAATCTAATACAAAGGTTTACTCAAGCAGTACACATTCACAAACACTGAATATGTTCACAAGTTGAAAATGCAGATCCTTAAAATTAGGTAAACAACAGATTTAATAAGCAATAATATTCATTCATTCATTGTCTACCGCTTATCTGAACTATTCTCGGGTCACGGGGAGCCTGTGCCTATCTCAGGCATCATTGGGCATCAAGGCAGTAAACACCCTGGACGGAGTGCCAACCCATCACAGGGCACACACACACACCCCACCCCACACACACTACGGACAATTTAGAGATGCCAATCAACCTACAATGCATGTCTTTGGACTTGGGGAGAAAACTGGAGTACCCGGAGGAAACCTCCAAGGCACAGGGAGAATATGCAAACTCCACACACCCCGGCGGAGGTGGGAATCGAACCCCCAATCCTGGAGGTGTGAGGCAAACGTGCTAACCACTAAGCCACAGTGCCCACCAGCAATAATATTAAGTCACGTTTTTCCAAATGCCACATTCTTCTTAATCCTTAATATACAGTATAAATTACACACAGACACATGAGGTGTCAAAAGAAAAACCAAGAAATAGATGAATACAGAAATCTAGAAAGGGCAGATACGTCTAAGCAGAAGGTGTACTGCATGATATAAGTATACAATTAGAATCTTAGCCTGCTCTGTGGCATGACTAGAAGGCCTAATTTGACCTCTATTTCAAAGGAATAAATCTTTTCCTCTTGTCACCTTGATCCAAAATAGAGTTATTAATTGGAGCACAGATGGCAGGAACTTCAATCAATTGCAACGGTGACTAAAGTGACACCTGCATTTGTAGTTCAGTAAATGGGATTGGAAGCTGTGGCTAAGAGCACACGTTCAATGACTGTGAGGCCCATGTATTAAAGTGCTATATAAGGAAATTATATATTATATTATATATATATATATATATATATAATTATATATATATATATTAGATATTTTACATATGTGTATTTAAAATATACATACACACACACACACACACATACTATATATATATATATATATATATATATATATATATATATATATATATATATATATATATATATATATATAAAAAAGAGAGGGATAGAGAGATTATTACACAGATTACACAGACAGGTGTTTTACACAGGGATCTGTAAAAAGGGGCTGAAGGTCATTTGAGTCAAATATGTGAGTGCATTTACGGTACACACTGAGAGAATGGGGCAGAACTTAATGCTTAGGTGCTCTAACTACGCCGGCTCTGTTGCACTTTGGGTGCAATTTCCACCAATTTTTGTTCACTTGTCCTCTTAGAGGGAAATATCACTGCAAAGCAGTACAAAGTGTTCACCTTTATCCTATGATGATGATCACATCATCATATCCTGATGAGAGTGGTATCTTTCAGGATGACAGTACCCATATACAGGGCACAAGGGCAGAAACTGAATGTGTAGTGACCATTTTTGTGAGCATTTGGGCCAACGTGATAGACAGCACTCTCCACCGCCATCAACAAACCACCAATTGAGAGAATGAACCAGCTGAGTGCCATCTCCTTAAGTTTGCTTTTGTTTTTGCTGCCATAGCAACAACCACCACTGCCACCAAGAAAAGATTTGCATTGCCATTGTAGATGCTGTTAATGTGATGTCATTGAAGTGTCTCGCCAATGGCAGTGAAAAAGCCTTAAAAAGAGCTCAAAGAAATGGCCAGCAAATGTTTTATTGGTTGTGTTGCAAGGCATTGCTATGGCAACAGTGACACAGCCCACTGAATAAATATTCTGCATTGAACAGCTATGCATTTTCATAATCAAATGCTTGCGCCCTACAGCTTTAGTAGTTGTGATCTGAAGCCTTTACATCTCATGCTGTCTTGTCTACAGGTCTCAGAGATCCTGGTTCATCCCAGCTATGATTCTACTGGATTTGACTCAGACCTAGCTCTACTGAAGCTGGTGGAGAAGGCGAGGATCAGCGAGTTCGTTTCTCCTGTGTGCTTGCCTCGTCTGCAGGGAGGGGAGCTCACTGTGAACCAGGCTTACATCACTGGCTGGTCGGTAGCAAAAAAGCATGAAACACACTCTCAAGTGGCTCAGACTGGAACGATTGAACTAACCGATGTGTTGCAGTGCGAAAGACAGTATGCTAAACAAGGGTTTGCCAATAGCATTACTGATAATATGTTGTGTGGGAGACAACATCCTATCAGTTCCAGTACAGTCTGCCCTGCCAGATCAGGAGGAATCATACTTTTACCTACAGCACCACAGCACAGGAGAGCAAAAGAAAACGTCTCTGAGACAATCTGGGAACTGCTGGGCCTGGTGAGCTTTGGTTTCGATGTGGAAAACTGTAATCCACGCTTGTACACAGTGTACACTCGAGTGGGCAACTTTAAGAAATGGATTGAGAATAACATAAAGTAATATTCACTTAGCATATAGATGTGACAAATCAGGTTATGGGCAATAATACAGTGGAATGGTTTTATGTAATATGAACTGCTGATGTCATTATAAAAATGTTATAAACTGTATCAAGTATCACACACACACAATAAGTTCTTCAGCACAATCATAAATCTTTAGGGCATCAGTTCAAGCCTGTTATCATGATACAATACTGTGTCTTGCCAAACATGTTTGTACTCATACATGCAAAGACAAGACTTTTTTGTCTGAGTGAGGCTATTTGGGCATACAACTCTTATATTCAACTGGTTTCAACCACTACAGATTCAGTAACATTTCAGCTCTATTATCTTCTGATCCACTGTCCATTCTTTTGGAGCTCAGGTTTTTTATACATTATAAAGTCACTCTTGTGTTTGAGCTCCATAAGCTCATCCTTTTTCTCTGGTTATAATCCACAGAGAGCTTATATGTCTCAGATTTATTTGGCTGTTGCCTGGATTAGTAGTCTAATGACATGCAGACCACCTCAGACTAAAAGAATGGTGTACATTTTAAATGATAATGTTTTACAAAAATAGGAGGCCTACAACTAAAACAAGAGCAGAGAAACTTCCTTCCTACTTACTAACTTGAGCAAGTTGAATAAAACGGCTAAAAAAACTTAGCAATTTAAAAACCAACACTGAGCAGGTTTTTATTTAGAAAATTAAACAGCACATGAGGTTTTATCATGTCCTCAGGCCTGCAGTCTTTTCACAAGCCAACGCTCACTGTTTTAGTTCTGGTCATTAAGAATTAACCTCAGCCTCAATGATTAATGCTTTAAAATCTGTGTGGACAAATTGGGTAAAAGAGCTCAATACTGTATTCTGGACCATCATCCATCATTGCAGGTTTTAAACCAAAACACGTGGTAATAAAACTTTTTTAACCCACTCCCTTTCCTTGTATTTTTAACAAATAGAATAATAACAGGTGACTCATACACTGAAACTGCTCTCAAAATATTTATTCTGTATAGCGACTTAAAAGGTGTGAAGATGAAATGCGATTGAAGTGAAGTAAGAGGTGGTAGGAGTTATTAGACGATGGAATTATTTCTAGTCCAGGTTTATAAAGGGCTCAGTGCTGACTGATCATCCCGTGTTTCTGCAAATAGACAAGATTAGGTGGGGTCAACGAAGGATCAAGACCACTTGCATATCTGTGTATAAGTGCATTCAGAGGACATTCATTTTATGTTATGTGGCAAAGCAAGGAAAACTGTTGTAGGAAATGATCACGCATGAAAGGCAGGTGTTGCTGAGTCAGGGAGCATAAAAAACTATCATCTTACAGCATGTGAATTTTCTCCGTTATCACACCGGTTTAACTGCCAGTGAGGCTGCATGCATGAAATGTCACGTTCCAATGTGGGCAAAATGACATTTTTGTTGACTTTTTTGTGGAGCTACCACATACATAAATGTAATATTCAATAGAGTAAAATCTTCAACAAAAAAAAAAGATTTAGGTGCATGGATTTGTAAAACCAACTCATTGTTATTAAAGTTTTTGGACTTATAATTCTTAAAGGCATTAGACAATATGACTGGTCGCTTGAATTGAATGGGTTTAATTTAAAATGTAAACATATCAAAACTTTAATGCTTCTTAAATGGGGTCAAACAAAGGCCTTAATCTTCATAACAAACTGAATAAAAATGAAGTCTGAGTGGAAAGTTCAGAAATTAAAAAAAATCTCTAGCTCTAATAAATAGGCAAAATATAATTCCCCACACGTAAATATAGGCCCAAAATTTAAAGTATGTTCATAAAATAAATTTGCACTCTATTTTGTACAGATATATTGTGATTGTATTGATAGCTCACTGTTTGAAGTTTATCACTGCCGCTGTAAATGACACATACTTTTAGGCTAAAAGTATGTGGCCACTATATACAGTGGTGTGAAAAAGTGTTGGCCCCCTTCCTGATTTCTTATTTCTTTGCATGTTTGTCACATTTTAATGTTTCAGATAATCAAACACATTTAAATATTAGTCAAAGATAACACAAGTAAACACATCTTGCAGTTTTTAAATGAAGGTTTTTATTATTAAGGGAAAACAAAATCCAAAACTACATGGCCCTGTGTGAAAAAGTATTTGCAATAACTGGTTGGGCCACCCTTAGCAGCAACAACTGCAATCAAGCGTTTTCCATAACTTGTAATGAGTCTGTTACAGAGCTGTGGATGAATTTTGGCCCACTCATCTTTGCAGAATTGTTGTAATTCATCCACATTGGAGGGTTTTCGAGCATGAACCACCTTTTTAAGGAACTTGGGTTCTGCAGCAGGACAATGATCCAAAACACACCAGCAAGTCCACCTCTGAATGGCTGAAGAAAAACAAAATGAAGACTTTGGAGTGGCCTAGTCAAGTCCAAGTCCTGACCTCAATCTGATTGAGATGCTGTGGCATGACCTTAAAAAGGTGGTTTATGTTCGAAAACCCTCCAATGTGGCCGAATTACAACAATTCTGCAAAAATGAGTGGGCCAAAATTTGACATCAACTGACTAAAAACCTTTATAATGAACTGGAACACTGACTTTACCTCAGGCTTCCTCATCTAACATCAGCATCTGAATAATGCATCTGAATAAAGCAACATACAGCAAAATCTAAAATCTAGTGGAAAGCCTTCACAGAAGAGTAGAGGTAATTATAAGAACAAATAAGAAAAGGAGGACTAGATTTGGATATGAGAAGTCCAAAAAGCATATGGGAGTGATTGATCAGAGGTCCACATACGGTTGTCATATACTGTAATACAAACCAATAATTAAATATCCTTTAACTTTTCCATTTGATCTTTCACACTGTAGAAAGAATGGGATAACATAAAAATCATCTGAAGGTCACTTGAGGATAACAGGCTGAATTAATAAAGTAATAAAGTTGCTTTCAGCTGCTCCCTGTTCGGGGTCGCCACAGCGGACCAACTGGTCCGCACAACAACTTGGCAAATGTCTTATGCTAGATGCCCTTCCTGACGCAACCCTCCTATTTTTCCGGGCTTGGGATCGGCACTACATCCAGTGGTTGGGAATCGAACCCGGGCCTTCCACATGATAGGTGAGAAACCTACCACTGAGCCACCAATGCCTCTCATAAAGTAATATATGTTTAATTATTATTATTATTCTTTGTTTTGTAGGTGAAAAAATCATTTACTGCTGTATATTCTGAAGGAAATTGCAGTTCATCTTTTTTATTCTCCACAGTTCAAGCCGTCTCTCAGTTATTTCTTAGAAATCTGTGTGATTGCATCATAAGCATAGTTACTGATTGCAAGGTCTGGGCACATCAAGCAAGCCTAGTACAGTTTTATGTAAGAATCTGTTCTTATGCTACCACAGAATAAAACAATTAAAATTAGCTTGTGTGCAGAATTTACTGTATCTGGTAATGTTTGAAAATTGATGTGTGTGTGAGGAAAAATGTATGTAGTATGTAGTAAAAAGTGTCACATTTCCTTGCACACACCCTCTGGATGTAGTTTCCTTGCTGTAAATGAAAAAAAAAGAAGAAATAAGCAATTACCCAACTTGTAATTAGAAGCTTTTGTGTACTTATTAAACATTTGCACATATAATTGCTTTGAGTACTGCTGCAGTAAGAAATAAAAAGAAAATTTAAAGAGTTCACTGGGAATTAGAAATTTGATGAATAGGAAGTCCTGTTGCATTGCATGAAGGAGTGGCAGTGTAATTTCAATTCTGGTATCTCCATGCATGCAGTGTTTTCCCTCCAGTGTTCTCTCACCTCTGTGTGAGCGTGCTGGATTAGCAAATCTTAGGCCAGATTAGTTAATTATAGATACCCGTCTGCTAATCATGGCTGTTGCCAGGTGGATGTGTGAAAAGAGTTTTGGTCAGAAGAGGAATGTGGGGAAGTGAGTAGCAGATACAACAGAATTGTCCAAATACATTCCCATCAACTCACTCTGCATGAGGGTGACGCATTAGGAATATAATTAAAATGTTAGCGTAATTGTCAGATTATTCCGGTGTGCAATTTAACAGAACTATGGTTTGACACTTGTTTTGGTACAATAGTACTGTTATATTCTTGATTTTGATTGGTCAGAAGATTGTATTCATATTCTACAACTGCACGGCTTGGACAGCTGTTTAAGCTTCAAGGTAAATCGCAGGTTTATTAAATTATTTGATAATATGTTACAGTGTCTTTAGTAACAGCGAATTCACAGGAACTTGTGTAATATAAGGAATTATTTGGTATGAAAAGCCTTTGTGGTTGTAGGAAATAAATAAAGACCAGCATGGTAACTAACTGCTTTTGGCATCAGGCAAAATCACACCACCCTGCTGTTAATTATTTCCCCTGAACAGCACGTCCCTGTTAAGAGTTATTGGGACAGTTCCTTGCCAGACCCCAAGGGAGTCCTGACAATTGGTTTATTTACTGTTATTCCCACATGGGCTGTGCCACGCCCTTTCCTAATGCATGTTCTCTCTTTCTCACCTGCCCCTTGTTTTCCCTTGATGTACTGCTCTATATATGTTTGTCCTGCTGTCTTGGTCAGTGTCAGTCATTATGCTTATGTGTCGATGTAACAGTGTATGTGTACCTTAAGGCCGGACGCCATGTCATCTAGATTTTTATGTTATAGTCATGCTTTGTTGAGGTTAATTTCCATGTCATAGTGATGGTTTATTTTTGTTACTATTAATGTGTTTAGGTTTTGTTAAATAAAAGCAGTGCATGTACTGGATCCCCATGTTTGGGACTGATCTGCTAATGCGGGCGATCGAGCTTACAGCAGAGATCCGGGTTTGATCCCCGCTATAGGCGGTTTCTGCACCCGTTCGTTACAATCACATTGGGTTTTATTCTTAAATAAATGGAGAGTACTTGTTATACTTGAAAGGCACGGTCCTAAATCATGGATAAATAATTACACTAATATGTCATAACTTGCTGTTACAAGTACAAGAATCATTTCTGCACCTGAGAATGAATCAGCTAACATGAGAGACACATTAAGTTATGTGAACTTATTTCTTTGCTTTCACTCCAATTGTCATGACAAGACTTGAATATTTTTTTATAACTGTAAATAAAATTAACTTAAAGTAATCAATTGTCTTGGCTACTTGTCATCTTTAAGTTCACATTTTTTAAGGGAACTTTTATCTCTTTAAGTTTAATCATCTTGAAATGTCTTACAGCAGTTCTGGTGCTGAACCAGTAGCTTGAAAGAGTTTCCAGTCACAACCTTGTTGCTTTCAGATGCTCCCTGTTCAGGGTCACCACGGTGGACCACCTGGTACACACAACAACTTGCCACAGGTTTTTCACCTCCCATTTTCCAGGTTTGGGACCAGCACTGCATCCAGGGGCTGGAAATTGAACCCGGGGCTTCCAGCATGATAGGTGAGCAACCTACCACTGAGCCACCAATGCCCTAGTTCCAACCTTGTTACTTGTGGATAATTAACATAACAAAGCAACACAGCTTTTTATACACATTTTGTGAACATCAATATAGCAACAAGTCATGTTTTATTATTATTATTATGATGTGCATAAAAGTTCAACGGAGTCTTCATATTTATGTATGATTCTATATTTACCTTCCTAAATGTGTCGCTTAGTCATTTTTAATTGTGATGATATGATGATAGCTAGTTAATTTAAACTCTATAATAACTTCTGCCGATCTAACTATCTAACTAAATAGGAGATTTTGTACATTTTAATACATATTAATCAATCTAAATAATTGACAATATGACAAAACTTTCAGTGAACTCAGGTCAGGTCAATGGGATTTTCTTCATACACAATTAACACTTTGTTATAATAATGATAGAAAACATATTCTTATTATATCAAAGTGTTAATTGCATACAAAGAAATGAACAATAAATGAAAGATGCCAGCAAATGTATTTGAGTTAAATCATGTAAACCATTACAAAGAGTATATAATTACAATCAAGTTTCATCCAGACACTACCTACTTTCACATGGATGAAATATTACTGAACTGCTTGCATTGAACAATGTAAAAGATTTCAAGATGGTTAAACTCAGAAATTGGAAGTTCACTTGCTGCATTAAAAACATGAGTAAACTTAAAGCTATGTTTTGTTTTCATTCAGAAGTAGTCAAGACTATGGATTACTTTAAGATTAAGATTACTCTTCCAAAATTTTTTGAAAATGTAGAAACTTCCAATATCCAAAACTTTTAATTACAATTATAATAAAGGTTCACATAATTTAAAATGTTTTACAGTATAAAATAAAGCTCATGATATTATGTTCTTCATGCATGCATATTAGAAGTACTTATTTCTATATATTTCCATACAGTAAATTGCCAAAATTAAATAATCCTGCTGAAAGCGTTCCAACTTGTATATTAGTGTTTATTACAAATCTTTAACACTAGAAAGTGTCATCAAGTATCGCTCTTTAATTCTGTTCAGTATTAGAGTTCAGACCGAGTGTAAGACAGTGAAAGATATATGGATGTGTAACCAGGATGCAGTCTGAAGGATTTCACATGTTACTTACTCGTAATCTGTGTGCATGACTCCTCCCTCTCCACCTTACACAGAAGCTGCTTGACCATTTTACCTCCATCTATAGTTGGTTCAGTTTATTTGGATGGTTGTGGATGGTGATTCAAATCTCTGATCTGTACATGCATATGACGCTGTGTATATTGATATCTGGAAATTCTGAGTTGCAAGCTGCAGGGCTGAAATACAATACACTGCAGGTGTAGAATATCATTTTCAAATTTCTAAGGAACTGGAATGGATTTCCTGATGGGCGAACTGTGATCTTGTCATCCTTTCTTCCATAGTCTTTGTTGCAGCCCATGGTTGCGTAGTTATCTACCACAGAGACACTTCATTTGATCACAACATCACAACAGGTAACGTGGAAATATAAGCATTTGTAAAAAGTTTAGCATGTTTTGTGCTGTGAAAAAAAAAACGTTCAGTTTCAAGTTGATGCAAGTATCTTGATAGAAACTGAGAAACAAGCCAATGCTGGTCACATTGTGTACAGCTTCATGTGGCCCATGCACCACTGTGAAACTACTAGATGAGCAACTAACTTCCTGCAAGAATGTAGTCCTTCAGTTTTGATGAGATCATGTTTTAGTTTTATTGCTTGCACCTGGGTCACTTTTAGTCCATAACACTAATGCACTGCTATAACTGTCTCTTAAACTAAATTGAATTTTTCTGGGTTGCTGGCAGACTGGATTAGTCTGCGATCCTTTGATGCTTTCGTAAAAAAAATCCTCTGCAGTTTTTAAAGAATATAAACACCTGAGGTTTGCAAGCTATACAACAAAAATCTGATCCACTGTGACTTGTTTGCAGAGTGTGCCCTTTGCTTAGTGGGACATTCAGTTTGATTAAACATATTGATTTCTGATTGTCCCTGTCCAGAACCTTACTGTTTAACTTTATGATGGCAAGACAAATGTTATTCCAGGATAAACACAGACTCCTCGAAGTGATTTAAAGCTTTGAGCTTGTGTGCAAATATATTTATATTTGCGTCAGACTTTCAGTATCTAATCCTTTGTACTGTACCGCTTGTACATCTTGACTCTCTTGGGCAGTCCATACTGT
Source organism: Hemibagrus guttatus (assembly GCA_033459395.1). Lineage (NCBI taxonomy): Eukaryota > Metazoa > Chordata > Actinopteri > Siluriformes > Bagridae > Hemibagrus > Hemibagrus guttatus. Next base: position 8,499,326 of record JAUCMX010000026.1, on the reverse strand, counting down.
TGTGCAATTATTGATGGCTAAAATTAACCTCTTAACAGACTTACATCTTATTAGGGTTGGAGCAGTGTGTATCAGACAGCATTGGCTTTCCTAAATCCTGTTTAGCCTGGGTGCTAACTACTTCTGTTTACACACAATGCTAGACATTGCTAAATGATTGGTAAAGATTGTACACAGAGTTTATTACATACACTTACCCTTTAGCTACACTCATTGGCAGTAATATTGGGTATACCTACCATGTACCTTAATCTTGTGGGTACAATTATTCACTGTATCTGTTAATATGCACAATTGCTGCATCCATCCGTCAAAGGGACAATGACATGGTAGGTGGCAGCAGTACAAGTGTATCAGATTTTGCTAGTGTTCAGTGGATAATAATCCCTAGTTAAGACCCACCTACCTCATTATCCCACCCTTTATACATACATTTAGAGATCCATGTATCTTTTACTTATGCCAATTCATGGACAAAGGCTGACAAATTGTGCATTGATGCAGATGTGCTAGAGTCTGTAATTGAATACATGCGATGTTTGATGTGTGAGCCTAATAAATGGCTGATACAAGGTATGTCTAGCTGATATACATCTCTCCTGCAGATTAATCTTTGTACTGGGAATTATACTAGATCTGAATAATGAAGCTGTTGTAATCATTTTAGAGAAAAAAGAAATCCAAAGTAATCTGGACCCCATAAATTACTCTGTGATGCTGCTACTCATGTGTACCTAATTACCAAGCAAGTTATATAACCAGGCAAGGTTGTGAAGGAGAGGTGACTTTAAGAACCCTAAACCCAGACATCAAAGATAAGTGACATTGTACTGTTTTGTCACGTGATGTGATTACCATTAGCAGACAGCATCAAGGCAGATTGAAGAGTCATGGCCTGAAAGCGAAGGACACTGACAGCTGCTGCATTATCGAGGAACTCTGCTCACTAAGAGGTTAGCAAGGTTAGCAGTTAGAGTTTAGCAAGCAAGAGAAGTATAAAGCTCATTTTGATGCTAATAAAAGGTTTAATATGTTTAATTCGACTCAGACATTGCTCATAATAAGTGGTTTAGAAATATTTAGTAGACATGGCCACAGTCTTGCATTTTTGAGGATCGTAATACAGTTAAAGGGTTTGTAATGAAAGGCATATTCACAAACATGGAAAATTCCAGAATGTTAACAATACAGAAAGGGTCACAGCAGGAATACAGGAAATGGTTCAGCAGCAATAATGACTAACTATCTTTTGACACATTTGATATTGCACACAAGGAAAATGACAAGATTTTGCAATCAAGGACAAGCAAAACAATGTATCAATGCATGAAATAAGGGGAAATGAGACACATTGGAAAGCTTGGGAAACAATAATACAAACCCGATTCCAAAAAAGTTGGGACACTGTACAAATTGTGAATAAAAACAGAATGCAATGATGCGGAAGTTTCAAATTTCAATATTTTATTCAGAATACAACATAGATGACATATCAAATGTTTAAAGTGAGAAAATGGATCATTTTAAGGGAAAAATAAGTTGATTTTAAATTTCATGGCATCAACACATCTCAAAAAAGTTGGGACAAGGCCATGTTTACCACTGTGTGGCATCCCCTCTTCTTTTTATAACAGTCTGCAAACGTCTGGGGACTGAGGAGACAAGTTGCTCAAGTTTAGGAATAGGAATGTTGTCCCATTCTTGTCTAATACAGGCTTCTAGTTGTTCAACTGTCTTAGGTCTTCTTTGTCGCATCTTCCTCTTTATGATGCGCCAAATGTTTTCTATGGGTGAAAGATCTGGACTGCAGGCTGGCCATTTCAGTACCCGAATTCTTCTTCTACGCAGCCATGATGTTGTAATTGATGCAGTATGTGGTCTGGCATTGTCATGTTGGAAAAGGCAAGGTCTTCCCTGAAAGAGACGACGTCTGGATGGGAGCATATGTTGTTCTAGAACTTGGATATACCTTTCAGCATTGATGGTGCCTTTCCAGATGTGTAAGCTGCCCATGCCACACGCACTCATGCAACCCCATACCATCAGAGATGCAGGCTTCTGAACTGAGCGCTGATAACAACTTGGGTTGTCCTTGTCCTCTTTAGTCCGGATGACATGGCGTCCCAGTTTTCCAAAAAGTACTTCAAATTTTGATTCGTCTGACCACAGAACAGTTTTCCACTTTGCCACAGTCCATTTTAAATGAGCCTTGGCCCAGAGAAAACGCCTGCGCTTCTGGTCTCATGTTTAGATATGGCTTCTTTTTTGACCTATAGAGTTTTAGCCGGCAACGGCGAATGGCACGGTGGATTGTGTTCACCGACAATGTTTTCTGGAAGTATTCCCGAGCCCATGTTGTGATTTCCATTACAGTAGCATTCCTGTATGTGATGCAGTGCCGTCTAAGGGCCCGAAGATCACGGGCATCCAGTATGGTTTTCCGGCCTTGACCCTTACGCACAGAGATTGTTCCAGATTCTCTGAATCTTTGGATGATACTATGCACTGTAGATGATGATAACTTCAAACTCTTTGCAATTTTTCTCTGAGAAACTCCTTTCTGATATTGCTCCACTATTTTTCGCCGCAGCATTGAGGGAATTGGTGATCCTCTACCCATCTTGACTTCTGAGAGACACTGCCACTCTGAGAGGCTCTTTTTATACCCAATCATGTTGCCAATTGACCTAATAAGTTGCAAATTGGTCCTCCAGCTTATATGTACATTTAACTTTTCTGGCCTCTTATTGCTACCTGTCCCAACTTTTTTGGAATGTGTAGCTCTCATGAAATCCAAAATGAGCCAATATTTGGCATGACATTTCAAAATGTCTCACTTTCAACATTTGATATGTTATCTATATTCTATTGTGAATAAAATATAAGTTTATGAGATTTGTAAATTATTGCATTCCTTTTTTATTCACAATGTGTACAGTGTCCCGACTTTTTTGGAATTGGGTTTGTACAACATAGGCAACAGAACCAAAACAAAAGCAAGGCAAGTTGTGACAGAACCTGTTCTGGCCTTGTGTCTCATGGCAGAATGACACTCAAGAAACCAGTGCTGTACTGGAGGCATGAGGTAATGAGAACTTCTGATGCCTCATCAACAAACAGGGTATTAAAGAATCGGCAAAAGAGACGCAACATTGCCCATAGATGGAAAGTCTGCTGTTGGAGAGACTTTAAATGCAGAAGCAGTTCATTATGTGGAGAGATCATAGGCACAAGTAGCTGATAGATGCTGGTTGAACCAAATTGGACTGCTGGCAAGTCAAATGACTCAGACTCAGTAATTTTGCACACTTGCAAGCTGAAACTGTAGTGACGAAAGGAAACAAGTCTGTAGTAGTAACTAAAATATGGTACCCTGGAGGTCAACCCTGGACATCCTTGTAGACTTGGTGTCCATGTCTCAACCTAATTCAAGTGTGACAAATAGGCTGCAGATGATGGCAAAACAGCATGAAATATGCTCACAATGCAACAAGTTGTCCCCCTAGGAAACCAAAGCCATATAGTCAAATTACCTCATAAAAGAAAAATATATATACTTGGATTTAGTATTTTTCTGAGGACTGGGCAGGCTCCTCTGAGGATAGAAATCCCCTCAACTGACTCTGATCTAGGGTGGACTTACAATACTATACTTTTTCACTCCACCCCAGGTATCACTAATTAGACCTGATAATATAAAACTGAACTTTGGTCTTCCATCATACTCATACTGTGGTCCCAGTACTAGTTGACAGCACAGTTATCAGTGCAGAAGAAAACCTTCAGGACAAAATCTTCCTTTTATCCCTGATACATGTATCATCTCAGGGTACACCAGAGGAAAATTTTTTATTCCATCCAAATGAGGCTCTGAGAGAAAAAGAGGGCTGAACATACCTTCAGATTTCTTGTCAGTGCATAAAATCTATAAATCTAGTAGACAGTTGCTAGGCTGTAGGATTGGTAAAGCATGCCAGGGCTGGCGGAAGAGTCACATGTTTTTTCCCCTAGCAGTGTTTTGAGTTTTCTAAGTCCCACAGTTATAAACAAGCACAGAGTACAAATATGAGAAACATCTACTGTAGAAAGTCAAAGAAAGTCAACAAATATGCAATGGTTTCAGCAATGAAAAAGGAGAAACTAAATATGGGTAAGACATAAGATAAAGTGTCTAAGTAAATTGTTGGGATGTTATTAGCCATGTTAAGGTTAAAAGGATGTTAATGCACCTTGATGTAGATCTCTAGCAAAATCTTATATGAAATATAATACAAATATAAAATCTCATACACAAAATGTGAAAATTCACCAGGATTTAATTTTTCACAAGTTAAAATTGTCTATAACTGTGGGACTGTGAAATATATGATAATAGATAATAGAAAAAATAGATTTTTCTATTATAGACGTCAGGGTACCAGACCTAGCTGCTTAAATCTAAACTACTTATTAATTCAGCAAAACTGTTTCAAAGACTTTTATAAGATATATCTGTATCTCCATCTCTTCTCTCAGTGAAAACAGCATGGAGAAGCAAGTTGAAGTTCGAATGCATGAGTGTCACTTTGAAGCTCCAGCTCCTCCTCCAGGACCAGCATGTGGCAGTCTCTGTAATAAATTCACGAAGAACTTGCTTCTAGCACTCACAATTCTTGGTAAGACACCTTGATTTTGACAGAATCATATTAAACACATTCACAACAGATACAACAGTCAGTGGTGGATCATTGGTTAAAGCTTGGGGTTAGTGATAAGATGATTATGAATATGAATCCAGAGAACCATTGCTGGACCCCTAAACTCAATTCCTGGTTATTATGCATCATAAAACCACCAGATTAGCACACTAACATAATTTATTTGAGAATTATTATAACTTGTATCTAATAACTAGCAGAAATATTTATGAAGGTATAAGTCTGTGTGGTTTGCAAAGAGTGTTAGTGGATGTAGCTTATGAACATTTAGTTTATGATTTAACTGTAAAAAAAAAAAAAAAAAATTATAGCATCTAATTGGTAACCATCTCTAGATGGGAAAAAACAGTAAAACTCAACAGTAGAAATGACTAAATAAAATGAATAATTTCTATTTGAATGTGTTTAAATCTCATATTTATTCATCAAGAAGAATCTCGAGAGCTCAGTAACTGAACATTGTTTAAAGTACTCAATATGATTGATTTACTTCATTTGTGTGTAAAATTTGAAGTAAGCATAACTCACTAATGTGGCTCAGGTTTTAATTACTGAAATAATATTATTTTAAACCTAGCCCAAACCTTTTTGTTTCATATTTCTTCTCAACACCTCATACAAAATAATAATTCTTGGTGCGTTATTTTACTTGCATGAATTCAGTTAGTTAACAAACTGAATAGTGAACAATGTGTGCTGGAGATTCAGTTAAAATTGGTCCAGACTCATAAAATTCTTTTCTTTTAAAGGTTCAGACAAATGGCTATCATGGTTACAACACCTTTAATGCTTGATCATGATAAGTTTGTGGCTGCTAACAGTGATGACTCAAAGGTTTAGGCTCTGGGTTACTGACTGGAAGGTGGGGGTTTGGGCCCAGCACTGCCAAGCTGCCATTGTTGTGCCATTGAACAAGGCCCTTAAGCCCTTTCTGCTCCAGTTGTGCTGTATCATGGCTGACGCTGTGTTCTGACTTTGTTCTCAGCTTCCTACGCTGGAATTTGCCAAGAAAAAAATTCTCTCTGCTGTAATATATATGTGACTAATTAGGGCTTCTTCTTCTCAACCCAAGAAAATGACACATGAAATATTTTTAAGCGTTGTTTTATTTTGGTGGCATAGTGGCTCAGCAGGTAGAGTTACCAGCTCAGAGCTCCAGGATTCTAAGGTTTGACAGTTAAGTGACTGTCTGTGTGGAGTCTTACATATTCTTCCAGTTTCTCTGGTTTTCTCTCACCTCTCAAAAACATGCAATCAGGCTAAGATTAATTGGCCAGACTGGCTAAGATAAATTGGCCAATGTGTGCGCGCGTGTGTGTGTGTGTGTGTGTGTGTGTGTATTCTACCCTGTTCAAGTGGTCCTGGGATAGACAACACAACCAAGTTAATGCAGTTATTTAACTAACTACTAACTGTTTGTCAGTGAGTGAGTTTTAACAGCTGTACAAACAAACTTAATTAATACTTTAAATTTAACTTAGTGGATTTAATTAAGTGTAACAATGAATAATTTGACTCTGTTCAAGCTAATTTAAGTCAACCAAGTTTCTAGGTTCCCTGCATTTGAAGAAAAGCCTTTAAAATGAAACAGCTTAAGGCAGTCTGCTTCCTTTACTGATTTGAGTCAATTTAATTCGCTAGGTTTCACAGTGTAATAATAGCTCTACATATCTCTATACATGACCCTGTGAGGCACATATCAAACATGCACAGCAGTGATGAGATCAATATAAAATGCCCCCAGCCAGAGAAGCAGCTAGATACATGATAAACACTAGCGCAGTGTCAAAAATCAATAAACTGAGTAATCTTCAATAAGTAGGAGGTAAATGATTTAAATGAAGCATTTCTTAGATTTAAAATACATAATTTGATTCTATTTAAGACTTTACCACCGCTCATGACACATCATGCATATTATGGATGTATATAGAAGTTTGGAAATTTTAAGTATCATATGCCTGTTGTTTTCAATCTGATGCTCTGTTTGGTCCAGGTGTGATTGCAGGTTCAGTGGCTGGTGTCCTTCTGCGTTATGCTTCTCCACTTCATCCAGACGTTATCACAATCATCGCTTTTCCTGGTGATATTCTCATGAGAATGTTGAAGATGGTGATTTTGCCTCTAATCATCTCCAGTTTAATCACAGGTACTGCACCACATCCCCACATACATGCTTCTGTTGATCATGGATAGGCTTAATCAATTTCACTGGCAAGTAGAAAGCTGCATCCATGAAACACAGTATTCAGTAATCTCTAAATTTGCCAAATTAAAGCATGTTGTGCTTTTCTGCACCTGTCTTCAAAAAATGATCTTGCTCACTTGCAGCATGTCAGCTAGCCTCATGACAAACACACCATGAATTTCATTGTCACGTAAGCACCGGTGAATCCCACATCCTGGGTTTCATCATGACCTTACAAGATGGCTGCCTTAGGATCACAAACTGTATTCCAAATGATGTACTACACACTTACACAATTCATTATGAACTGTACCATCTAGTGCATAAAGTTTAGAAGAGTAGTATCGTCGTTAAGTAATCGTCGTAGTAAGTTGATGGCAAACGACATTAAACGCATGTAATGTGATGCTGTTAGCTTTAGCAGAATACAGCGAATTAAAGACATTTGTAAGATGTCTTGTCCACCAGAGTGTTGTCAGCCATCTTGAAAATTTGTTCTCATCCAGTGCCCATGCCTAGTAGCCCCACCCCTCTTCTTCTACATAAGCAAAGCTGTTGCAACTGTTGAGTGCATGCATTGCCCAACATTCCACACCTTAATTTCTTTAGGTTGAATAAGTGCATCCAAGTTCTTGAAGTGCAGATCTTTTTATTGGAATTTTCAAAGTAAACACTATTTATGCAAAATGGCACATAGTACTTAAGTGATTTGGGAAACACCTACAGACTACAGCCAAGCCACATTTTCATGTCACATGATATTTCAATTCTAATTACTCTTACCTGTTTTGTGTTTGCCTTTCATTAGTGTCCATATGTAAGTCTTAAGAGTTCATTGTTTCATTGCTAAGCTTTTGTTGTGTGTTGTGTTTTTCATGCTGTGTTCTCATTTTATGATTCTTGTTTGAACTTTATTAGGTTTGTTTGTCTTTTATACAATAAAAATCTTGCAATTGCATCTATCCTCACTACTGGCATATATTCATATGTTCAATTTATGTTTATTTGTTTGTTAGTTTTTTAGTTAGTTAGTTAAATTTGATCTAATAATGGTCATCTGTATCCAATTTATAAAATGTAAGATGCGAACAATTAAGTTGAAATAGTTAATAGCAAATTATATAAAATAACAAAATAATATCTTGGAATAACAAGTTAACGAATAGAAATCATGGCATATGAGATAAATTTGGGTTGGTTATCAGTTATGTTATTCATTGCAGGTCTGGCAGGTTTAGATGCCAAATCTAGCGGTCGTCTTGGCACCAGAGCCATGATTTATTACATGTCCACAACAATCATTGCTGCAGTGCTGGGGGTGCTTCTGGTGCTGGCTATCCACCCGGGCCACCCCAAACTAAGATCCAACTTGGGAGAGGGCAAGAAGAATGATGACGTCTCCACATTAGATGCCTTTTTTGACCTTATACGAAATCTTTTTCCAGAGAATCTGGTACAGGCTTGCTTTCAGCAGGTGGGTTTTAATTACCAATTTTTTTTTTTGAAAAGGACATCAGTATTTAATAATCCCCACACATTAGCTGAATACATTTGAGCAGGTTATTAATTATGATACTCATGTATAAATTGGATAATTTACAGCATATAATTAGTGGTTGGTTGTTAAAAAATAGAAAAATAAGTCTAATGTCAAATGATGAGGGTATAGTAGCAACATTGCTGCTTCACACCTTCATGGTGTAGTAAGATCGAGTTTTACATGTTCTCCTTGCATCTGTGTGGATTTCCTATGGATTTTTCTTTTCTTTCTTCCCACCTCCAAAAAAAATCATGCTGATAAGTGGATTGGTTTCACATGTGTGTGCATGATGCCCTGTGATGTCCCATCCGATGTGTAGAAATAATAATAATAATAATAATAATTGTCATGTTTTCCTTGCAGATCCAGACTGTTACTAATAAGGTAGAGGTATCAACACCTCATCATCCACATCGGTTTGGACGAAATAGCACCAAGTGGGCAGCAAAATATGTTATGAAGAAATCTCTTCAGTTCAAGAGTGGCATGAATGTCTTAGGTGCATATACAGCATATTTACAGCAGATTACAGAACAGAAGTAAAATAATTAATTATAACAGAAATACGGCATTATGACAAGACTTTGTCATAATGATAACAGAGGTTTGTGTTGTTTGAACAGTTTATGGTGTACTGGTAAATTTGTACTTTAGGTCTGTCAGTAATCCTAGCTACAGGTCTTCAGATCACTATGTTTTCTTGTTCTAGGGCTCATTGGTTTCTTTGTGGCTTTTGGAATCTGCATGGGAAAGATGGGGGAGAAAGCCAAGCTGATGATGGACTTCTTCAACATTCTCAACGAAATCGTCATGAGACTTGTCGGCATGATTATGTGGTCAGTACAGGTGTTTAATATCACAATTAATCAAGTCAGCCAGTGAAACTGTGCTAAAACAATTTAAAGGCAAAGTTTCAATCAACCTTTGTAGTTAAGACAGTAGTACTTGTTGCCATACAGTCTGTGTAACATTTCCCCTCTTGTAGGTATTCTCCTGTCGGGATTGCGTGTCTGATTTGTGGCAAGATTATTTCAATTAATGACCTGGAGTTGGTGGCAAAGCAGTTGGGGATGTACATGCTCACAGTCATTGTGGGCCTCATCATCCATGGTGGCATCTTTCTCCCACTGATATATTTTGTCATTGTTCGAAAGAACCCTTTTCATTTTTTTATGGGAGTATTTCAAGCTTGGGTGACTGCGTTAGGAACAGCTTCCAGGCAGGCCATTTTCCTGTACTTTCTATTTTATTAATTCAGCATTAAAGAAAGTATCTTGATATGGTTGGAGGCTGTAACTAATAATGAGTGTCTCTGTGTTAGCGCTGGTACGCTGCCTGTTACGTTTCGTTGCCTGGAGGAAAACTTGGGCATTGATAAAAGAGTTACTCGATTTGTGCTACCTGTTGGTGCGACAATCAACATGGATGGCACAGCACTTTATGAGGCGGTAGCAGCCATTTTCATCGCACAGATGAATGGAATAAAACTTGATCCTGGTCAGATTGTTACAGTCAGGTAGGTTATGCATTTAAGGCTTTGTGACAGAAATGCAAAATGATTTTTTCATTTGTTCCAAAAAAAAAAAACCCTAATGGTTTGGATTCATATTTTGCATTGTATATGTCATAAAGATTAGCATTGCAACTTCTCACAGTTCAATAAAGTAAATCTAGAATCTCTCATGTAGTTCTTGCTACTAAGTTTCGACCTAAACAGGTTAGTATGCTTTATGAAAAATGCCATTATACCATTATTAACAGCCATTCACACCATTAATAGAAATTTCACAACTGTTCACCAAGTTGAAAATAATGTTATGATTTTGTTAAAGCCTGACGGCTACTCTTGCTAGTGTGGGAGCTGCCAGTATTCCCAGCGCTGGCCTCGTCACCATGCTGCTCATCCTCACTGCTGTGGGACTGCCCACCCAAGACATCAGCTTACTGGTCGCTGTTGACTGGCTTCTGTGAGTAAATCTGAACAAGAATCTAATCATAAAACAAGCAGAAAAAACAACAATAGCATAATGAAGTGGGAGAACTAAAAATATTGTCACTCGAACAAGGAACATTCAAATAAAAAAAAGATATGGCTTTTCTAAAGGGGTAACAAATTACTAGTCCTGGTACTCAGCATAACCAGATTTCATGTCAGGGGTGTATTTTTTTATTTGTGCTTGATGGACAAAATGATGTGAAGTGTTAATATTCCAAACTTCATCAGGAGAGGATATGAACTATAACTAGACATGAATTCATTACATTTTCTCTGTATTAATGGACTTTATCCCAGCAATTGAGGGGTAACTCTTAGTGCCGTTCCCAAGCCCATATAAAATGGGAGGGTTGTATCAGGAAGGGCATCCGGTGTAAAACCTGTGCCAAATCAAATATGCGGGCGATCCCGAACAGGGAGCAGTTGAAGGACTACAATAACTATTTATTAATGTGTTTAACTAGCTAAATAGCTGGCCATATGTTTTGAGTTAATATAATATAATATAAAAATGTTCAAACCACATTAAAACTAAAGCTTTTTTTTTTTTTTTTTGCAAATGTTTTTTTGCAAATGTGTATCTTTTCAGTTTTAAGTAATAATGCTAGTTAGATTTTTGCTATCTCTTTATCAGTGGAAAACATTGCTAGTCAATCTCAATCTAAATAATAATAATAATAATAATAATAATAATAATAATAATAATAATAATAATAATAATAAATAGCAGTGATTAGCAATAGAAAGCAATATTTCATGCACAAAAGCTATTTCCTTTAACTATTTTCTTATAGAGCTTCATAATTACAGGTGTGTGCGTGTGTGTGTGTGTGTGTGTGTGTGTGTGTGTGTGTGTGTGTGTGTGTGTGTGCATGATAAATGGCCTGTCAATAAGTTAAGCTGTGGCACATTGGTCTGTGTCTCATTCCAATTCAACAGGGATCGCTTCCGAACATCAGTCAATGTTATTGGAGACTCTTATGGAGCGGGCATCGTGTACCACCTCACCAAAGATGAGCTTGACATGTTTGATGCCCAGCAGATAAAAACAGATGACTTTGAGATGACCAAATCACAATCCTTCTATGAGAATAACACAAACCATGGTGTATATGCCTCGTACAACTCCTGTCCACAAGTGCTAATAGATGACTGCAAGGTACATAACACTCTCACAGATATAGAAACTTGCATGTAGTAGATGGTCATTAGTGACACAAATGACAAAGACCGATTTCCTTATAAAGTCTGTGAGTAGAATGGAAAACCAAGCTGGCTTTGTTTTTTGTTTTGTTTTTTCCTTCAAATCTATGTGTACAGTGTAGCTGCTATTTCCTTACAATCTAAAATGTTGCAATGATGCTACAATTGATTTTTGGCCATTTAGGCCGTCTGGCCACTACCCAAAGTGTTTTTTTTATTTCATTTTAATGCTCTAGTATTTCTCCCACATTTTTAACTCTGGTCTGTGGTAGCAGAAAATAAAAATCCCTGAATCTTTTTCTTTAAAACTATAAACCAGAGCTATTCAGTCCATTAATAGTAGACACTTTTCCTTGAAATATGACACTTTCCAAGATTCAGTGAGGAAAAACATAATGTAATGCTAATCTCTTTAGGTCCACTGTTCATTTTATATTCATTGATTGTGCCTTGGTCCAACGGTTAGTTGTCCATGACAATTGCTTTCAGATCAACTTGACCCCAAATGGCTCCCCTGCTGTCTTTTCCATTACTGAGGAGGAACCTTGGACACAAGAATAAAACACATCCAGCTTCGCCTTATACCGGGTCCTGCAAGCTTGCTATTCTGGGTGAAAACAATTTAATGAATGCAAAATTCCTATTTATGGTGATTACAACAAGCATCAATCAATTATTATTATGCATGTATTTATACTAGCACAGATATTTGTATGATCAACTCCTCATGATCTGGGTGACTTAGATTAGAGATTGGTCTTTATTGTGTGGTTAAGGATCTACGCCAGTGACCTTAAAGTTGTACGTTCAAAGTGGTTCCAGTGCAAGTGTCCTGTCCCACCACAACCGCACCTTTGAGTGAAGTCCAAACCCTATAACTGCTCACTGCTGGGAACTTAAATAAGCCCCCCTGATCAAAGCTTAAATCTTTAAACTTCAGTACTGTAATCATTTCATATATTTATGGCAAATGAAAGGTTTTGTCCAAAATTCTACATATGGTGTGTCTAGAGTAGGGGTTCCCTCATCATCTGGAGTCTAGAATTTTCCGAACCAGTCTAAAAACCCTATCAAGTACCCTCCCAATCCTTTCTTCCTTGTTAATCAGAAATTATACATATAACATATAAAACCAGAAAATGGCTTGGGCTCACTGCTAGTGGCAAGATAATAGAAGTGCAACTTGCCCTCACTGACTTGGCTTAGAGGGATTAAGCCTTGTTGTCGCCATTCAAGATCAGCCTCTTACCCTTACATGACAGCTATTCCAAAACCCAACCTCTCCCAGCACCCCCACTCCCTAACCACCACACCAAAGCTGCATCACGGTGCTGGATTTAGCCTTTAAGGCTTATTTTATCCACCAACGCAAATACCACGCAAGCAATTAAATTGCAAGAACATGCACAAAGGTTGATATCAAACACTGGCAAATCTATGTGAGGACAGCTTATTTGACACCACCTTTGACATTTAGTTAGAGTGTACAAGATTAAGAGATTAAGACATGCTGATACAATTCTAAAATATATGAATTCAGTCCATGTATGCACACATTTACTTTAATTGTATTTGTGTAATAGCCCTGCCTTGAATACAGCAAGTTTCAACTGTACATAATGCAAAGATGAGTAATATTAACTCCAAAACCACTTTCTTTTGTCTCACAGAAAGTGAAATAAAGTTCAAAAATAGAGTTAAACTGAATGGATTTTGCCGCATTGCAGGTGTGGTGTTTTATAAGGCTCTCATCACACATCACACACACTGCCAATGATGTATTTAAATAGTGGGAAGACAAAAAGGGAAAAAAAATTGCTCATGGAGAAAATGAAATCCACTCTGCTTCACCATGAAAATATACCCTTTTTTGTACTATAATCATCTATAATGACTTTTAAGTGTTCAGTCTTTGCTAATCTTGCTATTCATATTAAAGTGCCTCTTTGCACTTTGTGTATTTATTATTCATTAGCTGTATTTATGCTTTCTTCTGTGACCTGAGGATATTATTAATACTATATTAAAATAGAATGATGTGTAGTTTTAAAGCCAGGTTTTTGTTCATGGCTTACTACAACATAATAGTGATTAAATCTTGACAGAAAATATTTTTTGGATCAGATATTCTGGTGAAGCTAAAAAGGGCTTTATCCAGCTACTTCTTTTATGTAGGAATTATTTCTTATTTAGAACCATAGTGGCAATTATTATCATTTAGAAAAGGATACATTTCCTGTTTATATTGTAAGAGTATACACACTTCAACAGTTATCTATGCCCTTTTTTAAAACTCGAATTGAATTATGGCAGCAATGTGTAGCATTATGTCTCCTCTAAAGCTGACAGTAGTCACATCATCATTGATGCAATTATGTGACCATCAGAAGAGAGCCAAAGAAAATGGAGGAGGCACGCTTGACTTTCGAGCTCCACAAGATCATTTTGAATAGTTATGGTAAATTTGTGCGAAGTTCAACGACAATGGCGACGTGTGTTTGGAACAGAACCATTAACACAAATAACAATCGCACAAATTTGTGATGTTCATATAGTATTTTGCCGAAATCAAAAGTGTCTGGATGCTAATGATGACCACTTTGAGCAACTAATGTGATAATAAATCAAACATGACTTACAGCTACTCTTTGGTGTTTATATAAATTTAGTAATAAAATTTTTATGCACATATTTTTCATGTTGAGGTGTGTATACATTTTCGGGCCCCTCTGTATATACTTATATGTATATGTTTTGATCAGCCATAACATTAAAACCACCTGCTAAATATTATGTAGGTCTCTATGGCTGTCCACATGATGTAAAGAAAGTATGATTCATTTATTGTTCCATCGACTCATCATGATTTGGTGCTCTTGCCCATTTTTCCTGCTTCCAACAAAACTTTGAGAACTGACTTTTAAAGTTATGGCTGATTGGTGTATGTGAGTGTGTGTGTGTGTGTTTTTTGGGGGATTGTCAAACATTTTTGTTACTTATAATGCCAGATTTCTTACAAATGGATGGAGTTGAGACAGAGCTTAAGTTCAGGAATATAGTAAGTAGAACTGTGTACATGTGTATCTTATTACATGTTCAGGCAGGGCCTGACAAAACACCCATGTTGGTTGAGATTGTTATTCATATGCTAATGAATGTGTGTACAATGTTTTAATGTGATGTTTTTGGTTTGTCTTGTGCTCTATGTTATTATAGATTTACTGCAAGATAAATTTTCAAAACAAGATTCACTTTTTAAATGTGATTTCCATCTATTTTCTATGGATGCTAATGTTACATTGTAAATAATGGAATCATCTTTATTTTATGTGTCTTTTATTTTGTGCTCAAATAAGCTAAAATACACATTATTCCATACATTGTTTAGTTCTCCGCATCTAGACCAATGCCCTATCCACCTCACCAACCCCACAGGAATGAAAAATGAAACTGGAAAATGTTCTGGTCCCCGTAATGGGAAGTGTATTAAAAGAATATGACAGACTCTAATTAAGATCGTTGTGCATGTAAACATAGGACCAGCAAAAAAGAGCTCACAAATAATTTTCTAATCATTTGCTACTGTGCTTATAAGAGCATGTGGTCCTCATATGCCATACATCTTATTATTATTTAGCACATTTTTAATTCATAACACAATTTTATCCATGTATATTTATCCACGTCAAATTAACGGAGCATTTTATTGTTCTGTGCTTGATTATATTGAAAGCATTATATTTTAGTACACAGTACTTACAGGTGGGTCTTTACAAATAATAATAGTGAAATAGTGTAATAACATTTCAGCTAGCAATTACCTAGCTCAATAACTGATCAAAATTTAAACCAGTGAATTAAAAAAAAGTGCAAGTTAATGCTTGTAATTAAAAAGAAAGAAGAAAGTGAGAAAGTAGGTTGTACGCTAGGTTGTAAGTGAAAACTGAAAGGCTTTACTGTAAGAAGTGCGGTTCATTAAAGTGTGGTTTGTCTGTAAGGTGATTAGCATTTATTCATGAAGCACATTAACACTAAAAACCAGGCCAAACACTGCGCAGTATAAGATAAGGAAAAAAATCCAGCTTGATCTCTTTGGTTTTTAGCTCATGTTTGGTTAATGGTCAGGGGCTCAGGGCTCACTTCCTTTTCATTCCCACTAGAATTACATCAGATATTCCTTTTCTGGAAGTTCTTCAAGGCTGATGATGGTATAGTCTGTTTCATTCCTCTCTGGCTTTTGTGAGCTCATGAGTGCCACCATCTCCTTCTCTGACAGGGGGAGGGTCGCTGCTTTGTCATACTCCTCGTGTTTCTTTGACTCAGTGGAGTTGATATTGAGGCATCGCTTACTAGGACCATACCACCTAAAAAAAAGAAAAATATTTAAAGAAATTATTATTATTATTATTATTTTTTAAAAAAAAAAAGAAATTATTATTATTGTTATTATCATTATTATTATTTAGTTTGTTTTATAAACACAGTTAAACTGCTCAAATATTATAATATTTGTAACAATACTACAATACTACTTGTACTACAATATTCTGACTATTTAATAAAACTTGACAACTGCATAATTGTGGATTTCTACCACAGTAACAATAAAAAAATCATTTCTATGCTTCATATCTCTTCTCTTGGTCTATGGGCTGTTTAGTTTATAATCAACTACATGATGTAATTTCCTGCAAATGGCTACATATTGACACTGATATTATTTTTCTGAACTGTTCATAAGTACATACATTTGAAAATATAAGGAAAAAAGATTTAAAATGAAAGCAAGTCATAAAATCAGCAATATCTAGTGTATTTAGTTCAAAACAAGTACATGTCTTTGGTGCCAATCCCAACAAACACGCAGATAACAGCTCCAATTATCAGGCATAATGCTAAGATGAGAAGCCAACCTAGACAGAAAAAGCACAAAATGTCGACAAGATTAAACAGGGTTAGATAAAAGGTGGAAATGATCAACAGTGGCATGCAATGTCATTACACAAAATCACCTGGTGTGCCCTCTTTGACCTGTGTATCAGGTTCATGTGCTAATTCCTCAAATTCCTCAAATTGTGGTTTGTACTGGGAAGGCACTGCACAGAGAAAGGAAAATGAAATCTGTGATTGAATTTAATTAAACTTTACAGTTTTGTATTACACCACCATTCAGTGGAATACACTATATACTTTAAAACATAGATCTGTTTCTACAAGTAGCATTCCATTTTCGTTAGATGATAGAATTCCATATTGATTAGATGATAGAATACCTTTCTCTCCTGGCTTTGGACCACTTTCTTCCATGTTTTTTTGTACATTGTTTATGTGTATTGGAATTACATCTTCATCTACAATAACAGCTGGCACAGTTGTCATCCAATCTGAGGTAGAAGCTTCAGGCCCCATCCCAGATTCACCATTCTCTTCTGATGAAAGTGTAGACATTTTAAGATCGGGAGAATTACGGACAGTGGTGATGAACTGGAGATCCTTGTCTTGCGTCTCATCGAGAATCTCTGAAAACATGCCCGAGTCACCGGAACCGTCGATGTTCATTGACAATCCATTCAGGGAAGATTTCTCAAGAACCAATTTCGGGAACATACCAGAACCTTCAGCATTTTCATCCGGGGATATTGTGGTGGTTTGTATTGAGCCAACTGTAATCAAAACAGTGGCACTTTCATTTTTTGGAAGCTCATTAGTATTTTCACTGGTGAGTTCGGTAATAGCCTCTGGGTTTTTGGCTATAGTTTCTGATGGCACACTAGTCTTCAGAAAATATGATATATTTGCCTCTGGGTTTAATGAATCATGTGTAATGCCATTGTTTTTATCCTGTGTTTTCTCAGTTTTGTATGGCTCTTTAGTGCTGACTAAGAAACCGTCAGCCATTGCCTCTTCAATGAAGTCTGTATCTAGTTCCACATTTGCAGTCAGTCCTATGTAAAAAGAATATTAATTCATATAACATAAGGTTAGAGAACTAAACAGTTAATAGCAGCAAATAATTTTACTTAATTAAGTCACAGTAATTAAGTCAACTGATCCATGCTTCTTTTGAAGACTGCTGAGAAAACAACTTCTCAAACGACTTTCACATGCCATGAAGTAACACACCTTCCCAAAAACATTCTAAAACATACAACAAACATTCTAATCTGAGCTAATAAAAGCATGTGATAGACAGCAGACCATTTTATCCAGATAATTAGACAATCCCAGACATATTGGGAATGTTTAATACAGTTTGGAGCCCTGTGACATTGTTTAAAAGTTTTAGATTGAGACTCAGGCACTGATCAGGCAGATGATGTATGATTTCATATCACTGTTTGATCTGACTCTTATTCTAGAGAATTCCTAGAACAACAAGGAGTTCCTGTTCAAACATGCGTTACTAAGAAAACTGTGAGTTTCATGGGCGTATTAACAAAAAATATTAGTACTTGCTTCAGAGTTGGGTAATCAATCAAAATCCAAACGTTTAACATCTGAGGATGGATTATTGAAAATGTAATGTTTGGTGTTGTGCTTTGCCACACTGACGTTTGCACTAACTAAAGTTCAACTGGACGCAATCTTCCTCAAAACCGTCTGCCTTCAGGTGTAGCTTGGCAGTGGAAATGTACTAGACAAATATAGTTTAATACCCAGGCCTCTTATATCATTATATCTAATGTGAATAACTTTGGTTGTTCAGCCATATAACTTAGACAGATCTTTGAATACACTCTTTGAGTCATTTTAACCTGGGGCACAATTGACTATTATTTATGTAAATTTGTAAAGACAATTTTGCCTTTTCTCTCTTAACGTTCATAGTTCTGTTTTGTTTTGTAATTTGCTGGTTGTCCTACTCATTTTGTTATTAGAAATTCTTTCGTTTATTTGGCTCTGCGTTGCGTCACACTATTGTGTGGTTTAAATGAGTCTGTCATATCACTATTCAATTGCTGTCACTTTAAGGTTGAAAATGGCCGAGAAAATAGCTGAATTCATAGAAGAAGTTCTATGGAAGGAAGGGATTGCCGGCTTGCAGATGTCAAAAATGATATACCTAATTTAATATTAAAATATATATATATATATATATATATATATATATATATATATATATATATATATATATATATATACTCACTCACTGGCCACTGAATCAATCATCCAATCAGACCATTATGTGTCAGCAGAGGCAAAAAAAAATAAAAAATCATGTGGATACAGGTCAAGAGCTTCATGGTCAAATAACAGAATGGAAGAAAATGTGATTTTGACCATGGAACATGGCAAATCTTGAGTCGGATAAGAGCTATAAAAGCCGAAAAACACATCAGGCAGCACTCCTGTCAGCCAAGAACAAGAATCTGAGGCACCAGTGGACACAAGCTCGTTGAAACTTGACAGCTGAAGTTTGGAAAAACACCAGTTGATGATTGTCCAGTTGGCCAGAGTAACTTCTAAACATTTTCATTGTTACATAACAATAGTTGTTTTTTAATCTCTTGTTTACTGTTATAGAAATTTAATCAGCACTTTCTGACCAATCAAATTATAGAAATGATTTGTAATTATGTATATTTTCATCAAATGGGTTGATTTGCTGCTTGTTCTCAGATGTGAACTGACTCTGTGTAATTTGAGTAGCCTTTTCATTAGAATGAGGGTTCTGGCTGCTTTACCCACATCTGGTAGTCACAAGTCTTTAAAACTAAAACATGAAATATGAGCTAAACCCATGTTCCCATGAAATCTTACAGTTGTATGCAAATCCTGGTTCATTGCACATTGCACACTGATGCACATTGCACATTGATGTTGAGGGAGTGCATGAAGTCCAGGCCAACAATATGTATAATACTGACTGATGGTTAGGAAATATCTCCCTGAAATGTGACCAAATCCACAGCAGAAAGAACTGCACAAGTACAGGATTTAAAGTTTAATTTCTGTGTCTCGTTTTTCTCTTCAAAAAGATAAAGTGTTTTCATTTAATTTCTTAACAGCACTTTGGAAAGTGATATCTACTGATAAATCACTCAGACAAAGATTTCAGTAAAGGAAACTATCCAGTCCCTGACAATGGCACGATATCCTCCAAAAAGCAAGATAAGCCGTGTTACATTCACATTCCATCACTCTTAGCCTTTTGTGTGATTCGGGTGTATCTATTTGGCTTTAGTGTAAAAGCAAATAGTTTTTAACAGCTATTCCTTTTATTTAAAAGCAGTAATAGCTTCTGTAGGTAATTCAGACCTGTGATTCTACATCTATATAAAAGCATGTTCATTATAATGAATCTGTCTCATTTCAGTCATACACAAAATATACACACAAACTATCATGAACACACCATGATTAATGAGGACCAGGGGTCTACTTTGTTCTAGCACATTCTATAATACTTTTGGACTTTATTTTTTGTCTTGTAGTCAGTATAGGCTTTTCATGGGGAAAGAAAGACATTGTTTTATTGGACAATGAGATTTCACACATGACATGTGGTACTGCTGACCTTGAACCTGACTCAAGACCCAATAATTCATGAAAATATATAGTAGAGAGAGTTTTGTAGCACTTTAATCACAGTGTCAGCACATTAATAACTCAATGCTTGGACTGGATTGCAATTGCACATTTGGTTTTTTTCTTAGTTTCTTCTTATCTACCAAATAATTACACGCAAAATTACATCATTTTATAATTACAATTACATTTTATAGATTCAACATTCAAGAACATCACTCACCCTGGGTTGTCTGAAGTAACACCAGTTCAGATGTTACCACAAGTAGCAGAATTGTGTGCATTGTTAATGCTGCTGGGTGTGCTCGATGCAGTCGTAAAGGTACTATCAGAGCTTTTCAGAGTGTGAGAAGTGGAAATGTGCCTCACCTCTTTTATAAACTTGAGTCATCACTTTGATGACACATTATGAGGCAAGATGGGTGGTGCAAGCACAAACACACCCTGTCTAGTGGGTCACTTTCTTCCTTTCTCACCTGGATGATCACTATCATTAGCCCATCTGAGGGACTGTGCTACACATTTACAGCAGCTTATGTGGATCATTATGGACGTCACAACTCATCTTGCACTGCTTAAATCAAATCTACTATACACATGCTTAATTACAGTGATAAAGACTATATAGTGAAAGCTTGGGTGAGATTTACTCAGGAACTAATGTTGTTTGTTGACTGTTGTTTTTTGTATTTTGTTTCATGCGTCTTCTGACATTAGAAATGTACGTGTGAACGCATGCCTTGCCACATGATTGATTGAAGAGGAAGTGCAAATTAAAAAAAGTCAAGTTTACACACATCAGATGCAGGTGTAGTTTTTATTATCCTGGAAGGCAGCCTTCAGGCATGTTGAATCACTGTGATGATAACAGTATATGGATGACTCAGGTAATCGAAACCTTTCTTCCCCATTTGTGTCAATACACCTTAACTTCCTGCATGCCTTCTATGGCATGGTGTCTAGCATGGGAGCAGCTTTTTTTCCTGCTAAGCACCAACTACTTAAAAAAAAGTGCAGTGAATGATTTTTATCTGGATTCTTTAGAATTGCAGAATGTAGTCTCAACATCTAGTTCTTCAGAAACACTCAGAGCAGTGATTTGTTCCTTATTCTTTTATTAAGACATACAGGTTCAGGACTTGCCCTGTTTGTTAACTACTGAATGCTTGTAAAGATAATATTTCTGTAAGTAGTGTTTTATTGCTGCACGATTGGGGCCATCTTTATCTACATTATGCTCACCTTGATAATTAAAAAATCTCTTAACATACAGTATACAGTAATCTTGCTAAATTGCTAAGTTTCATTGTTCCAAAGGATGTGTGTAAATTAGGATAAAATATGTAGTACAGATCCTTGTGGTACAGCACCAACTAAAAGATGAGACACACATTTCATGACAGACAGTGGAACACCTCAAGGAAGTCTGATCAGTCTGCTGCTGTTTCCCTAAAGATTAATTGTATATTTTTTAACATTTACCAAAAGAAATACATAATAAACCATATGCAATTAAGCCATACACAGGTTATTAATTCAATATAGGGATGAGGATTACAGTGGAGGTTTCGTAGTCTTTACTAGAAAGAGGGGAGGGGGATGACATTTTTCAGTTAATTTTGATTTTGGATATATTGGGGGAAAAATCATCAAAAATTTCTTAATTTAGATATTTGGCATTGCATTGATTAGATAATTAGATTTACTTATTAAATAACATTCAAACCCAGGCTCTAAGAATATTTAATCAAGCTTTTAAAACTTCACCCAAAACCACTCTGCAAGTACAGATGGGATAAAAGTCATTGAACAAAAGATAGTTATGATTATATTAATTACGGTGAACAACCGTATAAGTATTGCAGGACTGCTGGCTGTGTGGTTGCATTGGTTCCATAAGAATTCACTGATTTTCATTAACATAATTAGCATTTGTTTTGTTATATAATTTGTTTAATATTTAAAACCCTGTGATAAAATCAGTTCATGCAAACTGTCACCCAAGGACCAAAGATCAAATCCAGGACCCTTGAGATGTGGAGCAGCTATGCTATCCACTGTACAACTATGCCACACATGAGTTGATCAAGTTAATTTAATATCATCTCTTCCTGATGTTAATTGATGCACGTGGGGAGCGAAGGCTGGCCCGTGTGGTCCGATCCAACAGACGAGCTACTGTTGCTCAAATCGCTGAAGAAGTTAATGCTGGTTCTGGTAGAAAGGTGTTAGAATACACAGTGCATGACGGGTCAGGGCTGTTTTGGCAGCAATAGGGGGCCAACACAATATTAGGCAGGTGGTCATAATGTTATGTCTGGTCTTTGTATTCATAGAATTGGAATTTTATGTAAGAAACACAGACAAGTGTCCTGATACAAATGATGAAATGTAACATTATACAAAATATGAGCACTCTTGTAATGCAACTTGTAAAAATCATATTAACAAAAAACTAAACTAAGTAACTAAACATCCAATGTCTGCTATCCTCACTACTGGGTTTGTCATTAATATGACATTGAATGTTGTTGGAAAATAATGGGTGAGAAAATAAACTTCTGGTTTTCTTTTGGCTTTTGTGATAATTCAGAGTTAAACCTGGCCATTAACCTTTATGTCTATGATCATTAATTGTGTTTTTCCTCCTTTTCAGTGCCATTCTAACTGTGCTAGCAACATCACCATGTGATGTCAGTGCACACAACTGCTAACTTCTCACAGGAATAAGGAAAATACAGCACTGACCAACAAACTAACACAAACACAAGACAATATACAACAATATACTTTAACATAAACATAATGAATGTATTTTAGTGTGCAGGTTTCATTTAAACAGGGGGTACATGTGTTAGCGTTGACGCGTGTAGCCACACTCCAGTGCAGTAGATGGCGGTAAATCGCTGTAACGTTGGACGTTCATTCAGTTCGAAGAAGAAGATGCAGGGTTTCTCACCCTGCAAAAAAAATAAGATTGTTGTTTTATTTGTTTGTTCTTTCTATTAACTTCTTTGGTTTTATAGTACCTTTAATTTATGTAATATAAATAATGGCATCAGCTAACGGGGATAGTAACGACGTAACTGTACCACTGGTAAGCGAAATAAACACCTTCAAATCTACTGATGCTAACATCTGACATGCGTTATATGTCTAACTACTATACTATACTACAAAATACTATTATCATTATTATTATTATTATTATTATTATTATTATTATTATTTTATTTTACTTAGAGGACTAGAAAAATATGTCTGAGTCTGAGAGGACTACAGAAAATGCTTATATTTTTGCTTATTTTATCTTTTTCTGATTTAATACAACAGTTTTCATTAAGTACATTATTTACAGCTTCAGTAAACAATAAAATATCTGAAATATTTACATGAATTTCAGAATTTATTTAGTATTTTGTACGAACCGTTTTTGCTTGAAAGATAGTGTGCAATCTAGTTTACATGGATTTCACAAATCCTCATGATCCATTATGATGACACCTGTCAAGGGTTCGATTATATTAAGCGCTAAGTGAAAAGTCAGTTCTCAAAGTTAATGTGTTAAAAGCAGAAAAAAATTGGCAAGCGTAAGGATCTGATCAGCTAAACAATGGAAATTTTAGATGGCTAAACAACTGGGATAGAGAATCTCCAAAGCGAGAGTTCTCGTGCAGTGTTTTCCTGGATTGTCAGAGCGCCCGTGCTGACCCCTGTCCACCACTGAAAGCAGTGGGCACATGAGCATCAGAACTGGACCATGGAAGAAGGTGGCCTTGTCCCATGAATCAAATTTTCTGGTATATGATGTGTGTGTAAGTTAGCTGGGGAAAAGATGACACCAGAATCAGCAATCTGGAAGAGTCAGTGTGATGCACTGGGTAACCTTGGCTCTTGGCATTCATGTGGATGTTACTTTGACACATACCATCTACCTAAACATACACTACTGCTCAAAAGTTTGGGATCACTCAAAAATTTTATTGTTTTCCAAGGAAACACACAAAATTAGTCTGAATAGAAAATATAGCAAAAGAACAGGACATGCTGACATGTCAGAGTTAGAAATAATGATTCTGATGGAAATGATGGATGTTTTCTTCAAACTTTGCCTTCATCAAAAAAACCTTTTGTAGCAGTTACAGCCTGGGCATTCTAGCTGTCAATTTCTCAAGATAATTTGACGAGATTTCACCCCATGCTTCCTGGAGCATCTCCCACAAGATGGATTGTCTTGATGGAGTCTTCCTCCGTAGCTGAAATCAAGCTGAAATATGCAAACTTTTTAATTCCAAACTTTTGAGCGGTAGTGTAGTTGCAGATCAAATACATCCCTTCATGGCAACAGAATTCCCTAATGACACTGCCCTTGTTTAGCAGGATAATTCTTCCTTTCACACTGCATAGATTGTTCAGGAATGGTTTGAAGAACATGACATAGAGTTCAGAGTGTTGACAAGTCTTCCAAATTTCCCAGATTTTAATTTGATTGAGTATCTGTAGGATGTGCTGTACAAAGAAATCCAATCCTTGGAGACCCCACATCACAACTTGGAGGATTTAAAGGATCTGCTGCTAACGTGTTGGTGCCAGATACTACAGCACATCTTCAGAGGTCTTGTGGAGTTCATGCCTCAATGGGTCAGGGCTGTTTTGGCAGCGCAAGCGAGTCTGATACATTATTAATCAGGTGGTTTTAATGTTATGCCTGATGTATTTGTTCTGTGTGTACATGTAAAGTGTATATATATTATGTGGACATATCTATAGATAGATATTGGTCTAGGGAAATATAGGGAAGGGAGGTATTTGCTACAATTACTACTAAACTATAGTATTTATTATTTACAGGATAAGGAACATCCACGTGTCCTCATCCCTGAACTGTGCAGACTCTTCTATCAGCTCGGATGGGTAACAGGAACAGGAGGTGGAATAAGCCTTAGACAAGGGTTGGTCAGATCATTCTTACTAAAATGATAGTTTGAATACCTTTACACATTTTGGGCACTTTTGAAATAAATGTAGTTATGGAAATATGGCTTTGTGACAGGGAACACATTTATATCGCCCCATCTGGCGTTCAGAAGGAAAGAATACAGGTAGGTGATTTCTTTCTTTGTCACTTATTAGATTTCTGTCAAATAGTCTTGACTGTAGTTATTTTTACTGATGTGTGGCTCAAGCTTTCTGTCATTCAAACTTTCACGTTTTTTTTTTTTGTTTTTTTTGGTGCCTCCGTGTATAATTGCTCTGATGTGATTTCCCTGGAAATTGTATAAACTCTCAGGTGCAATGTTCCAGAGATTTTGGCTCTGCCCTCAATACAGCTTAATTATTGTGTGTGAAACTGTGTGAAAGGAGATGTTATAAAGCAATAATAAAGGAGAAGGTGATTATTTACGAAGTTGATTATTTTCCAATAACTGCAGAAGTTTTATTCGTCTTTTACAACACAATTTGCCAATGTTTAACTTTTTTTTTATTTCTAAAAGTATGTTACATCATTTTTAAAAAAAAAAAAAAAAAAAAAAAAAAACAATTTATAGTTATATTTAATGCTGATACATCTGAAACAAGTTAGTTCCTGTTAGGCTTTTGTTATGAGTTTTTTTCTCACTCTTGAAATTAATTTGTCAAAAGAGAACACACACACGCACACACATCTTATCACTTCACCTAGAAACCACAAATGTGCCAAGTCCTACATCCTGACAGTTTTCCAGTGGTGGAAATGTTACAGCTTTACCTCTGGATGTCTAGCACAAATTGCTGACACTGAAGATATCAGTGAAATACATATCTTCTTACACAAAGCCTCACTATAACAATGATTGCACATGTTTTTGAATCGGTTTATGTGGCACAGCTGACATGTCTCTGTCTTAGCTGTTGCTATAGAAATGTAATTTATTCAAACCAGCACATTAATATATACCTTGCAGCTGGCACCTCTCTGTGCTGTTATAGAATGTTAATCAACATCTGTTGACCAATTAGAAATTCAACAGTGCTGCTGTATAACCATACATAGCAGAATTAAACGACAGCATTGCTGTTTGTCTGCAGCCAGAGGACATGTTTGTTTGTGACATTGAGGAACAGGACATCAGCACTCCTGCATGCAAGAAACTAAAGAAGAGCCAGTGCACGCCGCTGTTCATGAACGCATACACCATGAGGAGTGAGAGTATACACACACACACACACACACACACAGTGCTTAGATTGCTCATGCTTGGCCTGTTTAAAGCTCTTTGTGAACGTCATTGTGTGCAGGAGCTCAAGCGGTCATTCATACACACTCGAAAGCTGCTGTCATGGCCACTTTGCTGTTTCCTGGCAAAGAATTTCGCATCACACACCAAGAGATGATCAAGGGGATTCGCAAAGGAAACTCAGGCACAAATTTCAGGTTGGGATACTTCCTGTTTTGTAATAATCTACATTTTGGGAACGTTCCATTCACCTAGTTAGTGTGGTAAAGAATAAAAATTACAAACTCATGTGGAGATGATTGTGAAAACAGTGAAAGCTGGGCACAAGATACATCAAAGCAGATTGTTATATTAAGGATGCTGACAGCTTGAATTGTATACTATTTTGTAAAAGATAAACCCAATCTGCTGTTTATGTACAGGATTGAGTGACATGAATATATATATATATATATATATATATATATATATATATATATATATATATATATATAGGTGCATCTCAATAAATCAGAATGTCGTGGAAAAGTTCATTTATCTCAGTAATTCAACTCAAATTGTGAAACTCATGTATTAAATAAATTCAATGCACACAGACTGAAGCAGTTTAAGTCTTTGGTTCTTTTAATTGTGATGATTTTGGCTCACATTTAACAAAAACCCACCAATTCACTATCTCAACAAATTAGAATACTTCATAAGACCAATAAAAAAACATTTTTAGTGAATTGTTGGCCTTCTGGAAAGTATGTTCATTTACTGTACATGTACTCAATACTTGGTAGGGGCTCCTTTTGCTTTAATTACTGCTTCAATTCTGCATGGCATGGAGGTGATCAGTTTGTGGCACTGCTGAGGTGGTATGGAAGCCCAGGTTTCTTTGACAGTGGCCTTCAGCTCATCTGCATTTTTGGTCTCTTGTTTCTCATTTTCCTCTTCACAATACCCCATAGATTCTCTATGGGGTTCAGGTCTGGTGAGTTTGCTGGCCAGTCAAGCACACCAACACCATGGTCATTTAACCAACTTTTGGTGCTTTTGGCAGTGTGGTCAGGTGCCAAATCCTGCTGGAAAATGAAATCAGCATCTTCAAAAAGCTGGTCAGCAGAAGGAAGCATGAAGTGCTCCAAAATTTCTTGGTAAACAGGTGCAGTGACTTTGGTCTTCAAAAAACACAATGGACCAACACCAGCAGATGACATTGCACCCCAAATCATCACAGACTGTGGAAACTTAACACTGGACTTCAAGCAACTTGGGCTATGAGCTTCTCCACCCTTCCTCCAGACTCTAGGACCTTGGTTTCCAAATGAAATACAAAACTTGCTCTCATCTGAAAAGAGGACTTTGGACCACTGGTCAACAGTCCAGTTCTTCTTCTCCTTAGCCCAGGTAAGACGCCTCTGACATTGTCTGTGGTTCAGGAGTGACTTAACAAGAGGAATACGACAACTGTAGCCAAATTGCCTTGACCCCAGCCTCAGTCCATTCCTTATGAAGTTCACTAAAATTCTTGAATGGGTTTTGTTTGACAATCCTCATAAGGCTGCGGTTCTCTCGGTTGGTTGTGCATCTTTTTCTTCCACACTTTTTCCTTCCACTCAACTTTCTGTTAACATGCTTGGATACAGCACTTGGTAAACAGCCAGCTTCTTTGGCAATGAATGTTTGTGGCTTACCCTCCTTGTGAAGGGTGTCAATGATTGTCTTCTGGACAACTGTCAGGTCAGCAGTCTTCCCCATGATTGTGTAGCCTAGTGAACCAAACTGAGAGACCATTTTGAAGGCTCAGGAAACCTTTGCAGGTGTTTTGAGTTGATTAGCTGATTGGCATGCCACCATATTCTAATTTGTTGAGATAGTGAATTGGTGGGTTTTTGTTAAATGTGAGCCAAAATCATCAAAATTAAAAGAACCAAAGACTTAAACTACTTCAGTCTGTGTGCATTGAATTTATTTAATACACGGGTTTCACAATTTGAGTTGAATTACTGAAATAAATGAACTTTTCCACGACATTCTAATTTATTGAGATGCACCTGTATGTGTATATATATATTTTGCATTTTTTAT
Source organism: Hemibagrus guttatus (assembly GCA_033459395.1). NCBI lineage: Eukaryota > Metazoa > Chordata > Actinopteri > Siluriformes > Bagridae > Hemibagrus > Hemibagrus guttatus. The sequence goes on along the minus strand of JAUCMX010000026.1, from coordinate 8,470,882 downwards.
TTGATATAGGTGTTACAAAAGGGTATCAGGTTTAAGGTTGCAGTAGAAGGTGCTAGCAGTACATTTGCAACTCCAAGTTTAGTGTGCAGTTTTTCTAATTTCTATGACAATTGGAAGGTATTGATTTTATTCAACTTTGTATAAGAAAGGTTTCACCCGTTTGGCTTAAGCAATCCAGCATCACATCTCTGACAATCAGAAAACAAAGAAAACCCTGTTTACTGGTAGAAAATGGCAGCTTTAAATAATAACAGTGGCTAGACATACATTCAGCCTATTAATCCAGATTGAACAAAGGTAATCATTTAAATAATCCATTAAATAGAAGAATAATAGCCATGCCAACCAGTCACAATGTCACAATTTTGCACCTCTAAAGTGGTACAGTTAGAAAATGCAGTTCCTGTCACAGTTCTGAACCTATTTGAACTCCGTATACTATCTAAATAATCACATATATATATATATATATATATATATATATATATATATATATATATATATAACCATATGCATGTGCAATTTTTTGCATCCTCACAAAATTTCTGCTGAATATAAAATGCTGACATTTACTCAGGTTAATTCCCCTCTTGAATCTGCCTCAGAGCTTTAGTCTTATACCAATTCATTATCTGCTTATTATACACCGATCAGTCATAACATTAAAACCATAGAGGCGAAGTGAGTCCAGTCCATGGAGGCATCACAACAAACAGGACTTAAAAGGACCTGCTGCTTCCTGGTGGCAGATACAACAGCACACCATCTGAGGGCTTGTAAAGTGCATGCCTTGTGGGTCAGAACCATTTTTGTGGCACAAATGGGAACGATACAATATTAGGCAGGTGGTTTTAATGTTATAGCTGACCGGTGTATATTATGTAGATAATGAATTGGCATCAAAATAACTCTGTGTAGCAGATGCAGGAGGGGAATTGACCTCAGTAAATGCCAGCATTTAATATTCAGCAGAAATTCGGTGAGGATGCAAAACCTGCACATGGTACAAAGGGGGGTGGGGGTTTCAGGGGCAAACATTTTGATCCTTATTTTGTTTGTTTTTTGTTTTGGGGCCAATTCTTAATGAGCTTTAATGTTGTGACAGTAGAAAGAAGGTGAAATCAAGCAGCAACCTTGTTCCTAAATCTCAGGCAAGTATTAAATGCTGCTCAACTATAATGCATCATAATTTCTTTTTTGTTCGAGCCATCTTTTTGCTAATGACAAATGATATAATAATCAGGGATTACAGCAGGTTATTCTAAAAAGTTTCAAACCATTCCTAAAAGGCTTATTACAAGACTCGACAGACAAAGACCAGTAAATCAACATTCTAACGCATTACATTCTGCCTTCAGACGAGAGCGTGTCCGCTGGGTAAGTGCTGACTCTTACAGACTGCAGTAGCCCTTTTCAAACAAAAGTTCTGTTGGTAGCACCTCTTGAAGTTCTGGCCTTAAATGTGCAAATTTACGGTCCATGGATTGATCTTCTGCACCAAATTGTTGTTTGATCGTCTTCTATAAGACTGTTAAATGTCACATGGGTAAAGAACAAAAGAATCGCTGAGGCTGCGTTCTGTTTTTATCTTTCAGAGCTGTGGAAATCAGTCAGGCACCCAATTTGCAATTTTAATGCAGCTCAAATAGTTTTTTAGTACGTCTTATTTTGTTAGACCGGTATGTCTGTAAGGGCAACGTGTAGCGTTGCTGCCTCACCTCTCCATAGTCCATGCTCCAAACCTGAACTGGGTTTCTGTGTGGAGATCTCATGTTCTTCATGTCTGTGTGATGATTATTTTTGTTCTCCAAGTTTGTGTACATGTATACATGATATATTGCACGGCAATGGACTTGTCTTATCCACGATTTATTCATAGCTTGCACATAATATGCCGGGGATAGGCTTCAGTGAACCACCGCGACCTTGACCAGGATAGACCAGGATAAAAATGCTTATCTTACACATGGGAATTCAGATGCAAAAGAATAGGAATAGCATTGATCGAAGAGTGAGGTGCGTCAGCTAGTGACTCCGTGGACATTGATTTTAAATCCTTGGTTCTCTTCTACACTTGTCTGTTTCAGTCTTACTTTGCAAATTCTATCACTCTTTCTTCTTCTTCTTCTTCTTCTTGCTTTTCTCATCAGGGGTCACCACAGCGAATCATCTCTCTCCACCTATCCCTATCTTCTGCATCTTCAACACTTGCACCCACTAGCTTCATATCCTCATTAATTCCATCCATATACCTCCTCTTTGGCCTTCCTCTTTGCCTCCTGCCTGGCAGCTCCATGTCCAACATTCTCCTACCAATATACTCACTCTCCCTCCTCTGAACATGTCCAAACATCTTAATCTGGCCTCCCTAACTTTGTCCCCCAAACGTCCAACATGAGCTGTCCCTCTGATGTACTCGTTCCTAATCCTGTCCAATCTTGTCACTCCCAAAGAGAACCTCAACGTCTTCAGCTCTGCTACCTCTAGCTCTGACTCCTGTCTCTTCCTCAGTGACACTGTCTCTAAACCATACAGCATGGCCGGTCTCACCACTGTCTTGTACAAATTCTATTACTCTTTATTGATAGTAAATCTAAATTTTGCAAAATGAATTAAGAAAGTAAGTTACTAAAATAGTCATTCTTTATTGCCCTTCTATTTAATGTCATCAAATATACATATATTTTAAATGTATTTGAAGGTTGTATTTCAAGTGAAGTTTGTGAATAAAGTGACTGCTGCAGTTTTGTCACCTGAGGTATGAGTTTAGAATAAAGACTGTATAAGAATAATGAATGTAATCAGCATTAGTGCACTCATTTTATCACCTTGTTGAAATATCAGACTGCGCTCATCCATGTAGTCTAATAGTAAATAAAACTACAAAAGGGAGCTGACTTCCTATGGATTCATACTACTAACAAAGGAAATTCCCATGCAGACTGCACTGAATACAGCTGTATATACTCTCACTGGCTCACAGCTACCGGTTGGCTTCTACGCTTCGCTTGTTTGTGCTTTAAGGTACGACGAGACCCTGGTGGTGCCCATCATCGAGAACACACCAGAGGAAAAGGACCTGAAGGAACGCATGGCCAGAGCAATGGAGGAGTACCCAGAATCCTGTGCTGTGCTCGTCAGACGGCACGGAGTCTACGTGTGGGGAGAGAGCTGGGAGAAAGCCAAAACCATGTGAGATACCAGACTATACACTGACTACATTATCATATATAACACTGTTGCTCATTTCTGCAAGTTTTCACACTGAATTTGTTCACCAAGAGCCTGAAGGGAAACGTTGCTAAAGTGTTGTGCTGTTGTCATTTATTTGTGTTTCGAGGTAATTACACAAGCAGCGGGGGTGCGAGAAATAATAACTCCTCTATCCAGTTCTGTCTAGTTATAGGAATAATTAGGGTGCAACTGTTGGAATACATCAGTAATCTATCAGGTTTGGTTAGGATGAGTGCATGCCAGTAGTAAGTGAATCTGGCAGCACACAGCTTCTAAAGGCACAATTCCAAGGAAACTGTAGAGATTCCTGGATAAATAGTTACAGAGTAGTTTCCAAAACTTAGAACCTAATAAAAGTGTGGAAAAGTTGCAGTAACCGAGTCAAAAATGGTTACAATGTGATGCTTTGCTGTATAATAAAACAAACGGATATCAGTATTTTGCCTGAGTATCTAATCTCATTTTTAATTTTCTGTAGTTCAGAAGCATCTGGATATCTTCAGAATGCAAGCTTTTAATAGACACACAGATCACTATTGATATAGATATGATGTTCGATATGTTTTTTTCAGATTTCCTCAAACTAAAAAAAAAAGAAGTATTACAGCCTCCTTTACATGCCATTTGCTCTCAACTATAGTTTGAGGGTTCACATAGTTGACATTTGAAGTATATTTTCATCAAATGTTGCTGGCTAGGTTACATTTTCTTCTATAGCGTATCCAAGAGTAAACATTCCCATCATCAGATTGGCATCAGACTGTCTGAGTATGAGCAGCACTAACTCATCCAGCCATCAAATGGGGCGTATTTGGCTGTAATCACTGCTGCCAGCATGGATGTAATTAGTTATTGAGCAAGAGGCGCAATTACCTTTTTACACAATAATTTCGTTGTCCATAACATTTGTAAAATAACGAACATTAATGACTGGTGCAATCTGTTCAGTGGTGCTGGTGTCAGTGTCGTATGTTTGCTGATGGATATGACAGCATTATACATAACACTTTGGTGTCTTTTTCACGCTGTCTAATCACGCTGCCTCGCTCATCCTGTCTAATCATCTTTGCCTTTTTTTCCAGGTGTGAATGTTATGACTACCTGTTTGACATTGCTGTGCAGATGAAGCAGTGTGGTTTAGACCCATCCGCACTTCCCACTGAAGCTAAAGGCATTATTTAATCTGACTCATTGCTGACGTCTGAATGACGCTCACATTTCTTCGGGAGAAGCAGACAATGAGAAACGGAATTGAATACTGTTAATCAGAAAGATTCAGTATTTACCAATCAGATATCAGCTGTCACGATGCATGATACTTGTTGCAAATGTAATTATGAATATTTCATAATTAAGGCTAATAAAGTGATATTTGATTGACTGTCTGCTCATAACAGCCTGTAAAGAAACAAACCCTTTTGAATTTTTTAGGGGTTAAAATAATGACTTGTACTGTTATGTAATGTACCTACTATATGAATCCACTATGTCATTAAAGGAAATGTCATTTGGAAATTCCTGTTGTCATTAAAGGAAATGATGTGTGAATTTCTAAGAATGGAAGGAGTGTGAACGGTTTTATGCCACACTCCGAACCATTTATCCTATTAAAGCATTTCATTCTGTCAGTAGCTGGTTTCTTGAAATAAGCTATTAATGCTGACTCACTACGAGGCTGCTTATTCCAGAGTTTTTCTTTCCTTTAAAAAGTCAGTCTTTGCTTAGGCTTTATATAAACCTGAGGCTGATCCTCATTGACTCACTTAACGTTGATGTGGGATGTACGACATTTTCTTATGCGTAGGATTTTGTCAGCATTTGATTTTTTTTTTTTAAATGTGGTCGGTTGTTGATTCGGACTTGACGCAGTATCACACAATACAACCTCATTTTTTTCATCCACAAGGTGTCAGTGTGGTCCTAAAACCCATATCAAAGCACCTATGAGATTAGGAAATGCACAGTGCAAGGCAGCATTCATATTCACATTATCCAGGTTTAATAAGTCTGCCCTGTCTATTGAAGATTCTGTCGAACTCGTGATAGATGAAGCGTGAGGTGGAGAGGGACTAAGCGACTTCTTCTAGTGATGGATTCAGCGACAAGTCGCTCCGTGGAGCCAGTCTTTGTTCTACTGCCTTCCGGTTTCCACAGCCACCGTTCCCCCATCCATTTGAATGAACGTTATTCCCGGAGGTGCCATAACTCGCAGGCTGCCCACGCTGGCTGGAGACTGCTAGGCTCAGCTGATTCAACCCTACTGTGACTGCTCTCATCGTTCCCTTCCTGAGTGTAGGCATACCTGCTGAGCAACAGCAAGACAAATCACAGCCAATTCCTACTGGAGTTGTTTATTGTAGTCTTGTTCATTCCGGAAAACTCACATTTCTGGCTGGTGTGTAAACACGTGATGAAAGCTGGCACCTTGGCATTTAAGGATAAGGCCAATGTCGACCAGCTGTTCGAAGCAATCTGAAAGCATCACTGAGAGAGATCTGACCCGTAACAATGTGCTGCCATCCAAGTGTTTGTATTTGTAGTGATGATTTACCAGTCAAGTTAAAGGTGCTTACAAGTAGGTGTACTGAACAGTGATGGATCTGGCTTGGCTGAAATGTCTTTGATAATCATGTTTTTGAAACTTCATAATAGATTCGGTTTACAGGCTTGCGCAGTATTGATTTTTTTTTTCTTGTTGCCGATTCTTTTAATAGTAAATTGATGATTTCTTTATCCTCAATTTATGAAGACAGGACAACGAGCATTTAGAACATTTCAGGTTTAAAGGAGAGAATGAAAAGGGTGTAATAATATTACCAGCTCTGCAGTCAGGTACTGCTTGTTGGCAGCGGCAATCATGGAATCGCAACTGGATAGTGATTCTACTGTAATCAAAGTAAACAGAAAACAACCCCATAAACAACCACACATCTAAAATCTGAACAGGGCTGGAGAGGAAAAATATAACGCATTTAATCATTTTCTAATTCTTAACACCATTAGCATTTTTAAAAATAAAATGTTAGATCTTGATGCTAGAGCTCCTTTTAGGTCTGTTTAATCTTTTGGAGTCCAAATTTTCAGAAAGAAAGATTTCTCAGTCTTGAGATGGGGGGGGGGGAAGTGGCAGGGCTTCCAGGCGCCCGGTTAATAGCAGAGACTTCAAAACATCTGCAGAAATCTTTTCAGATTCATATGCTGATTGGCTCATCTCAGAAAAAGACATCTCTACTGGGATATTTTTTAGTGATGACTCATACTAACATACTCTGATCTTAAACTGTGGAGCTCCTACAGAAAATCTGTAAAGGCTGGCAGATCTGGTAATGTAATCAGAGTAAATGTCACTGGAAATCGTGGCAGCCTAAACTTGTGTAGAGACGATTAAACTGTTATATTGCATAAACCTATGACTTTACTATCCATCAGCTTTTACTGCGCCTCATGCTGAGAAATGACAGCAACTGACTACAGATGCAAATGCCACATATAAACTCAGCATTGTATGTTTTAATAGTCTTGTATAAAAAAAAATGCATCAACAGAATGCTGAGTAAGGAACAACTAAGCAGCCAGTTGTGCAATTACTTCAGGTTATTACACTAGTCTCACCCAATATATATTCAAATACCCTCAGACTTAAGCGAGATGAGATGGATCATAAAGATAAATACAAACCAACCAATTACTTGGTCTGCACTATAAATGTTCATGTACACATCAAGTACATACTTTCAGTGGACAGTACCTTAAATCAGCAGATCAGATGTCCGAACAGGCTGTAATTATAGGCTTTCAGTTCCACTAATTAGCCCAGCTAATTCATGTGTGCTTTTCGCACTGAAGGAAAGTTGCTATGTTAATACGTGACTCACAGCAGGAAGCTGTGATGTCGTTGAGGGCAATTTCCCTCCACTTTCTGCATGGCACATTTGAAATCAAGGTTCTAGGACCCTGTGCGAGCATTTCAGGTGCTTCACTCCTGATTACAATTTTTGATGCAAAGCACCTCCTAGACCTGTATATGTTCACTCTCTCGCATTCAACGAGTGCTGTGTACCAGAGATGCCGAGTTCTGTAGCACAGATTAAAATAAAAAAAAGAAATGAGTAGAGTATGGGAAGGGGAAAAACTATACTTTAAAAAAAGAAAAGAATAAATACAGAAAATCAACGAAATGGTAAATTGTTGACTGAGCAGCAGACAATTGTAACACAATAGATGAGAACAATTTAATATTTTTAACAACAGAATACAACAGAGTCTTCATGTAATCAAGGACATTTAGAATAATCTAATCTAATCAGTGGCTTCACTGCTTTGTTGAAGAAGCACATTGACAGCCTCGGCAACACCACCACTGATGTAAAATCAATCCAGCCATCTCAAGGAAACAGCAAAAAAGTGCCAAAATGGAGGAACAAGAATGTGATTACTGAAATAGCTGTTAGATTTATTCTCTGAGAGAAAAGAAGCCTGTCTAATCCAGGGTTATTAGATTATATTCTTTTCCATAAAGCATAGCCAGAGGTCTATCTTTTTTTTTTCATTTAATTTATTTTATTTTGTTACAGTGGTGGAAATCATAACTCACTATATATTACAATATATATATATATATATATATATATATATATATACACACACACACACAGTTGCATCTCAATAAATTAGAATGTTGTGGAAAAGTTCATTTATTTCAGTAATTCAACTCAAATTGTGAAACTCGTGTATTAAATAAATTCAGTGCACACAGACTGAAGTAGTTTAAGTCTTTGGTTCTTTTAATTGTGATGATTTTGGCTCACATTTAACAAAAACCCACCAATTCACTATCTCAACAAATTAGAATATGGTGGCATGCCAATCAGCTAATCAGCTCAAAACACCTGCAAAGGTTTCCTGAGCCTTCAAAATGCTCTCTCAGTTTGGTTCACTAGGCTACACAATTGAAGTGTACCTCAAAAATATGTTCCACTGGTGGAAAGTTCAGGAATAAAATAAGAAAACTTCAGGCTTCAAATAAACAGCTGATTTATTATTGTTCACATTGAAATCATGACTCTATTATTTGTATAGTTAGAGACTGTTCAAGAATATGTGCAGATGAAATTTATTTTACAGATTAAGAGTAGAGTTGAATAGAATAAAGTAGAAATTTATGTTATAAAAAGTAGAGTTGAATAGAGTAGAGTAGAAATTTATTTTACAGATACAGAGTAGAGTAGAGTTGAATAGAGTAGAACTTTATTTTACAAGTAAAGAGTAGAGATGAGTTGAATAAAGTAGAGTAGAAATGTATTTTACAGATAAAGAGTAAAGTAGAGATGAGTTGAATAGAGTAAAAATTTATTTTTCAGATAAAGAGAAGAGATGAATAGAATAGAGTAGAAATTTATTTTACAGATAAACAGTAGAGCAGAGATGAGTTGAGTAGTGTAGAGTTGAATAGAGTAGAACTTTATTTTACAAGTAAAGAGTAGAGATGAGTTGAATAAAGTAGAGTAGAAATGTATTTTACAGATAAAGAGCAAAGTAGAGATGAGTTGAATAAAGTAAAAATTTATTTTACAGATAAAGAGAAGAGATGAATAGAATAGAGTAGAAATTTATTTTATAGATAAACAGTAGAGCAGAGATGAGTTGAGTAGTGTAGAGTTGAATAGAGTAAAGTAGAAATGTATTTTATAGACAAAGAGTTAAGTAGAGTTGAGTTCTTTATTAATCCCCATGGGGAAATTTGGTGTCACAACAGCCACAAGACAAGAGCAACAACAACGAAAAGAACTGAGGCTTATCGGTTCACAAGGCTTTACAATAATCTCACAATATATCACAAATAAGAAAAAAAAATGAATACACATATACATAACTATCATAACTATCCAAATTATTTACAGAATGAGATTGACATTTCTGTATAGATTTATGGACCATAAATATTACAGGTTGGCAGTGAGGTGGCAAACCTGTATGTTAGACATGTGAGATGTGTAGTTGTTGTCTGTAAAGAAAATGTACAGCAAAAAGTAAAAAAAAAAAAAAAAAAAAGAAAGAAAGAAAGAAAAAAAAGTAAAGTCATAAATAAAATGGGAGCATTTCGCAAGCTCTGCAGTTTGACCAGCATGGGTCCCTTCTGCAAAAACTTTGACAACTCCTGCTCTAAAGTACCAGCATCCTCCTGAGCAACACAGTAAGCAGCGAGTAAAGCTGACATGTTTCATTTAGCTTAAGTGTGTTAGTTATATAGCCTCACAGTTCTATATGTTAGTGAATATGTCAGCCTGTAGCCTTTATGAGACTTATGCAAATGTAGTCTTGATGCAGACCTTCCCCATTTCTTAAAAATGCAAATTTCTGATTCTAGGAGTCTGTTCCACTGTGATTACTCTTGCACTGACTGAGTGATAGCTAAAGTAGAGTGATTGCTGATGCTGCTATTGCTGATTTTATCATAGCACATTGTGTGCTATAGTGAACGTCGGGAAATTCTGGGATTTTTGCATGGTGCTTTGTGTCAGTGACACTGTTTTTTTGCATAATAGAAATGTTACATAATTTAAATAATGCATAATTCCCTCTTTACATGGTCACTAATGTATAGTGGAGTTGTGGCTCTGCTGGACATTCAAATTTGGGAATACTATTTTTTATACCCAAACTGATACTTTTCCAAAACTTTGCCCAAGATCTATTTTGTTCTTCATGATGCTGTTTGTTCAGCTGTGTTCTCTAATAAGCTCTGAAGCTTCTCAGAAATCATTAAAATTTATAGATGCCATTATCCATAGTCACTTAGATCTATCTCATTTGTTCAACTGAGCAATTAAGGGTTAAGGGCCTTACTTAAGGGCCCGGTAGTGGCAGCTTGAGGGTTCTTGGAATTTTGAACTCACAATCTTCCAATCAGTAATCCAACACCTTAAGCACTGAGCTACCACTTCCCTGAAGCAGGACTCACTGTATTTCTATAGAGATTACATGACGCTTTAATTACACACAGATGGACCTCATTCAGCCATGGTGCCGAATTTATGGAGTGAAAACTTACGCAATAACAATTTTTTATTAGATTTATCTGCAAAAATCTTTGCAAACTACAGCAATGTTCCTCGCCTTAATATTATGGGCCTATATCTCCTATAAATATAAACATCTTCATGACATATAAATTATTAAGTTCATTTCGGTTCCAGATTAGAATTACTTGTGGAAAAGTTCAAGGGGGGTGAATACTTATGCAAGCCAGTGTTTGTCTACACATTGTGTAGCTTGATCTGGAGTCTGTATGAAGGTTAAGTGTTTAAAGAAGGAAAGAAGAAGGAAAACATAGGCACTTGTTGAACTCACTAGGGTTGCTCAGGGTTGTGTTGAAGGAAATTTGGGCCAAGGTTACATTTGTGCTCTTGTCCTTGCATCACGCATTTCGGATGGAGGAGTAATTTACATCTGCCTGCCTCCCTTCCTTGCTCAGTCGCTTGTCTGCCACAGAAAATTGCAGTGCTGAATGAATCTCAGCAATAGGAATGTGGCTAATGGACTGAATACGCTTGCAGGGAGGTTAGAGACCACCAGACCCGTTCATCAAAATGCTGGAGATGTATGCATTATCACCTGCACTCTCAGTGAAAGCCTAGAATTCAGAATTGAGATCTTTGGGGATGGGTAGTAGATGACCTAAGGCCACACCTTGCATCTCTGCTTTTGCTTATTCAGGAAGCATGTGCAGGTGCAGCTCTTCACCAACATCGATCCCAGGAACATTACTGGCCCTGACAGCTGGAAGAGCTTCAGAATGGGATGGTCCAAGCTTCCTGATAACGCTGATGCAGCATGTGCCTTGCCCTGTCATATGCTAAGACAAGTTATGGTTGGATGGAGACAGTTCTTGGAAGCAGAGATATTAATGGTACTGATAGTAGAGTGATAAAGGAGAGACTGTCCATGTTCTGCAAGCACAGAGTATAAAAGTAATCAATCAGTAAGAGTTCATAATTGATTCCTAATTTGGTCGAAATCTTGTTCAAATTTCTTTTGCTAAAATGCTCAGCACATTTAGAAATGAAAAATTCAAATATCTAAGTCAGAGAACAGGTCACAAGGGAGGCTGCACAGAAGCAGAAATTAAATTAACTTTGAATGTTCTTTCTCCTTTATTCTTTATTTAAATAAAGGTAATTAAGTTCATATCTTGCTGGACTATTTGAGTTCAGTGGAATGAAGTAGGATACATTACGAGGGGAGAGAGAGAGGGGCAATCAAGGCACTTTTCCGCCTCTACTCCATCAATACTAAGCACTGGAAAATCTGAGTATTCAGGCCATGCTGGGCTCTGTGTCTCCCGAGACATCAATCATCTGCCGACTTGTGCATAGGGTTTTCTTGTTTTGCACACATGCTCATTTGCAGATTGATTTGCGCTCCATCAATTTAAAGCCTTGAACCAACCAGCTATGTCCATGCAATTACAAGTGTGACATCTTGTATTCCTGACCATGCCTAATGTAATACATGCAAAAACACTGATCACTAGAGTCACTGAGAATGGTGGCTTAATCTGGATTAAGATTTAAACATGTAAATATTTTGTCCCAAAAAGAATATTTACAATGTGTTGCATTAATATCCACCCCCTTGAACTTGGCAATTAGTAGTATTACAACCTAGAATGGAAAAGGATTTAATGGAAGTATAGTTATTGATGCTCCACAGGAAGTGTGGTTTTGTCAGTAACCAGAACTATAAATATAACAGAACTAATTTAGAGTCGTGATACTTAATTAAGTCCATTTCAGTTCCAGTTTCTAACACTACAAAATGTGGAGAAGTCCAGTGGGAGAATGGGGGGATGAATACTTATGAAAGGCTCTGTTACAACATTTATGATAGTCTAAGGCTAAACTTGCTCTCCTAGTAAAGAGTTAAATGAAAAATTACTAACCTGGGTGTAGAACAGATCCGAAGCAGACTGGGAACACTGTCTGTCTTTAATAATAGAAAAATCTATTCATTCACTACTGCTTCAAAGGAATCAGAGTATTATCCTTTGTTTTATAGATGTTAACTTCTAAAAATGGTTGAAGCAATAAAGCATTTGAACAAATGTGTAAAAGGCTAGAACATCATATAACTATTCTTATGATGTTAAACTATGAGAAAAAGGCAATCAGTGAACCGTAAATAAAAGCTATAATGAATATTCGGTGTGTGTGATCATGTTGGACTTTGGTGTATAATATAATAGAGTTGTGTTCTGACTGCTCTTCATCAGAGACAAACACAATGACAAAGACATGGAACATAATCAGGGACTGATGTTCAACCCTGTAACCATACAAAAGGGGTGATATGAAATAGACTGGCCTCAGTGGACCCACAAAAATAGTTTTATAATAGTCCAATCAGACCTCTTTGTGTAGGGGAACCTGTCTAATGGAGTGTGAGCTGTAGGGAGAAAATAACATTCTTGCAGGCTGAAGAGACACACAACAACAAATACTGACATCTGAATGATCTTATTATTATTTTACGCTTTGCAAACAGCAGCTGGTCTCTGGAGTGCAAACTGTATTTTCAGAGTAGAGAAAAGTAGTCTTGCAAAAAAAGAGTTGTTTAATAGGCTTGGCTTGTGTGTGTTAGGGGACCAAAAGCCCCCACGATGTTAGTAATACATATCAATTATGACATTACAAACAGGTACAATGTGTAAAGGGGGGGGGGGGGGGGACCTAAATTTTTTACACAAGAGTGTAAAAGTGCAATTACGCTTCTAAATAAGTCCTCTGGTAACGCTTCAAATCTTTCACTCACATTAAAGCAGAAAAGTAGACGCTCTTAAATCTAGTTAAAGTATAAAAGTATATAAAAGTTTCACAAGAAAGGACATCTGCCTCAAATCACTCTCTGGTTTTTGTTACTAATGACAAATTAATAATGTTGGGTTTAAAGACCAGTTTAGCCGAGACTAAGACCATAACCAATAAAGCCAAGACAAAGACAAGACTAACGCCACACTTAGCCGAGTCCATGTCAAGACCCAGACTAGACGCTTGGATGTGGATGCTGGTTGTATTATCTTTCTAGCCTAACATGAAACTTATTACCTCTTATAACTGACTTTAGAACTTATAAACTCTTATAACCTATTTTGGTATTATATTTTGTACAAATAAATTCACGACATGCACAGGACATAACACAATAGCACCTCTGTGCACAGTTTGCACTACATGCACATATTTATACATAACCAATTTATATATATATATATATAAAAGTACTGCTAGCACCTTCTACTGCAACCTTAAACCTGATACCCTTTTGTAACACCTATATCAAATAAAAAATGCAAAATATATATATACACATACAGGTGCATCTCAATAAATTAGAATGTCGTGGAAAAGTTCATTTATTTCAGTAATTCAACTCAAATTGTGAAACCCGTGTATTAAATAAATTCAATGCACACAGACTGAAGTAGTTTAAGTCTTTGGTTCTTTTAATTTTCATGATTCTGGCTCACATTTAACAAAAACCCACCAATTCACACTCTCAACAAATTAGAATATGGTGACATGCCAATCAGCTAATCAACTCAAAACACCTGCAAAGGTTTCCTGAGCCTTCAAAATGGTCTCTCAGTTTGGTTCACTAGGATACACAATCATGGGGAAGACTGCTGATCTGACAGTTGTCCAGAAGACAATCATTGACACCCTTCACAAGGAGGGTAAGCCACAAACATTCATTGCCAAAGAAGCTGGCTGTTCACAGAGTGCTGTATCCAAGCATGTTAACAGAAAGTTGAGTGGAAGGAAAAAGTGTGGAAGAAAAAGATGCACAACCAACCGAGACAACCGCAGCCTTATGAGGATTGTCAAGCAAAATCCATTCAAGAATTTTAGTGAACTTCACAAGGAATGGACTGAGGCTGGGGTCAATGCATCAAGAGCCACCACACACAGACATGTCAAGGAATTTGGCTACAGTTGTCGTATTCCTCTTGTTAAGTCACTCCTGAACCACAGACAACATCAGAGGCGTCTTACCTGGGCTAAGGAGAAGAAGAACTGGACTGTTGCCCAGTGGTCCAAAGTCCTCTTTTCATATGAGAGCAAGTTTTGTATTTCATTTGGAAACCAAGGTCCTAGAGTCTGGAGGAAGGGTGGAGAAGCTCATAGCCCAAGTTGCTTGAAGTCCAGTGTTAAGTTTCCACAGTCTGTGATGATTTGGGGTGAAATGTCATCTGCTGGTGTTGGTCCATTGGTCTTCAAAAAACACAAAGTCACTGCACCCGTTTACCAAGAAATTTTGGAGCACTTCATGCTTCCTTCTGCTGACCAGCTTTTTGAAGATGCTGATTTCATTTTACAGCAGGATTTGGCACCTGCCCACACTGCCAAAAGCACCAAAAGTTGGTTAAATGATCATGGTGTTGGTGCGCTTGACTGGCCAGCAAACTCACCAGACCTGAACCCCATAGAGAATCTATGGGGTATTGTGAAGAGGAAAATGAGAAACAAGAGACCAAAAATGCAGATGAGCTGAAGGCCACTGTCAAAGAAACCTGGGCTTCCATACCACCTCAGCAGTGCCACAAACTGATCACCTCCATGCCACACCCAATTGAGGCAGTAATTAAAGCAAAAGGAGCCCCTACCAAGTATTGAGTACATGTACAGTAAATGAACATACTTTCCAGAAGGCCAACAATTCACTAAAAATGTCTTTTTTATTGGTCTTATGAAGTATTCTAATTTGTTGAGAGAGTGAATTGGTGGGTTTTTGTTAAATGTGAGCCAAAATCATCACAATTAAAAGAACCAAAGACTAATTACTAAACTAATTCAGTCTGTGTGCATTGAATTTATTTAATACACGAGTTTCACAATTTGAGTTGAATTACTGAAATAAATGAACTTTTCCACGACATTCTGATTTATTGAGATGCACCTGTATATATTTATTTTTTCTACGGCAATTTTCCACCATATTTCACCCCTTAATTTTATTGTATCTAATTTGCGTCTTATTTTTATTCTTTTACCTTAGTGTTAATTGGCTCTATTTTTAAATCAAGGACATTGGTGAAAAGCATTTCACTGTATGTTGTACTGTGTCTGATTGTGTATGTGACAAATGAAATTTAAATTTGAACCCAAATACATACCAAATACAGCTGTGCACAGGACAGATGAAGATGAAGAAGATGAAATATTTTACATATTAATCATTTCAAATGTGCAAGTGTTATAAAATTCCACAAGCAAGGTAAACATTTACAGTGTACATTTTAAGAGAAAGTACATTCCCATAGAAATGATATTATGGTCTCAGGTAGATTTTAAAAAAGTGCCACCAAGGTGTCATGGGAAAACATAAGCTAAGGCTAACTAGCAGCACCTTTATTGCTAATATATAATAACTAAGCTATTAAGTATTAAGTTTATTGCTAATAAACTAGTTGGATGCTAATAGCTAGCTGTCATAATACAAACCAAGATGACTAAGCTGAGTTTACATGTCCTCCCTGTGTTTCGGGGTTTCCTCCGACCTGGGATAGACTCCAGGTGCCCTGTGACCCTGTGTAGGATAAAGCAGTACAGAAAATGGATGGATGAATGGATGGATGGATGGATGGATGGATGGATGGATGGATGGATGGATGGATGGATGATGGATGATCAACATAGAAGTGAGTAGAAAGCAGAGATGTTTTTAAATATAGTAGATGAAAGTAAGAAACTAAAAGGGGAGAGAAAATGCAAAAAAACAGATGTTAAATTTATTTATTCGCATAAGCCTTGGTGAAGTTTGGATCAATTTCCTACTAGATTTTCCACATATAAATCAGTTTCCTACTAAAATATCCACATATAAATGCCAACAGATTTGACATGGATAATAAGAACAAATTTTTTTTTAAATTATAAATATAACAACTTTCTTTTTTTTTTTTTAAAGTGACTGCTTGCATTTAGTTAAATATTCCTTTATTGGTGTTCATTTTGCCACATATGTTTTAAGTAGTAGTAAATAGTAATTTCTCTCCAAAAAAATAATAAATTATATATAAGAAATAAATATTTCTTATTTTTTTGGAGGGAGAAATTACTACTTACTACTACAATAATTTAAAAATGTTTGAGTGAAAATGCATGTCATTGCTCAAATTCTTCTAGGGGAAAATTTTAATTATTATATGATATTTTAGAAAACCTTTTTTTGACAAATATTTTAATAGAAGCCAATTATTCTGGCTATGTCTCTGGCATGACATGCACTATTCGTCAAGGGTAGTAGACTAACATCTTGTTGCACCTTCAGCCTTGTGCACTCAAACATAGTCACTTTAAAGGGGTGTAGGTTGAGATTTCAGAGCCTTTGTGCTAGATAGCTATAAGGTTCAGTGCTGCGGCTCTCACTTCAATTGTGTCAGTCAAAAGTACTCCTCTCTCTCTCTCTCTCTCTCTCTCTCTCTCTCTCTCTCTCTCTCTCTCTCTTCTTCTGTCCCCTCTGTGTGTTTCTTGTCAACTCGTCATGCATCCCCTCTCTTTGTATTTCTCTGAAATTGCTGTCTATTGGTGGGAGATTCCTTTCAGAACAGGTTTTGAGCGGAGTAGAGACTCAGGGTGTGTCTGGAATGACAATGAGGCCTTGGCTCCGGCTCTAATATTAACTTATTGAAAGACTCCTCAGGAATTGTCTTGCCATGCTTTCTTCAGCGTGTCAGTGCTGCTTTTGTTCTTTTGATGGTGCAGCTCTTATTAAAGGCCATCTAGAAAGGTTACTCAATCAGGGAGGGAGAACTGAAGAGAATTCATGAAGCTCTGATGTATAAATGCTGAGGAACATACTTAATTTGCATAAAATGTATTTATTTGATGCACTTTCTTTCTTTCTTTCTTTCTTTCTTTCTTTCTTTCTTTCTTTCTTTCTTTCTTTCTTTCTTTCTTTCTTTCTTCTTTCTTTTGGATTACCTTCATTTCACCAATTGTTTCCTTTCAAACCCAATGTATATGATTAATTAGCAACCCTGCTGTTTTGTGATGATGGATAAAAAAAAAAACATGATTTAATGGATGGATAAGTTAGCAGACATTTTTTTCATTTCCAAATGTCACATAAACTAAAAGAAAATGAGAAACCAAGGTAGTTTAAAAGTCAGAGCTAAAAAGCTGCCATGCAAAGCCACAGGGAGTCATAACTTGTGAACATTTTCCGGTGAGTAACAAAAGGCGCCCGGGCTCTTCAGATACGCCACTCTCATTTTTTTCCCCCAGATGCAAAAAATAAACCGGGATTGCAATAAACCCTGTGTTGCATAACATCACACAAATAACTCCTGCGGTTTTTTTCTCTCCCTCTGCTTGCCTCCTGCCTTGCGCTCCCAATTTGTTGTTCATGATATACTGTGAATTTAGCTTTTCATTTCTTAACAAGGACGCATGTGCCTTAACCACAATTCAATTGTATGTCACTGATGAAAAGAATCCCTCAACAACAGCCAGACAAAAGGATTAAATAGAATATTAATGCTGTAAGGGGTATATTTCTTATTGAGCTAATGTTGTACAATCCATTAAGGGTTGTCAGTCTTGGCATTTTGCACAGCAGCACAAACAAAAGGAAAAAGAGATTCTTTTCCTCTATGAATTTCTGCTGGAGGTGTCTATATGGTTCAGGAGACCAGAAAAGAAGGATTTATGCATGCAGAGAGTGAGCAAGGGGGAGAATTCATGATGCCAGGCTTCTTGGGCTTCCACGTAGGAAATATCATATTTGAGCTTGCTATATAAAAATTCAAAAAGTTTTTTTTTTCAATATTCACTCAAGAGACTTTAGAGGTCTGGTAATAAGTCATTATTGATCTGGAGAGTGACTCCTGTTGCTTTGAATTCCATACACTTCAGGAGCTTCATCGACTAACTGTGTAACCAAAAGAAATGTCTGGGAAAAAAAAAAGGTTTTCATATTCAGACAAATCACCCCAGAAGAGGAAGTCTGTAATGAATGAGATGAAAGTGTTCTGACATTGCAGGTAGTGACAATGTTTGCCAAGTATAGACGATGCCTGAGGCATACTGTGGCAGCAGGATGTGGAGCTGGGGAGTTCGTTCAGAGCGGGGTGAGTGACGTCAATGTCTGATCCCATTGGGGACTGTTCAGTGGCGTACTTTATGATTTTTTTTTTCATATATATATATATATATATGAGTAGAGAGAAAGATACTATATATATATATATATATATATATATATATATATATTATATATATATATATATATATATATATATATATATATATATATGTAGAGTATCTCTCTCTCTCTATTCATAGCACCCAAATATTAGGGTTGTTTAGGGTAACAATATACCATTATCTGTGACTATATCTATAGGTGTTCCAAATATTAATAATGATATGTTATAATATAATTAACATAATAATATCAAACTCAATTTCTCTATGAAAAAAAAACAAAACCCTGACCAGGCAGTTTTTAATGATGAATGAATGTCTAGCACTTCCCTGAATGAATGGAAAAACCTCCCACCTGTGTGATTTATTCATTTATTTATTTTTTGCATGCTACTAAATCCCATTCCCAATTCCTTGTTTAAATAAAGAATAGTTTGGCTCTATTATTATCTGTATTTGGTTTGTTTTATCTATCTACTCTCTGATCAGCTCATTGAGCCATGGACTCCACAAGACCTCTGAAAGTATGTTGTGGTATCTGGCACCAAGATTTTAGTAGCAGGTCCTTTTAGTTTTGCTAGTTGAGAGTTGGGGCCTAAGTGGATTGGACTTGCTTGTCCAGTACATCCCACAGGTACTTGATTGGATTGAGATCTAGGGATTTCCTGAACAATTTTTACAGAATGGCTGGATACATATCCTGCTTAAGAATGTCCCTACTATTAGGGACATCCTTAACAAGAGCATCACATTGCCTCCTCCAACTTTCCATAGTGCTTCCTGTTGCATGTCTTAGGCTCTTGGGTGAAGCGACACACACACATCCAGCCATCCACTTGTTGTAAAAGAAAGAGTGATTTATCAAACCAGGCCAACTTCATCCATTGCTCCCTGGGCCAGTTTTGGTGCTTACATGCCAACTGTAGGTGCTTATGGCAGTACAGAGGAGTCAGCACGGGCACTCTAACTGGTATGCAGCCATGCAGCACCATAAGCAGCAAGCTACATGCAGTGTGTGTTCTGACACCTTTCAATAAATGCCAGCATGAACTTTTGCAGAAATGTGTGTTTTAGTAGCTCTTATGTGGGACTGAAACAGACAGGCTAGCCATGGGCATCCATGACTCTGTTACAGTTTCATCATTTGTCTTTCCATGGACCACATTTGGCAGGTACTAACCACTGCAAACCAGGACCACCACACAAGACCTTTTGTTTTGGATATGCTTTGACCCAGTCATGTAAGTGTTACAATCTACCCTTGTCAAAGTTGGTTAGAACCTTCCCCTCACCCATTTTCCAGTATGTAAGGGACCATTGGGTTAATTTTATGAAAATAACAATAATACATAATAATGGGAACAGACAAAGAAATTAAATACAAATAAATATAATTAAATTTATAAATTAAATTCATTACAGATGTCTTGGAAGGAATATAGGTGCTTATTTGTATTAATTTATTCATTCATGATGTATATATTAGTTCTATGTATTATATGGAGACAGTTAAAGAGAGATGGAGTACTATTGTTTAGCACTCCATGAGTACCACTAGTTTGTAGAGTCCAGTAATTGAGATTTAAAATGACTAAATGTTAGACTCCTATATCTTGTTTTTCTATCTTTTTTGTGCAGCAGACAGTGTGTGGCAAGACTAACCAAAGATTAATTGATTCTTCTCGCCAAGAAAGCATCGACAGACACAGACCTGCCTCTTACGCTCCATGACTTTTTTCTCCCTTGGCCAGTCTCCACACAGAGCAAGACAATGGATTGTCCTAGATGTTGCACATCGCCAAGTTTGTCTTATGTGTGCCACTTAATCAGACTAAATAGAAAGGCCTAGGGAAGTCATTACCCTTCTATTGTTTGAAAGGTCATAACAAAATGGCTACATGGGTGCTCCTGCAGGGAGCTCTTCCATTCAGCTCTATAAATTAACCAGTCCAGAGAGCAGTTGTCGCATGGGCATTGATGTACTCTGACTGTGATTAGCCTTTGACCATGTTGCTGCATATTAGTTTAAAAGCCACTATGAGCTTTTATTTTGCAGGCCAGTGTGTACACTATTGTTTTTCCTCAGCACAGTGTACTAAGATACAGAGGGTCTGGCACCTCTCAAATCCACTTTAAACAGTACTGTGATAAGACTATGTGTTCATTTGGTCAAATTAATTAATGTTTACCGACATTCCCCTTCGGAAATATTGGACTGGCAAGATCTAGAAAGAAATACAGAGTTGAGCCACAAAAAGTTCTGGAACCAAGATTAACCTCCACTAAAGTGATGGAAAAGTGTGGAGGAAAAAAGGATCTGCTCATGATCCAAAACATATGAGCTCATCGGTCAAGCACAGTGGAGGTTGTTTCAGGGCTTGGGCTTGCATGGCTGCCTCTGAAGCAGGCTCACTAATCTTTATTGATGATGTAACTCGTGATGGTAGAAGCAGAAAGAATTCAGTCTACAGAAACATTCTGTTTGCCAACTTACAGAGAAATGCTTCCAATCTAATTGGGAGGAACATCATCATGCAGCAAGGCAATGAGCCAAAACACACTGCTCACACAACCAAGTATTTCATCTGGGGGAAAAAGTGGAAGGTTTTGGGATGGCCAATGCAATCAAAGGCCTTAATCCACATGATCAGCATTGCATCATCTGAAGACAAGACTGAAGGGAGAAACCCTCTAAAACAAAGCTGTGCTACAGGCCTGGAAAAGCATCACAAAAGAAGAATGAAACAGTTTAGTGATGTCACCAATTTGACGGATTTATGTAGTTATTGCAAGCAAGGGAACCAAATATTAAGGGTTATTTACTTTCATTTCCTTTATGACTATCTGTTCCTATATTTTTGCTCAGCCAAAAAATTGGGTGCCCCCAAGCGTGCAATGTTCTAAGTTGTTTAACACATTGAGCTCAGGAAATGGAAGCTGAAATTCTAATCTATATGATATTCATCTTTTGATCTCAAACCTCAATGTCTTTAAGCAAAAACAAAAGAATTGATGCTGCCTTGCCAATACTTTCAGAGTGTAGTATATATTCAGTGGTTGTTTACTGTATATACTGTATATATTATGTATGGATGGAATAAGTGAGCATATGAAGCTAGTGGGTGCAAGTGTTGAGGATGCAGAAGATAGGGATAGGTGGAGAGAGATGATTCGTGGCGGCGACCCCTGAAGGGAAAAGCCGAAAGAAGAAGAAGAAGAAAAAATGATGTGCTTTTAAGCATTTAATAAAATCATAAAATTAGATGAATAATGGGTAAAAATCCACATTCTCCACTTTGGGCATTGTTACATACTGTATAAGCTTGGTTTGTAATCAGTTTGTAAAACAGGCTAAATGGCTTTTAGCTACCTAACCTGCACTAACAATGAAATAGGGATTTCAGCACTGTGCTAAAAAACTGATCATAACCCTAAACAACAATCAAACTCCAAATATATTAGCACCCTTAAAGTAAAATTGACTAAACCTTTAAAATGACCAGATAAAACATTTAGACTTAATAACACATGCAGTAAGTAATATTTTGAGTGTATACATGTAGGGAGACTGTAAAATTTTACTATAACACAATGTTCCATTCAAATAATTTTTCAAACTGATAAGAACCCTGACAGCGATGCCTACCCTGGAGAGAATAACAAGAATGTGTATCGTGCTGTAATGTCTTACAGGGTTCGATCTTACACTCTACTCTATGCAGCACATTTTAAGCATTTTTACATACTTTTGCTTGCATATGAGGACTTTATTCTTCAATTCAGATGATAGATTTGCGATATAGATCAAAGCCAAAGACTAAGACAACAATCAGAAACTGACAAATATGGAAGATTATTAAGAATGACTTTCACAGAAGATTAGATTCCTAAACAGATCTGCCTGATGGCTGCTTTGTTTCATAACTTCTCATTCTGCTTTCCTACTGATACCCTACCCACTAAGCCCACTGCACTTGAGTCACAAGTACACAAGAGACACTTCACACAAGAGGACTAATTAAATTTCCAAATCCTCATGCACAAGTCACTTTTATGAACAGAGTTTACATAATCAATACTACTGTGTAATAGAATTTGCCATTTGTGGCATTTTAGGTTTACTGTACAGTATGTGAACTGTATAGGATATAGATTATTGTATTTTTTTTATATAGCATTTGTTGTAGTTCTTGATATTTGCACTGTCTGTCACTTAGCTACTTATCCTCTTATCTGATATTATTTATAAATGTAGCACAGCGATTCTGGGGAAACTATATTTCATTCCTAATATTACATCTGTCTGTGATGAGAGGGATGACAAAAAGCCTACTTGACTTGTTAGCAGAATTCATGATACTATCGATCTTGGGCCACTAGCAACGACCTTCACTGGTCCTTGGTGTTTTACCTTGGGAGTGAGAGCTTATTCCTGTATTCAATCCCTTTCTCATGAAAACTGCTGATTACACTATGTGACCAAGAAGTTTAATTTTCATCTCCTCTGACTCATTTTATGGATTGATCTCAAAAAGAGCTTCTTTCTTGCGACTTTTCCAAAAAGCTTGTTATGAAGCAGGGAATTTAGTAGTTGATTTTAAACTTTACAGCCTCAGTAATGAATTAAACTGGATGATTACTATCTCTAGGATCTTCATTAACTCTTTCATTTTATTACTTGGAGTATTTTTCACAGCTTTAAATTCTGATAGCCCTGATTGGATAAACAGCAGTGTTTGACTCAAGGGGGAACTGTGGGCATCCTGGGTCCCTCATAAGTATGGTTACTTAATGCTTATGAGGGCCCCAGGATGCCCACAGAGGGCTAAAATATTAATTTAGCATGTCCTCTGGTGTTTCATTCAGTAAAACTAGCTAGAATTTTTTTGTTCAAATTATTGTTGTGTAGGGTGGTGGTGGCGGCTCAAGTGGTGAAGGCTCTGG
Source organism: Hemibagrus guttatus (assembly GCA_033459395.1). NCBI lineage: Eukaryota > Metazoa > Chordata > Actinopteri > Siluriformes > Bagridae > Hemibagrus > Hemibagrus guttatus. The sequence goes on along the minus strand of JAUCMX010000026.1, from coordinate 8,447,498 downwards.
GTTGTTGGGGTTCAACCCCCAGCACTGCTAAGCTGCCACTGTTGGGCCCTTCAGCAAGGCCCTCAAGCCCCCCTGTTCCAATCTCCAAGGATGGGATATGCGAAGAAAGAATGTCACTGTGCAGTAATGTATATGCGACAAATAAAGGCTACTTAACTTAATATGACATTGTCCGTTATTTTTCCAGTTCATAAATTAACCATAGCAGATTTTTTTAAATCTGAAGCATCAAACGCTCTCAAGTCACTAAGTTATCATTTTAATATGCGAGTCATCTTCTTTCTATCTATCGCTATGTTAACTGACTATTAGACAGCTGTAACTAGCCATCTAAGATAATTCAGAGAAAAACTCTTGGTTGGAGCAAGCATTCTGAATTAAACTATGAACTATGTCATTTTAAATCTACTGACCTGATGGCATAATTGTTTAACTCTTTTCACCAGTACGTTAGTGTTCCATTCTGACTTTAATCAAATTTTAGTTTAAACAAATGGGTTATTTTCTCTCATTTTTTGTCTGATATAAAATTAGTCAGGACTCTGTTGGCTTTCAGTGCAAGACATTTCTACCCCTGTTGGGATAACCTTTAGAATTTTTGTGGTTGGAGCTAACACCTTCACATTTTAAAAGCTTATGAAAAAGCACTTAGGGCATCTCAGAGAGCAGATATTTTTGTGGGAAAAAAAGACCAAAATTTGTTTTTTTAAAAACGTTTCTATGAATATTTTACCTAGTAGGCTGAAACAGAAATTGTTTGAAAACTACAAATTCTTAAAGCCTTGAGTGTCTACTTTCATTATGTGCCATTAATCACCACTGTGGAGTGTGACATGGCTAATTCAATGCTGAACATGGGCACCACCGAAACAGGTGCAAATTCACTTTTTTGGCCTATGGGAAAAATAATTAAAATTAGAATGGGTTGCTCACTCCAAATGAGATTTTTAAAAAATGTTCAATAACAACTTTAACCTTGAATACCATAGTGAACATAGACTGTAGGATTTTGAAAAGCACAAATGTTTATTTAGTGCATAAGCTTAGTTCATCTAGTGCAGATCAGATAGATTAACTGAAATAATTATTTTTTCAGATATGGACAAAGGAAAGGGAAAGAAGAGAATAGCCATCACTGACTTTTTTGAAGGGTAAGCCTAAATAATTCCCCCCCTTCACTTTAGAGTCACTGTGCTGGACCCTTAATCATAAGAATGCAAGGAAAACACTCAAACATTAGATTTGTTTAAGAGGAATCACATCAGTAAAATGTAAAATCAGGACACTCAAACACTTGTACAGCTCTTACATGTAGACTCCATGCAACCAGAAATCCGGGCAGAGCAGCCCAATCCAGGGCAACCCTAGTCAGCACAAGCACATCCACAACCAACTGTGCAAACCTGGCACAGTCCATGAGCACAGCTTTGTTCCTGCTCACTAGTACATATCAAATAAGACACTTCACCAAGCAACAGCTTGAGGCATGGTACTCCCCTTGGTTATACATCAATGGAAGTAAGTTAGGTGCACATTCTGTAAAGATGCCAAGTGCCATTTTGGAACTCAGAAGGGAGTACAGGTGCCAGAGGAGTGGGTTTTTGAAGAGGTTTCAGCAAAGATACATACAGAAGAAACAGCTTAGCTCACACAAGAAGACATAATTTCTTCTAATTTATTCTCCACAAGAAAGACATTGAGGAAAAATGTATTAAGCTGAGTTGTCTTCTTATTTTTCCTAGCACATCCTTGCCACACAAGAAATAAAAAAGACAATTCAGGTGTTGAAGGCTGTGAAGGTCACCCAGGCAAGTCAATGGAAAAACCAGAGGAAGGTCTTAAAGTAGCAGAATTCACAGGAGTGCCCTGGCATTTCAGCAAATAACATGTAAATAAATTACAGATCCTCCAAGCCATCCTTGAAAGACACTCTTCACGAATGCCTGACACTGAGCTCACAAAGATTCTAACACCACTATATTCAAAACTGGCCAAAAACCATAGATTCTCTTGTTCTTTTGGGAGGAAGGGATCCTTGACCTGGCAACAAAGCTTGGAGTACCAACTAGGGAGGCAGTTAAGGACTTCAGATATTTGAAGCTTAGACATGACCAGAAAGGGATGATCCACAAAAAGTTGTTGACTGCCAACAAGACATTCTTTGTTAGTTCTTCAGAATGTGAAAACGGCTTCTCTGCCCTCATTGAAACCGACACAGATGCAAGGAATCATGTTCAAGCCGATTTTCATTGGCATAAATGCTCTGCCTCTCAAGATGTTTGACCCTTTCTTCTATATTCAGGCATGTCTAAAGGAAAAACACTGACTGTAAAGTGCCAGTAAAACACAGAGAGAGACAAACCTGTAGAGAGAATCGGACCAGTCTGGGTCATTCTAAACAGTACTGAAATATAATACTGCTTAATAGTATTTTTAACTGAGGCTCTTAAAGCAAAAAAATACTTGAAATATTGTCAAATAGCCTACAGAATTATTCTTTGACTTTGTCTCTGGCCCTAGGGATGATCACTTCCATAGGTTTTTTATGCCTAAAAAGAGACCACAAACAAAAATAAACATGTCTCGCCAAGATGAATTACAGGCCGAGGCCATTTCTCCTAGCAAGCCTCCCAAGACAGCTGTTGCTGACAATATAAAGGAGAGTTTTTTGGTGCTGATTGTTAGCATTATTTCTGTCTTGTGTAGATGTATTTTTGTTTTTGTTTTGTGTTTTTTTTTCCAGTTCATTGTTGTGTGTGTGTGTGTGTGTGTTGTGTGTGTGTGTGTGTGTGTGTGTGTGTGTGTGTGTATTTTATCTCCATAGGAGTCATGCTTTCATTTTACTCTGCACAAATTCTCAGTGCCATTTATTCATTCATTCATTCATTGTCTTCCGCTTATCCGGAGCCGGGTCGCGGGGGCTGCAGTCTAAGCAGGGATGCCCAGACTTCTCTCTCCCCAGACACTTCCTCCAGCTCTTCCGGAGGGACCCCAAGGCGTTCCCAGGCCAGCCGAGAGACATAGTCTCTCCAGCGTGTACTGGGTCTTCCCTGGGGTCTCTTCCCGGTGGGGCATGCCCGGAACACCTCCCCAGGGAGACGTCCCGGAGGCATCTGAAACAGATGCCTGAGCCACCTCAACTGTCCCCTTTTGATGTGGAGGAGCAGCGGCTCTACTCCGAGCTCCTCCCGGGTGGCAGAGCTCCTTACCCTATCTCTAACTAAGCGCCCCGCCACCCTACAGAGGAAGCTCATTTTGGCCGCTTGTTTCCGGGATCTTATCCTTTCGGTCATGACCCAGAGCTCATGACCATAGGTGAGAGTAGGAACGTAGATTGACTGGTAAATCAAGAGCTTCGCCTTCCGGCTCAGCTCATTCTTCACCACAACAGACCGGTACATAGACCGCATTACTGCTGCCGCTGCACTGATCCGTCTGTCAATCTCATGATCCATCCTTCCCTCACTCGTAAACAAGACCCCGAGATACTTAAAGTCCTCCACTTGAGGAGGGAACTCCCCTCCAACCTGGAGGGTGCAAGCCACCTTTTTCTGGTCGAGAACCATGGCCTCAGATTTGAGGTGCTGACCCTCATCCCAGCCGCTTCACACTCAGCTGCAAAACGCCCCAGTGCATGCTGTAAGTCCAGGCTTGAAGGAGCCAACAGGACAACATCATCTGCAAAAATCAGCGATGAAATCCTGTGGTCCCCAACCGGACTCCCTCCAGCCCCTGGCTGCGCCTAGAAATTCTGTCCATAAAAACAATGAACAGAACCGGTGACAAAGGACAGCCCTTGTCAGAGTCCAACATGCACTGGGAACAGATCTGTCTTACAGCTGGCAATGTGAACCAAGCTCCTGCTCCGGTTATATAGAGACCGAACAGCCCTTAACAGAGGGCCACGGACCCCGTACTCCCAGAGCACCTCCCACAGAATGCCACAAGGGACGCGGTCGAATGTCTTCTCCAAGTCCACAAAACACATGTGGACTGGTTGGGCAAACTCCCACGAACCCTCGAGCACCCTGTGGAGGGTATAGAGCTGGTCCAGTGTTCCACGACCAGGATGGAAACCGCATTGCTCCTCCTGTATCCAAGGTTCGACCAACGGTCGGACTCTCCTCTCCAGTACTCTGGAATAGACTTTCCCTGGGAGGCTGAGGAGTGTGATCCCCCTATAGTTGGAACACACTCTCCGGTCCCCCTTCTTAAAAAGAGGGACCACCACCCCGGTCGCCCAGTCCAGAGACACTGTCCCTGACCGCCACGCTTTGTTGCAGAGACGTGTCAACCAAGACAGCCCCACAACATCCAGAGACTTAAGGTACTCAGGGTGAATCTCATCCACCCCCGGTGCCTTGCCACCAAGGAGCTGCTGAACTACCTCAGTGACCTCAGCTTGGGTGATGAATGAATCTACCTCTGAGTCCTCGGCCTATATATCCGACAATATCCCCAGTCAAGGCCAGCAACTCTCCACTTCCACTGTAAACAGTGTTGGCAGAGAGCTGCTTACCCCTTCTGAGGTGCAGAACGGTCTGCCAGAATTTTCCCGAGGCTGTCCGATAGTCCTTCTCCATGGCCTCACCGAACTCCTCTGACACCCGTGTTTTTGCTTCCGAGACCACCCGGGCTGCAGCTCACTTGGCCTGCCGGTATGCCTCAGCTGCCTCCGGAGTCCCCCGAGCCAGACAGGCTCGATAAGACTCCTTCTTCAGCTTGACGGCATCCCTTACTTCCAGTGTCCACCACTGTGTTTGGGGATTGCCGCCACGACCGGCACCAGAGACCTTATGGCCACAGCTCTGGATGGCTGCGTCAACAATGGGGGAGGAGAACATGGTCCACTCAGACTCAATGTCCCCAACCTCCCTCGGGATCTGGTTGAAACTCTTTGTGCTACTTATTACTGACGCTTTACAAAAAAGAGTTTTCTACAGTATATGATAATAATATTGAAATATATGAATTTACATACATTATGTGTACAGTTTTTTCTACTGTGCTTAACTTCTGGTAGAACCTCAAGCAAATTTTTGACACTAAAACTTTTACAGTTTAAGTAAGTTTCAGTTTTCTTCATTCCTGCAATGTTGTTGCAAAATCTTTAGTCGCAATGTTAGCATTTTCCATATCTTTCCCTATCTCTATTTTCCATGTCTTTTTTATTGACAGAGAATGCTGTGTGAGTGACTTTCTGTTAATTCTGTGAGGCTACTCATTATTGCAGAAGATTATTATTATTTTAGAACTTATTTGTGGAATAAAAAAGCTAACATTTTTAGAACCTGTAGCCTAGGCTTTAAGGTATTATACTGTATACTACTAATAAAATGTAATAATAATATTCTATGCAAGTTATGGTTAAGGAGGGTGCGGTAAGGAAGTCGTGATGGAATTATTTGTTCATTTTTCACTTGTTCCTCTTCAGTGTTGGCTTTACCCTGTTCATGGTCGCAGAACACGGCACAGACGGTGGGGAAACATGCCGGATGATATGACAGTTCATTACACCATGCACATACACATTCAGACCTAGGGGAATTTTAACACCTGCTGAATGGTGGGAGTAAAGTGGTGAAAACCCTCAGGGAATACATTACAATAAATATACAGTATATGAAGTACAATAACTTGAATTCATGATCAAATCAGAGAGCCTGAAGCTGTGAGAAGCAGTGCTACCCACACTGTGCCACCCCTCAAGCATGTGTATGAGGTCAATATATTCATGAACTACAAAACATGTGCCCTGCGGTGGTTAAATAATGATTTGTCTGCACAAATGTTTAATTAAGGTATCAGTGAAGATGTGCTTACTCTTGCATTAAAGGACTTGCCACACGAATGGGTACAAAAGAGCAGCTACTCTTCAGTGGAATTAATCATGAAAGCTGCTCCATATGCATTCAATGTTGTCTGCTAAACACCATGAATATATATGAACAACAGCTGATTAGTGGATCATGCAGCCACTGGCTAATGATGCCTATAATTTTATCAAAACACATGTGCATATTGATTCGGGCCTTTCTTACTATTTGGATCACTTGTGTACTGTCCTCTAGAGCCAGACTATATATGCAATGCTTGAGCACTTCTTTTTTTTTGCAGGACAAGGGAATAAGGACACTTTGTCATCATCGTAGGCAGGCTCGAGAGGAATTTAAACACCACTGCACACTCAGCAAATGTCCCCCTAATTTATCAAAAGAGGGAGAGGATAAAGGGTAATATTTAAACAACTCACTCTCATTAATCAGACAGTGACGTGTCTCCCTTGATTGCACGCTGCAGGGTCACTGGCCCATTCAGTAGGAGGGTGTGTGTAGGGTCTCCTCAGGGTCTTCTCAGGGTCTCCTTACCACCCAGACCAGGATTGTTGAAATCTACTGAATCAAAACACCTTATAGGTTTAGGACTGCTGATTTAGGATATCCTTAAGCTTATGGTGTATTCTCTTTCAGATAATGAATGCCAGTTTAAGCCCATTTATAAAAGGATGAAACAGGTGCATTAGTAAGGAGAGAACAGCAAAGGTGAGCCAGGAGATCTGCTATAATATAAGCATTTTAATCTAGTCATTATATTAGTTACCAAAAATGCATTAGATATCAAAAATGGGGGACATCTCACACATTTTCAACCCACCCACACTCCATCTGATGTACATTATACTTAGGCCTCAATGTATTAAATGTTTGCACATGCAACATATCTGACATTGAAAAGACATAAAAAGGTGTAAAGAAAAATGAGCAAAATGACACTTCAGTTTTAATGCCTTAATAAATATACAATCTGGGTCATTTCCCCCTAAAGGTGCAAATTACAAGGTGAAATAAGTGCAAATAGATTTATTTAGCATCTACAGTGTGATTTATTAAGCTTGAAAGTCATTATAAACTATGTGAAAGTGTGTTTCTGCTGTTTGTATGGGGGAAAAAAACTAATTACATCTCAGAATTAGGTTTCAGTATCCAGAAAATGTTAAATATTCTTAAATTATGACTTGTTCAGCAATACTACTGTAAACCTGAATTGATATTAGAGTATATTCAGCTCATGCTCACTGGTGTTTAGTGTCAGCTGGTGGTGATATTAGATTAGAGATTAGAAAATTAACATCAATTAATATCTCAACAAAGAAACTATTAGGGTTGAATGATTTCTTGTACCATAAAGTTGATTATATCATTAAATTGATGGTGTAATAAGAATGATTTGCAGTAAGCTACAGTATTAGGCAGCTGCATTTGTGACTTCTTTTTGTTTTAAGTGAGACTTTTTTAAGAACTGATTGACTGTATTTCAAGAGTGCTTTTTCAGTCTCTGTGGATGATCTGTAACAGATGCATCATCAACAATGTGCTGAAAAATAATTGCCTAAATGCAAAGGGTGTGTTTCACTTGACACGAACATCTCGAAAATGAAAGTCTGCATAAATTTAAAAAGAAAAAGTCTAGGTTAGAAAGAAATCAGCCCTAGTGTCAGTTGTTTATACCAATTTTTTTCTTTTAACCCCTAGTGGTGCAAATTGTTCCACAAAAAATCCAAAATATTCCTTTAATAATGAACCTAAACTTATCAGTGGATAATCTGCAGTGGATGCAAAACTAAAAAAAACATATTTGGAAATCTTTTAATCTTGTGTATCTTAGCCCTGCTAACCGATTTATACCAGCCTCCCCTGCTGAGATTTGTCCAATAATTTCTTCATTTCCATGCAAAATCAACAAGCTTTGTTTGGTTGTTTGCAATGTAAGTCAAATGGACTGTTCCTGTGAATGTAGGTGTTCTATGCTGTGTAACAAAAACTAGACATCCCAGTGATGACTAGAAGACTGTCTTGTGAGATAGATCTTCTCCAGAAAGGCACACGCTATATACATGGGAAAAGATACATAGGGTGTTGCGTCAATTCAAATAAATTTTAATTAGATTTTGACAGAAAGCTGGATATGGATTTAGATTTAGATTCTTAATAAACAAGCCAAAGGTAACAGTGGCAATGAAGAATTCCCTGAAATGACAGGAGTAAGAAGACGAACCAGACTCAAAAGGAAACCCATCCTCTTCTGGCTCACACAAGTTTCATCATGGCTATTAAAACTTGAGAGAAAAACTTTTAATATTGGGGGGCACAGTGGCTTGGTAGTTAGCACATGTACCTCACACCTCCAGGGTTGGGGGTTAAATTCCCGCCTCCGCCGTGTGTGTGGAGTTTGCATGTTCTCTCAGTGCCTCGGGGGTTTCCTTCCCCGGCCAAAGACATGCATTGTAGGTTGATTGGCATCTCTAAATTGTCCGTAGCATGTGAGTGAATGAGAGTGTGTGTGTGCCCTGCTTGTGGTCTTAATTTATAATTCTAAAGACACTCATTATTGCTCCAATTCAACAAGCTTTTTATCTCTGAATGCAGTACAGTGTCCAAAGTGCTTGCACATCTCTTGGCATTTTTGTCTCATTGGTCACTCATGTACCAGTGGTCATTAGCTCAGCCTAACATACTGGAGTATGTTTTCAATTGTAGAAATGTATCATTTTGAAGACATTGATGGCTGCAAAAGGAACGATTATCCATCCATCTATCCATCCATCCATCCATCCATCCATCTATCCACCCACCCATCCATCCATCCATCCACCCACCCATCCACCCACCCATCCACCCACCCATCCACCCACCCATCCACCCACCCATCCACCCATCCATCCATCCATCCATCCATCCATCCATCCATCCATCCATCCATCCATCGATGTGTTGGAACAAGGCAGGGTGCCAACACATGGCAGGACACAATTGCTCGCCTCATCCACACTCACAGCCATTCACACACTATGGTAAATTTAGAGACAACAATCAGCCTACAGCGCATGTCTGGACTGATTCTAAGCATTTGGTGAAAATCAGGAATACAACTGAATGTAAAAGTGTATACCACTTAATCCCCTGAATATAGAAGTATTAATTATATAAAATATAGTAATTATACAGTTAGTAATGCTTCACATTTTTAAAGTCATACTTTTCCTTCCTGATGAATAGATAATAATAACATTGACTGAAGTACTTTATAATGTTTAATGAAACGTAAATTAATCGTGCCTTTTCCCAAGTGTCTGGAACTGTGTTTTCAGTAAAATTTAAGGGGCCGTGCCATATGGTGTTTCAGAGTGATTATGGCATGCTAGATCACAGCGTGCTTACGTGCCATATGAGAATAACCTTTCCCTCACACACTTTTTTGCCTCAGGCGTTGGGAGTGAATGCCTCAAAAGATGCAGGGCACTGACATCCAAACCCGCATCCCTGCCAGGCAGCTGTGGCCCAGCTCAGTCAGGATTTCACACAAGCTATTGAAGTGAATCAGTCAGTCTGCTGTGTTCTGAAGCTTTATAGGAATCACTGGTTCATGACAATGTGCTCTGCTTTTAACACACTACTTTGGCTGAAATTAAAACAAGGAAACCTCTGACAGACGGCTCTTATTTAATAACGAAATAAATAAATAAATTAGAGCCTGGTGACATTTGTTCTTAGTTACACTAGTGGTACTGAATCAGATGAAGCGCTAAACTTGTTTTGACAAGATGTAGACAAGCCATGCAAATACACCCGCCTCTCAATTCCACAGTGTGCAGCAGACCTCACTTACAATCCAGCCTCTGCATTTAGATTACCTGCATGAAATACTCTAAAATGCAGGTTTTCTGTGTGCATGTCACTGTACATGCACTTTCACCACACACTTCCAGCATGAATATTCATGCTTATGCTCTTGTCACGTGAGCTTCATGATTCAAGGGTCATGAATATTCAAATATCCTTAGGCTGGGAGTAATTATGAATAATTTATCATGCAGTCATACATATATCATAAATACATTTGATATACACTCACCAGCCACTTTATTAGAAACACCTGTATGCATGCACATTCATGCAATTATTTAATCAGCCAACCATGTAGCAGCAGCACAATACATAAAATCATGCAGACACAGATCAAGAGCTTCAGTTAATGTTAATATCAAACATCAGAAAGGGGAAAATGTGATCTTGGTGATTTTGACTGTAGCATATTTGTTGGGGCCAGGTGGACTAGTTTGTCTGGGTTTGTCTTGGTTTACGCAGAGTAGTGCAAAAAAAAACAAAAAAACATCCAGTATACTGGAACTTTGTGGAAATGCTTTGTTAATGACCGAGATAAGAAGAATAAATCAACTCAAATAAACACTCTTTCAACCCTGGTGAGCAGCAAAGCATCTCTGAATCATAACAACTTGTGTCAAATGGGCTGCAACATCAGAAGACAACATTGAAATCCACTCCTGCCAGCCAAGAACATGAATCAGAGGCTGCACTGGGCAACAGACTCAACCAAACTGGATCTCCTTCATAGGCAAGGTGTTTTATAATCACCAAACTGCTGCTCTCAGGATCTGCTAGTTTTTCATACCATTCTGTGTAAACTCTGGAGACTGTTGTAAATGAATATCCCTGAAGTTTCTAAAATATTCAAACCATCCCATCTGGCACCAATCACCATGCAACCATCACAGAGATGATATTCATATTCCAGTGAGTGGAGGTTCTACGGGCATAAACACTCAGATATCAGTTTTTGGCTGACAGGAGTGGGACCTGATGTGCTCCTCTGCTGTTGCAGCTCATCACATCTGTAGAGTGTTTATCTGAGTTACTAGAGCCTTCCTGTCAGCTAGACCAGTCTGATCATTTTCTTTGGCTTCACTCACTTCAACAAAGCTTTTCCATAGAATTGTTGCTCACTGGATGTTTTTTGTTTTTAGTACCATTCTGTGTAAAGTCTAGATACTGTTGTGTGTGAAAATCCCATGAGATCAGCAATTTCTGTAACACTCAAACTAGTCCATTTGGTACCTACATCCAAGAACATGGTCAAAATGACTGAGATTTTTTTAAAGTTTGTATTGAACATTTACTAAAGTGCTATTCCAGGTTAAGAGAAGTACCATATAACACATTCTTGTACTTAATAAAATATTAATTCTAGGTTCTGCAAGCATTGTCATTATGTCTGAGCTTCAGAAGAAAAGCCTAACATGATCTACAGATGAAGTATCAGACAGGAGCAAAGGCAAGACATTGTAATAACAGTGTTCTATCATTCTTGTAGATTTACTATACAGGAAAGCATGTGCATGAGTGAATAGGAACATGTGTCCTGGCAGTCAGTGCACAGCTTCATCAGTGTGGAACACTTTTATTGCCTCTCTGTGTGCATTCTCTCTTATAGAGCTTCTCACAAGAGGCTATATATAGCCACATACTGTATATAAGAAAAAATGTTTGTCAAAGGTATTCCATTTTTAGCTGCTGTAAAAGCATTCTTGATTCAGCTCCAAAGCATTTTTCATGAACTCAGCATTACAGGTACGTAATGAAACTGTCATGTGGTTAAGCATTCAAGTTAATTATACCATCAACACTAATATATCCTACCCCCTGACAGTTACCACTGTAACGTGATAATTAATGTTATTCACGTCAGCTGTCAGTAGATTGAATGTTATGGTATATATACAGTATATATATATATACACACACACACACAATATAGGTCCTTATTAAAATGCGCCTTATGATTTTCATTTGCTCTGTCTTCTGTCATAAACCATTAGCAGTGAATGATTGACAGATCCTGTTGCTTAGGAATTGAATTAGCAGCTCTGTATTGGTGAAAATGCCTGTTGGTTTGAGTTAATATTTTACTGAACATTCTTCTCAGGCCAAATAAGACGCTGTTCCTTCATGATTTAAGGGCAAATCTTACGGAAGCATTTTTGACAGCCGAACCCAAATATAAAATTATGGCAGGTTTAACATTTTTTAAAAGGTATTGACAAACCACTCAGTATGTTATGTTGTTTGTTTATAGTAAAAGCATCTTGACAGGCCAAATGGTGGCATAAATATTCATGTTAAGCCTGAGTAACATGCACAATTTTCACTATTATCTTAATGGAAGCATTTGTCCAGACAGCTGTTTGTGACATTGTTGGAAATAACACAATAGCTGCATTAAAGATATAATAAATGAACAACAATAACAACAACCAGCTTAAGGTCTTTTAAGTTTAGAGTGTCTTGAAGTGTTAAAAGTCAACAAACTTTAATTCAGGTTGAATAAATATTATAAATATCACAAATATTATATTTATTAGATTTTATACATATATTGATAATATTTCATTTATATTTCTGTGTGATGTTTTTAAATTAAATTAAAAAAAATTTGAATGGTTTTTCACAGTCACATTTTTTTTTTTTATGTCTCGTGATGTTTCACATTGTTCCCATCATGTCATATGTTTACTTGAGAATGAATTGACGATATCATTTTAACATTTCACTTTAATATATTTTTATGTTTAATGTATAATCATGTTAGGGGGGGCACGGTGGCTTAGTGATTAGCACGTTTGCCTCACGCCTCCAGGGTTGGGGGTTCGATTCCCACCTCCGCCGTGTGTGTGGAGTTTGCATGTTCTCCCCATCCCTCGGGGGTTTCCTCCGGGTACTCCGGTTTCCTCCCCTGGTCCAAAGACATGCATGGTAGGTTGATTGGCATCTCTAAATTGTCCGTAATGTGTGAGTGAATGAGAGTGTGTGTGTGTGCGCCCTGTGATGGGTTGACACTCCGTCCAGGGTGTGTCCTGCCTTGATGCCCAATGACGCCTGAGATAGGCACAGGCTCCCCGTGACCTGAGAATAGTTCGGATAAGCGGTAGACAATGAATGAATGAATATAATCATGTTGGATCACATATGTGTGAGATATATGTGTGATTTTTCCATCAGGGCAGTTAATCAACAATAAACACTACAAATGCATTCAGACCTTCACCTGATTCATTTAATATAGCAAGTGCCTTTAGAGAAATAAGGTTATTTTGTCACTAGGCTTTGAAACGTTTAACATGTATATTTATGGATCTGTAATTTATTAGATTTTTTCTCTCATCTAATAATTTAATAGCAGTATTGAGGAGAAACTAGCTTCTAAGGTAAAAATTACATTAATACCTTAACTACATTTTTAGTTCTTAGTAGTGTGGAGGCAACAGATCTTTTCCACAAACATCATATCAAAACTATCTAGAGATTTCCTGACCTAAACCAAGAGCAATTCTTAGCAAGTTATAACAAATCTAAACGTTAACAGATGTGACAGCTAGAATAATACCAAATACCCATCTCTGTAGTCTGTTTCTACATACAGCCTGTATTTGTTGAGGCGGTTTGTATTATAACATCTAGTCAATAGCTTATTAGCATCTTATTCTAGCTAACATTTGAGATATCTGGAATAAAAGCTGTTATTTTCTCATGTAATTAGACTGTGTGATTCGAAGCAGGCTGCGTTTCTTTTGTGAACCTTTCTTATATTTTTATTTCCAAACTCAGTTAAAGAGTTTTGTACATTTAAAAATTTTTCCACCGATGTCAATACATCCAAACAGTTATTGAAATAATAGTTCTTAGCCCACAAAGCCCTCATAGGTTCCAAGGGTCCATCTGGGGTCAGACTTGTGGAAGGAAATCTTTAGAATAACCATATTACAGGTCTGTCAGGGCTTTCTATCAGAGCAAAGCAGGCATCTGTGTTCAAATGAAAAAATGAAATGAGCAGAGCCTGACCTCAGATTAGCCATTGTTGCTCTGTTGCCGTCTCCAGGATGAAATTGAATGTCCACTTTTCTTTCATTCTGTGCTTGCAGATCCACAAAAAGGTCAAAAAGCATCCCAGCACTCCCAACTATCCTGTGATGACTTCTTATCAGAAGGTTAGCATAACCATTACCTAGGCAGCATGTGGCACCAATGCAATTAAGAAATCTTAATCAGTGTAAGATGATGTCATCAAAATGCTTCCAGCAGGAACATTTCAGCCTCATTTATCATGTCATGGAAAGAAGCGTCAGTCATAGACTTCCAAGCATTAGTGAGACCTCATTATGTTATCCGCTGGCCCTCTCTTTTAATGACCAATTAAGAGAAATGCATTGTCAGATCTACTCGGCATCAAATTAAGGCAAGGTGCACAGTGTGTGAGTGATTTCAGGCTGAATGATACCTGCTTAGCCTGATACTGATAATCTCTACTTCATTCTGACCTATTGCTTAGCTCCCTGTGCAGATTAGCCAACAGATGATTAGCACCAATTAGTATAGGAGAAATTTATTATAGTCAAAGAAATACTGCAGGATTACGGGCAATAAATAGTGGTTTTATTATTATTATTATTATTATTATTATTATTATTATTATTATTATTATTATTATTATTGTTATTATTATTATTATAGTCCTGCCTATGCTCTGTGTGTGTGGAGTTTGCATGTTCTCCCAGTGCTACAGGGGTTTCCTCCTCCAGTCCAAAGACGTGTTGTAAGCTGATCGTCTGTACTGTGTGAATGGGTGTGTGTGTAAGTGTGAGATCTAGAAGCGTGTGGACTAGAAATGTGTTGGCACTCCATTCAGGGTGTCCTCCACCTTGTGCCCCTAACCCTATGGGATAGACTTCAGACTCCCTCTGACCCTATGTAGGATAAGCTGTACAGAAAATGGATGTATAGATGATAATATTAATAATAAAATGACTTTTATGGTCTTTTGATTTTTCAATGCCTGAGGACAATTCACATAGATAAAAAGGATTTTTTTAAAATGAAAAGCAATGTTCTCTGACCAAGAGTGAAAAAAAAAAATCTTTGCCAGAAGAATGTATAAACAAGCGTTTTTAGAAACCAATGATGAATGAATAATTGATTACAATCATCACTCATTTTTTTCACATTGTCAAATTCTTGAGACCTTAAGGGAAGTCACTACAGGTGAAAGAGAAAAAAAACAGATACCGCAATCATCTTTGCTAGTTGACTGCCTATATTTCTAATTGGAACACACAAAAAACAACAAAAATTAACATTTATTAATGCATATGAGTGTTCATCTAATTAAATATTCATACATTTGCATCCAATCTTGGTTTCGATGTTAGAGTTAAAATGTCTATCTCAGTGTGAAGATGCTCTTTTCAGAGAAATGCTTACACAGTTTATTAGAATATCATTTCTTTATTAAACCATCAACAAAATAAAATCATAACATTCTTCTCCCTTCTTTCTGTAAAAGTACATAAATCCCATAAACATTTTGGGAAATTCCTCTGAAATATCCTTCTAATTAGGGTGTCAGGTGGCAGAGACAGATGCAGTTGCCGGTGCTGGCTTATTTTAAAAAATGCAGACAAATCTAAAACATAAGGCACACATGTGGTCAAAAACTGATGCAAGGTCACACAATGAACAAATGGAATTAATGGGGCAAAAACCAAAAAGACTAATGAACAGATGAGACTTGAGATCATGAATAAGAGAAGCATGCACAATAAACAAAGGTTTGCTATGTCTGGCAAATGAACACTGTATGATACTTCACAGGGACTGTTACCATAGCAAAAAGTCCTTAAATAGTGCTTATTTAGTGTGTATATGTGTGTGTATGTGATTGAGTCTAGGCCTGAGTAATCAGGTGAACTTGAGCATGATATGGAGTGTGTGGTTTGGGTGTTGTAATTAATGGCAACAATGCTTATAGGCCACAATGTTCTCTGGGAAATTGATGTCGATTCTGCTGTTGACATTACTGTTCTTTGAACCAGGGTAGAAGGACAGAGTGAAATGGAATCTGGAGAAGATGGCCAAGCATGCTTGATGGGAATTCACCCTTCTGGCTGTCACCCCCACCCCCAAAACAAATTCCCCCATGCTTCTAATGCCAACTTTATAGCAAGGCAGCATGGGGCTCTCTGTGGCCGATGTCATAGTAACATTCAGCAGGATGCTTTCTCAGTTTCTTTGAAAAGAATGCCACAGTATGGAGTTTAGGCTTATTGCAGAAAGACAGCCCTGACCCCTGTCTCAGATGCACCGACCTCTATAATGAGTTGGATAAAGGCGTTCTCTATGAGTTTCACTTGCATTTTTGGGATTTTTTTTTCAGTTAGGCTGCGATGGAGCAGAATCCATGGTTTTTAATAAGCCAAACCAGAACCCTCTGGAGCTGCTTGACTGTGTAGGGGCTTGGTCACTCACATACCACTGAGATTTTCCCTGGTGTGTGAAGAAATCACATGGAATCAACACAGTGAACATGTAGAATTTGCATTTCTCCCTTTTTAAATAGAGATGGTTTGGAAGTGTGCAAGCTAGCACTCATTTTACATGAGACACATGGGATTGAGTGGAGGGAAAATATTTCAATACGTTATCAATGACGAATTGTCCCAGCATGTCATGCAGTACATCGTTGATATATATTGGAAAACTGCTGCAGTGCAAGAAACCCCATATGGCATTACTCGTAGTGGCCAGAGATGGTGAAAAAGCTGTTTTCCATTTTGTCTTTTTCTCTGATACGAATGAGGTTATAAACACTACATGGTTCATGTTCTGTGTAGACCATTTTGCAGTAGTGCTGAGGGGACTAGAGGCAGAGGATAATGATACTTTATGATCTAATTTAAGTATGATCTAACTCAGTAATCCATGCAAGGTCTGAGTAAACTGCCTTTCTTTGCAGCAAAGAAGAGTCCTGCCAATGTAGGAGGTGGCGGATGGTGGGGTGTAACCCTGTCGAAGAGGTTCCTCTATATGTTCTTCCATAGCTTTATATGCAATTGTGGACAATGGATAAATCCAGTAACATGGAGGAGTGGATCCATGTGAAGCTGATGACCATGGGGTACTTGGAGGTGATGTGACCAGGAATAAGATGACTTGGAGAATGATTATGAGAGCGTGTTGTATCATATTTTTAACATAAATTGACATATACATCAGGAAAAAATCTTTTCTGGGAACTATGATATATAATAATAATAATATTATTATTATTATTATTATTATTATTATTATTATTATTATTATTATTATTATTAAGACAAAAGAAAACAAGAAATACAAAATAACAATACATTTTAATAATTAGCAAAATTGTCATAGCAAAATTGAGATAATGTGTATTTTTATTATTATTACAGTTATTATTACATTATTGAGAGGAGGCATGTTATTGATGTCATTCATTTAAAAAAAGGTGTCTTTCCTTAAGCTCTACATAAAACCAGTACAATGTTTGTGCTGTGCTAAAGCCTAGCCAAAATAGCACCAGCTCTTGATCGGCAGACCCAGCCCACAACCATCAATGCAATGGAGATTTTTTAGTAGCAAGCAAAATCCATTAACTGTTCATCTCACCAGCAAGAAAGCCCTTCTTTTTTTTCTTTCAATCTGTGAGCTTTATCATTGCCTGGTCTACAGAAAAGGCCAAAAGTTCACCTGCAAACCTAATTCTTTTGAGAGTGTGTGATGTGGTAGGAATGCTGCTGAGCTCTCAGGATAAGAGTTCGATTCTCTGCTGAATTGTGTCTCACCATGAGCTGAGATTTCAAGCTGGCTCTTAACACAATTGGCGTCTAAAAGACAAAAGGTGTTTGTCACCGTGCTGAGATGCAGTTGTATAGAGAACATCAGTTGAACATGTCTGAACCCAACCAGCTTGTCGTGGTGTCCTTGAAAACCGAGTATATCTTTTTCCTTCTACATATATTGCCTTCTTTTATTTTTTTTAACTCCATTTCTCTCTCTCTCTCTCTCTCTCTCTCTCTCTCTCTCGCTCTCTCTCTCCTCTTATCTCCTTCATTTTCTGAATACTGCTTCCTTTCCTGTTCATATTTGCTGCACTAATAGCTGAACTTGCTAATCTAATTCAGAGGTAAAGTCATTTGTGTTTAATGAGAGTGAGAGTGACAGATGAGAAAATTGCATCTTTTGCAAATCTACCCTTTAATTTTCTGTGAGAAGAGATAAAGAAAGAATACAACATACTGTATAACAAAGCAGGGGCATCTCTAATGAGCTATATCACATGAATACTGTATCACAAGCATTAAGTCAAAGTAGGTTATATAATCTAACAATACCACTCTGCTTTTCTTTTTTCAAAAGGATTGTTGTGCCACCATGTAAAAAAAAGAAATGGAAGAATAAATCAAATACCCTGTAGATGTCAAGAAAGTCTCTAAGAGGTTTTCAGTAATTTGATATATTAATGAATTCGTTCTTCACCAAAAAGCCTTTATAAGCTCTAGGAAGTCCATTTTCTCCTATTTCTCTGGTGTACAATATGCCAACACACTCATGTATAGATCAGCAGATGAATCCTGACAGAATTCAACTGACAGAAATTCCATTTCCTCTATTAATATTGTGCCTTGACCTGTCCTTCAATTTCTGAATTAAAGCGAGAGATGATCATATGTAGATCTTAAGCAAGCAATGACCTTCTTCTTCACTGAATCTGTGTATGTGGGACATACCATATATAAGTGTGAGGCAAATGATTGTTTGATTAGGTCTCAGGCACTAGAATAGCTCATCAGATAATAAGAAAAATTTGAAAGAATCTAAAGGGCACTTATATTAAAAAGATCTTGAACCTATTTTCTTCCAATGTAATTTGATGCTTCATTAAAATGACATATAGCATAGGTATAGGGTCCTAGGCAAGCATAGGTTCTCGAAGATAGTTTTCCATGTAGGAGCTAATGATATACGCCTTCGTCAGTCTGAGGTTACTAAGAGTAATATTGTAGAGGTGTGTAAATTAGTGAAGGCAATGTCCGATGCAGTAATATGCTCTGGCCCCATCCTTGTTACGGGGGCAAGTGCCCCCGATGGACCACTAGGGGGCCTTCAGCAGGAGCCAAACACCCATTCACAGTTCTCACCGACCACAAAAACTTGGAGTACCTCCGAGCTGCCAAGAGGCTCAATCCCCGACAGGCTCGCTGGGCCCTCTTCTTCACTAGGTTTAATTTCACCATCTCCTATCGGCCCGGGTCAAAGAACAGCAAGGCGGACGCCCTTTCCCGCATGTTCGCTCCAGAAGAGAGCCCGGAGACACCCGAACCTATCCTGCCAGAGGACGTCTTTGTGTTATGTCTATGTGCTGCATGTTCTTTTGTTTAATAAAACCCCTGTCCGCCGTCTATCTCCGCTTTGGGTCTGATTCCTCTACACCGGCACGAACAGCGTGCTTCCGTCAGCTCAGCTCAGCAGTAATTGTGACAGAAGGACTGGCCTAAACCGTACAGACCCAATGCAGCGTGAGGTATGCGAGGCTTCCTTTCTTCCTTCTCTCCCTAAGACATTCCCGTTCGGAATTTTTGTTCTCTCCGGCACATCTTTCCGCATCTGTTCCCCTTCATAGCGGAAAGATGTTTTTAACCTGCCTTTTTTTTCCTTTTTTTGCCGGTACTCGCTCCGCTTTTTTCCCTGGGAGGAATACAGCTCCACTTCCGGTTCTCCGTGGAGGGTATTACCTCACTTCCTTTAGCGGAGTGGAGTACCGGCTGCCCTCGCTTTTGTTTTTTGAGTTAATATTTTTTCCGGAGTGAAATTTTTTTTTCTTTCCTCCCTACGAACCTGTTTCCCTATTCCGGTGAGGTTTCTAGTTTGGATTTTTTTTTCAAGTATGGGTACATCGCTCCGCCTCTGTTCCCTGTGGGGGGCGTCCCTCTTCTTCTGTCCTTCTGTTCTTCTTCTGTACAGGTCGCCGCCTCACTTCCGTCGGCGGAGGATGGCCCCAATTGGACCTTCTTCGTCTTCGTCTTCGCCGGGACTCGCTCCGCCATACTCCTCATTGGCGGAGGAGATCGCCGGCCACACCTCCCTCCCTCCCTCCCTTCGGGGGTTTTCGGCCCAGCCGGGCTGAGGTCGTCGCTCAGCTCGACTACGCATCAGGGGACGTCGCTCGGTGCTGCTGCTCGGCGGTGGACGTCGCTCGGCTCTGCTGCTCGGCAGTAGACGTCGCTCGGCCCTCCTGCTTAGCGGTGGATGTCGCTCGACGCTTCTGCTCGGCTGTGGACATCGTTTGGGACCCTCTGGCCTTACCGCCATGCCCGTCGCTCCCCCCACTTGCCTCGCCTTGCTCCTCGCTCCTCCCACTCACCTCACCGTGTTCCCCGCTCCCGTCACCTACCTTGCCTTGCTCCTCGCTCCCCCCACTTGCCTCGCCTTGCTCCTCGCTCCCCCCCTTGTTGCCTCTCCGTGTTCTTCGCTCCTCTCCAGGTGTCCCTGGACCGAAGGTTTTTCCGGACTAGGGGGAGGGGTTGGCACGTCGGGAGCCACGCCATGGGGGGGGGGGTACTGTTACAGGAGTAAGTGCCCCCGATGGACCACTAGGGGGCCTTCAGCAGGAGCCAAACACCCATTCACAGTTCTCACCGACCACAAACTTGGAGTACCTCTGAGCTGCCAAGAGGCTCAATCCCCGACAGGCTCGCTGGGCCCTCTTCTTCACCCGGTTTAATTTCACCATCTCCTATCGGCCCGGGTCAAAGAACACCAAGGCGGACGCCCTTTCCCGGATGTTCGCTCCAGAAGAGAGCCCGGAGACACCCGAACCTATCCTGCCAGAGGACGTCTTTGTGTTATGTCTGTGTGCTGCATGTTCTTTTGTTTAATAAAACCCCTGTCCGCCGTCTATCTCCGCGTTGGGTCTGATTCCTCTACACCGGCACGAACAGCGTGCTTCCGTCAGCTCAGCTCAGCAGTAATTGTGACAATCCTAATGCTATGTGGCGATGTAGCTTAGAGTAGGTTATGGTTGCTGACCTGCTGGATGTCCAGGTGGTGCTCCGAAAACAATGTGGGCTTCATAGATAATTGGAGCTCGTTTGAGGGCAAGCCTGGCCTGTTAGGACGGGATGGTGTCTATCCCACTTGGGAAGGTGCTGCTCTCATTTCTTGCACAATAGCACATAGTGTAGCACTTAGAGCAGATCTAGTTAATCGATGACAATCCAAAGTTAAGTTAAGGGTCTAAGACTGTGTCTGTTCCCCGAGCTAAACAAAAATGTTTTAACAATCAGAAAATTTGTTTTAGTAACCTGATTAACATAAAACTAGATCATAAATATCACATTAGTGATCACATTAGTGAATGCACAGCCAGCACCTTTGATCTGAAGCTAGGACTGTTAAATATAAGATCTCTTTCATCTAAAGCACTTATTATTAATGAACTGATTACTGATCAGGAGTTTAGTGTTCTATGTTTAACAAACATGGATTAAACCAAACGAGTATGTAGCATTAAATGAAGCTTGTCTGCCTGGTTATAGTTATATACATCATCCACGTCTAACAGGCAGAGGAGGAGATGTCGCAGTTATTCATGATGATAAACTAGGTGCAACACAAAAACCCGGACATCAATTCAACACATTTGAAGTTCTTTATACTAACCTAACTTATGTAGCCACAAAAAATAAGCTCACAGAATCAATTCCACTAATTATTATTTACAGACCTCTTAAGTACTTGGGGTCAACAGTCCAGAGTAATGGAGAGTGTGGGAAAAAGGTAAAGAAGCGAGTGCAGGCAGGTTGGAATGGGAGGAAAAAGGTGTCGGGAGTTCTGTGTGATAGGAAAATATCAGCAAGAATCAAGGGGAAGGTGTACAGGACAGTGGTGAGACCGGCCATGCTGTATGGTTTAGAGACAGTGTCACTGAGGAAGAGACAGGAGTCAGAGCTAGAGGTAGCAGAGCTGAAGACGTTGAGGTTCTCTTTGGGAGTGACAAGATTGGACAGGATTAGGAACGAGTACATCAGAGGGACAGCTCATGTTGGACGTTTGAGGGACAAAGTTAGGGAGGCCAGATTAAGATGGTTTGGACATGTTCAGAGGAGGGAGAGTGAGTATATTGGTAGGAGAATGTTGGACATGGAGCTGCCAGGCAGAAGGCAAAGAGGAAGGCCAAAGAGGAGGTATATGGATGGAATTAATGAGGATATGAATCTAGTGGGTGCAAGTGTTTAAGATGCAGAAGATAGGGATAGGTGGAGAGAGATGATTTGCTGTGGCGACCCCTGAAGGGAAAAGCCGAAAGAAGCAGAAGAAGATTATTTACAGACCTCCAGGGCCATATTCTGAATTCCTCAGTGAATTTGCAGATTTCATTTCAAACTTTGTTGTTTCTTCAGACAAAGCATTAATTGTAGGAGACTTCAACATTCATTTTGATAAGTCAGAAGAGCCTCTAAGAACAGCAATTGTATCCATCCTACATTCAGTAGGTGTTAATCAAAATGTAATAGGACCCACTCATAAAGGAGGTCATTATCTGGATTTTATTCTAACATTCGGCGTAAATATAGAAAACATAGTCACTCTTCTACAGTCGGAAGCTATCTCAGATCACTATCTTGTTTCATTTAAAATGCGTCTTAGACACGAGATTAAGCATATTAAGTGTACATTTACGTCTGCTACTGTAGAGAGATTTACCAATAGTCTCCCAGAATTATCATGCATGATTGGTTCACTGTCTGACCCCACAGAATTTGATCTGGCGACTGATTACCTGGAGTCAGTGTTTCGCAACACCCTAGATACTGTAGCTCCACTTAAAAGGAAAATAATTAAAGAGAAGAAACTAGCACATCTAACAAAGCATAAAGCATATAATATATTTCTCTCTCTCTCTCTCGGCCTTTCTCTGTCGAGCTATACTTCCCACTCCCGAACTCCCAGTGTTCTGAGTTTCCAGTATGACCACTGGCTCTACCCCTGGTTGGAGTCTCGTCACTTGGTGGTGCTCACTGATGCTGTGGATGGATCAGTGTGGACAACCTGTGACCAGGAGACAGCTGTGGACAGAGCCACTTGGGGACTATAACACTGTCACTGATCTGCCGTTACCTCTGTCAGCTTCTGACAGCAAGGAATTAGTGTCTATAATTACCTCAGAAACTACATTGACCTAATAGTTCCTCATGGGCCCTTGGTTGCATGTTGTAGATAGGACATTATTTACCGTTACATTATTTACTGTCCAGTGTCACCCAAATGAGGATGGGTTCCCTTCTGAGTCTGGTTTCTCTCAAGGTTTCTTCCTCATATCATCACAGGGAGTTTTTCCTTGCCATCGTCGCCACAGGCTTGCTCATTAGGGATAAATAGGGATAAAGTAGTTTAATAATTAATTTAAAAACTTTTTTTTTCTCCTTTCTGTTTCTCTACTTTTGTAAATCTGCTTTGAGACAATGTCCATTGTTAAAGGCGCTATACAAATAACTTGAATTGAACTGAATTGAATAGGTAATGAATGTTTAAATGTACTTCAAATGCAGGACTGAACAATGAATTCCAAAATGTGTAGACAAACTTAATTGTTGTAAATAAACAAATCTGTGAACATTATTAAAAATCTATATAAGACTTGCCATAGATACTGAAGGTTGAATCCATGTATAACCATCATGCTCTTTGTATAAGAAAATCTTTAAATTGTGATGTCAATTCTACAACTGGAAATGTTCCAGTTCCTAAACACATGCAATGAATGCAAATGAAACACTAATGCCATGCAGATTAATTCAAATCTAATAATAGCCAGTGTGTGTATTCCATACTGTGCATACAGCTGATATTTATTTATTAATCAATAATTTCAGTGGTCTCTTTGTTAGATACAGTTCATAATTATACAAAATATTCTCCAGGCCATTTGCCACTAGTGCATAAAACCCCCAAGGGATGATAGCTAAGTTCGAACACTTTCAGATTCTCTACATTATTCTTGTTATTATTAACAAGATTATATCATGTGCTGTCTAGCTGTCTGCAAGCCAAGCCATTACAATCAGTGAAAATATTGTGTCTTTCCTAAAAAATAACTTCTGCTACACTGTTTAAGGCTTTATATATGTCTTTTTTACTGCTGTATGAGTGATTCACCTGAGGGAGATCGTACAATCACCCAGATCCTACCTCACAACTGTTACTCACCTTCTCCCCAGTTCCCTTCAGTTTAGTCTTTTCTTGGCTACAACATCACAATCCTAATATTTCATGGTTCAACCAGGAGATTTAATCATGTATTCCCCTCTGTATTACAGCAAAAAAAAAAAAGAACATAAAAGACGAATCTAAGACTAATAAAGATGTTTCTCCGATATCTGCAGACACACTTACAGTTATATGGGCATTCCAGTTCTCCATATTTTAAAAGGGTGATATGAAAAAACTGAACTGAATGCACATCTTTTCACCAGTAAAAACAAGGACACTTTTTCACTCACATGAAAGAGCATCAAATCCAAGTAATGCAACAGTCCCCAAGATTATATCTGATTATGTCTCAAAGAAAGTGCCTACCATTGAGCACAATTATGATATTGGGAATTGGGAATTACTAGTCAAACTAAGTTCGAAAAGAGTGGGGTATTAGATGAAGATTAAATTTACCACAAATATTTCGAACATGTACACACAGCACAAAACAAGCACTTTTCTTTACCCATATTGATTTGTTATTTTGTTTTCTCATGCGTCCTCTAAGGAAGAAACACTTCACTAGACTCAAACATACCTGCATCCAAGTTTGGTACTAGATCTTATGGAACAAGAATGAATAGAATAAGAGGCATCACAATTGGAAAAACAAAACCCTTACCTGTCATTTGTCTAAACTTGGTTCCCTCAGAGTCTGGTTTTTCAGAAAACCACCAAATTTACCAGTGCTTTCTCTATATAGACTCTGTGTGTGTGTGTGTGTGTGTGTGTGTGTGTGTGTGTGTGTGTTGAAGCCTTCCATTAAAGAAAGAAAAACCCACAATGGTCACTGAAATAACTTGAAACTGACAAAAGCAATAATAAATAAAAAATAAATAAAAAAATAAATAAATAACATTGATTTTAATAATAAATAAAAATTTACTTTACTGAAAATCAAACATTGCTTTTGAATTGTGGTTCAACAGAAGCAATAAAAAAAAAACAACTAA
Source organism: Hemibagrus guttatus (assembly GCA_033459395.1). NCBI lineage: Eukaryota > Metazoa > Chordata > Actinopteri > Siluriformes > Bagridae > Hemibagrus > Hemibagrus guttatus. The sequence goes on along the minus strand of JAUCMX010000026.1, from coordinate 8,422,582 downwards.
TGAAACTGGCCTGTACAAACATGTTGGTACCCCTAGGAAAGATTGAAAATAATTTGACCATAGGGACATATTAAATTAAGGTGTGTCCTGTAATTAGAATCACAGGTGTCTTCAAACTTGTAATCAGCCAGTCTGCCTATTTAAAGGGTGAAAAGTAGTACACTGTGCTGTTTGGTATCATGGAGTGCACTACACTGAGCATGGACCACAGAAAGCTAAGGAGAGAGTTGTCTCAGGAGATTAGAAGAAAAATTATACACAAACATTCATTCATTCATTGTCTACCGCTTATCCAATCTATTCTCGGGTCACGGGGAGCCTGTGCCTATCTCAGGTGTCATCGGGCATCAAGGCAGGATACACCCTGGACGGGCACACACACACTCTCATTCACTCACACAATCACACCTAACCATCAAGCCACCGTGCCCCCCTGCAAAAGTAATAATAAATAAATATTTACTGAAAACTTTGAATTGTTGTTCAAGCCTTTAAAAAAACAAACTAATGAAACTGGCCTGGACAAAAATAATGGTAATAATATTTTGTTGCACAACCTTTTGTGGCAATCACTGCAATCAAGTGATTTCTGTAACTCTCAATGAGACTGCATCTGTCGACGGGTACTTCGGACCACTCCTCATGAGCAAACTGCTCCAGCTGTCTCAGGTTCGAAGGGTGCCTTCTCCAGACTGCATGGTTCAGCTCTTTTCACAGATGTTCGATCAGGGCTCATAGAAGGCCACTTCAGATTAGTCCAATGTTTTGTTCTTAGCTATTCTTGGATGTTTTTAGCTGTTTGATTTGGGTCATCATCCTGTTGGAGGACTCATGACCTGCGACTGAGATCAAGCTTTCTGACACTGAGCAGCACATTTCGCTCCAGAATACCTTGATAGACTTGAGATTTCATTGAACCCTGCACAGATTCAGGACACCCTGTGCCAGATGCAGCAAAGCAGCCCAAGAACATAACCAAGCCTCCATGTTTCACAGTAGGTACAGTGTTCTTCTCTTTGTAGGCTTCATTTTTGTGAACATAGAGCTGATGTGACTTGCCAAAATGTCCAGTTTTGTCTCATCTGTCCAAAGGACATTCTCCCAGAAGCTTTGTGGCTTGTCAGTATGCATATTGGCAAATATCAGACTCGCTTTTTTATGATTTGCTTTCAACAGCGGTGTCCTCCTCTGTCGTCTTCCATTAAGTCCACTTTGGCTCAAACAGCGATGGATGGTGTGATCTGACACTGATGTACCTTGACCTTGGAGTTCACCTCTAATCTCTTTGGAAGTTGTTTTGGGCTCTTTGGTTACCATTTGTATTATCTGTCTCTTCAATTTGTCATCAATTTTCCTCTTGCGGCCACGTCCAAGGAGGTTGGCTACAATCCCGTGGACCTTAAACTTCTGAATAATATGTGCAACTGTAGTCACAGGAACATCAAGCTTCTTTATGGTCTTATAGCCTTTACCTTTAACATGTTTGTTTATAGGCGGGCACGGTGGTTAGCATGTTTGCCTCACACCTCCAGGGTTGGTGGTTCGATTACTGCCTCCGCCATGTGTGTGTGGAGTTTGCATGTTCTCCCAATGTCGGGGGTTTCCCCCAAAGCCTATTTGGGTTGACCCAAATTTTTAAATTGTTTCCTTGCTTTAATGTCCGGGGTTTACCAAATAATTTTTTGTCCAAATTTGTGCCCATTGTTTTTTTTTTTAAGGGAAGGGTCCAAAAATTTTTCCATGAGTTTTAAACCCACTTTGATATGGGGTGCCATGAGTGTTATCCATTTTGTGTTTTCCAACACGGATCATCAGGTTTTACATAAACCTGGAGTCAGCTCTTGTGTACACTGTCATTAAAGCAAAAGGGGGTCATACCAAATACTAAGAAATTATGAAATTCATGTAAATATTTCTAGGATTCTATTTTTCACTCAAGTTATTGCTGATATAATTATATGTAGCAGCATCTTTGTGTTTTCAGACTTTTGGGTCCCACGAAAGATGGATGGATGGATGGATGGATAGACAGACAGACAGACAGGTAGATAGATAGATAGATAGATAGATAGATAGATAGATAGATAGATAGATAGATAGATAGATAGATAGATAGATAGAAAAAACATAGATACATAGATACATAGATAGATGGATAGCCATTGGTGGCTGGTGGTTTTTATCTTACAGTCGTCTTTAGAAACACACTTAGATTTGAACCCAATGTTGCAGTACATCCAATTTCACCTTGATAGGACAAATGGTGCCTGGTAAACAGTTGAATTTGACTCCAGGTAGCAGCTTGAGTCTGGGATGCAGTCCATGTGTACATCTGCAGGACCATTAGTATCCAGAACAAAGATATTCCAACCAACATCAAGTATGGCTCACTACCAAAGATCTTAATCTCCGCAAATCTTAATTACACTGAGTTAGTGGTTCCTTTTGCTGTTCTACAGAAAGTCAACCAGATTTCATTAAAAACTGGTTTGTTATCACAACAGCCCCATTTCTGTCATCATCCAATTTCAGGATTCCATTTCTTAAGCCAGTAGGACCTAATCCCTTGACTGGGGCAGTCTCTCAATATGTCTTTCCTCAACTGAACATGGATGACTCAACAGCACATCATCACATTATCTTCATTCCGCTGTGGACTGAAGTATGCTTATGGACTCTCTAAAAACTGTGGGTGTTTTCAGCACTTCATGGACTGATTATAGTCTATATTCGAGTGTAGTCTTGTAGGATCCTGTTAGAGTCATGAGAGTCTACCTCTGGTCATCCTACTCATGCTTACCTGTACTTGTTACCTCCAGTCTACTAACCACCAGCCTCACTTACCAACTCTACCAACCTTGCTGAGTTTCTAAGCTGAACCTGACTGTTTTTGGGCTTTGACTGCTAATGGTTCTGTATTTTAGTCTGTGACTCTCCAGATTACCCCTTTTTGTTTTGATTTCTTTTCCTGCTTTAATTTATTCAGTAAAAAACCACCCTAGTTTTCTGTACCTGTTTGCAAAACAAATATATCTTTATGACATTGTTTCAAAATGGATAGCTTCCCAGAGGACTGCAATTTATTAATTTGATATAAATGAATGTTTAAATAAGTTTTCTTCTTTGTTTTCTTATAAGAATGCATTTTTGGATTCTATCCGATATTTAAGTGGGTGAGCTAAATTCAGTATTGATACAGAAAATAAAATGGTTGCTTTCATAATTCTTAGCAAAAGGCCTCGAGCTTCCAGCTGAATCCATTTGCTACTTTATACACACAACTGGTAATGGGGAATGAGTTGAGATGGAACAAACATATTGCATATTGCTTATGAGCCTGCACTGTGCTGAAATCATCTCAGCAAGGCAATTCACGGCAAATGGGAGATTTGTTATTCATTCCACTAACGAAGATGATTTTACCAAGAGGGAAAGACTGGGCTCAGTGTGTAGATGTTATTCTCAGCAGCACAGCCAAACTGGGTTAAATTGGATAAATGGTGGAAACACACAGTTTTAGTTGGCCTAAAGCACTGGTCTAAAGAAATTCATTACTGTATTTAAGCATGTTTTTGGGGATATTTTATACTTTACCTCTACTTTGTATCACTACATTTTCCACGTTATGTCACAAGTCTTTCTAACAACTATACTCACTGCATTATGGTTCATTTAGTAGCTACTACTGTATATGCCAGAACATAATGCACTGATGTAGTTTACCTACCAATACTATGGTTAAAAACAGAAGAATAATGAAAATATTAACACTATGAAATAGTATAGAGTCAAGCAGTAGCTATGAAGTGTTAAAAATATTTATATTTTAAATTCTTTACAGTGTTTCTAATGAAGCTTTTGCTTAGCATTTGTCTTACTGATACGTTTTAGCCATAAGACATAATAACAATTCCTTTAAGATGATATTATGTTAAGATAATTTATTTTTATGTAGGTGTGAGCAAGTGGTCAAAGACAATGTTCATTAACACGAACATAAAATCGGAAGGTTGTGAGTCCAAATCGTCCCCCTGCCGGGCCCTTAACTCTCAACTGCTCAGTTGTATAAACAAGATAAATGTAAGTCACTATGGATAAGGGTATCTGCCAAATGCTGTGAATGTTAAATAAATAAATAAATCGCACAGACATCTCCAGTTGAGATCAACTTGAGTAGTGTAGCTGAGGCAGAATTCACATACCGTGCTGCCATTTCTACCTCTGGGGTGTTTTTAGTGGCGTAGTTTTGGTGTTCATAAGAAAAAAAGGAAAGAGAAAAAACTCAAAAAATTTAGTTCCAATACCCAAGCATAGATTTGAATACAGATCCAGAGATAAATATTCTGTTAAACAGATACAGATACAGGTACAGATTGACTGGTGGTGAACCTCTGGCATATCTGTACTTGAGGGTTGTGTCATAGAAAGTCACACTAATTCTGTTTAGGTTTAAAACTTGTACGTGAGTAGATTTTTGTTACCTGTAGTAATTACATGAGTCATTTTTTAGTTACTTTCCTGAAAGGTCAGGAGCATGCTGCTGAATTCTCTGAAATGCTCTGTCATGGGCACCATTAAGCTCATTTCATGGAGCCAAGGTGAAGCAAGGTCACTACTATACACATGCTCTTCCAAGCTCAACACAGAGGACAAGGCCAAGGGGAATGGCTCTAACACATTCACACTGAACTGCACAGGATGCTTATTGACCGTAACACCATAGTAGCCAATTCTGACATGATTCTCTAATGCTTCTTTCTTTCACCCTTGGGGACACCAACCTGAGAAAACCTCTATTTAACACCTTAAGCAAGAGTAAGTAATGATTCAAGAGGTAATTCAAGTTGTAGAAGTTGTCCTTATTAGCAAAACTGCACAAGTTCTCCAAAAAATGTAACACATATTGTTGTCTTAATGTCAGTTAAGTAAACATGTGAATAAAATATGGTTGAAATTATAATTAAGAGTGAAATAAACACCCATGCACTAATTAATTCCAATTTCATAAGCATGCATTTATTAATACATTTAAGACAAGACTGAAGCAAATGCAGGTTAAAATCATTGCCGAGCAATTGCAGAAAAATAAAGTTAAAAACAATATTCCCTGCAGAACAGAGAATCATAACCTTAATAAAAGTGGCTCTTTTAGAAATGCAAGACACTCCTGAAAGAATTTGCAGTGAGCAGGTTATACAAGGATGAACACAGCAATTGAAAAATCATTAGACCTCTGACGAGAACAAAAAAAAAAAACGAGATATAACAGAAATTGCAGAGTGCTGAAGTGAAAGTAATGTGATTCAGCATTAACAGGAGGCTTTGAGAAGAAAAATATAGAGTCTACATATGCAAGACATAACCCAAGAGACAAAAAAATGATCATTTGTATGGGTGTGTAGGAACGTTAGGAAGTGGTGGAATTTTTAATGAAGAGACAGAAATGGAAAACTGTGGGGAAAAATGAGGGAACAGTGAAACAGTGCAGTGTCATGACTTAGGAATACATTTCTTCCTGTGAAATATGTATATAAAAGTTCTTTTATCTAATATTTGTTAAAAGAACTGAGTGCTGCAAGACTAAAGTAGATGTTTTTGCTTACATACAGGCAGTGTTGAGATGGCTCTATGAAACTAACATTTTTCCCATTTTAAAATCGTATTTTTTTCATTTAAATCATTTTGATATGTAAAATAACAGCATGTTGTTCAAATAAGTTTATAATATAACACATTCCAGGCTGACCTGCATTATAATGTATTGACTACTGATTTATAGTTATATAGAGTGTAAATAAACTGTAATTCCTATGCTACAGGCTTTCATAATAAAATGCAAGACACAAATCATTCAAGACCCAGAAAAAAAAAATCATTCAGTGTCATGACAATGTGCGGTAGAGATGAGCGTAATCCACATCATGGGTCAAATCACAGGCAGGCAGGGTCATCATAGAAATATCCATAATCATTAATGGTAATACATGCAAGCATCTAGACACAAAACACTGAACTAAGAAACATGGCTCAATATTGCATGAAACAATCGCCAAGTTTTCACAATGAGAGGGGAAGGTGGAAATAGACAAGATAATTAAAGGGTAAACTCACAACAGGTGCACACATTAGGCAACAGACTAGTGATGGGACAGAGGCAAAGACAGGACCAAAACAAAAGATGCACACAGTGTGAACTCAAGAAAAAATGCATTGGGAAATGAACCGCATGCTGTGGCAGGGAATTTGTGACACACTTCCTTAAGTATTTATAAGGAAAACTGCATGTGGGTCTGTTTTCTCAAACAAGTAGCAATAAACGTTGAAGTTTAAGAAAAGCCTTCCTCATGAAGTTGGCTGATGATGTGTGCAAAGCTTCATCAGCGTTACTGATAAAAATTAAAATATAGAATCATTTTTATTTGAAACAATTTTCTGAGTTCCTGCATCATTCCATATGCATTACTGCATATTTTTAATGCCTTTATTATTACCTATTTTTCTGTATTAATATGTAAAATGTTAGTGATACTTACAGCAACAGATCTGTTGGAAGTACACTGCACGAACGAATGCTTAGTAATAAAGACACAATACACAAGAGACAAGACACAATTAGCATCAGGAATAAAACACTGATGTGTTAGAGACTGGAGACAAGTTTACATATAAATGGTTTCCATTATTGTAATGTTTGAACACTTACATGATTTTAATTAACACCAGATATATTTGTACAGCATTTATAGTATAAGCTAAACTAAACATAGGGGAATCGAATACAACAGATATTTGTTATATAGGAAAACACTACCCATAAATCAAAAATATATAAAAAATAAAGAGCAGCAATAAGACAATTTTACTCTCTTTCCCAGATTTTCAGCATAATAAATTCCGCAAGAATCGAGAAATGAAACCACAGTTCTCTGTGCTCTATTCACAGCTCCCCAGATGCACATGTCCCACCCACTTTAATGACACATCTTCAAATAAAGCACACCCACATTCATATTTTAAAATGTTTATCAACTTGGCACTGCTTTAAGCCCTGGAGAGACTCTGGTAACATCTGTGAGCTGTTGAGATGCAGGCAGCCCTGTTCCCTCAGACAGCAGCTGTGGAAGGAGGACCAGCGAGCAGGATGGATTTGCTGTTTCGTAAAGCCTGTCACTCACCTGCCATGCTGCCTCACAGTCCTGCAGAAGGGCATGTTAAATCCCCCTTCTCAAGTCCTTATTCAGAAGGGTGCCTGAGCATGGTCTATTCACTTTGCATTCGATGCTATGCCATTCACGTACAGTGAGCGGCATAGCAAACAGGAGTGATAAAATAGGAGACTCGACTAGAATCTTGAATGAAGTTAACTGGTGCATAATTCATTGTCGGCTAAATTTTTCAACTGCTTAAGTTTTATTTGTAAAGCTGTATCAAAAAGACTTGTAATACACACTAAATGGCCAAATGTTTGTCGACACATGTCCATCAGAACAATATGTGCTTTTTGATAAATTCATTCCATATTAAGTCTCCTTTCCACTAGATTTTGTTGCGTTACTGAGCATTACTGAGTTCAGGCTTGGGAGAAGTCCTGGAGAGCAGTTCATCCAGCAGTTCACTGGGGTTGATGTCTAGGCACAGTGCAGGACACTTACCCTTTAACAATGTCAGCAAACCATGTCTTCATGGACTTTTGTCCTTGTCCTTGACTTTTCCACTGGGGCAACTTGTACCGAGGTCTCGAAGTAAAGTAACCTGTACGTGTGTTTTAGCCAATGATGTTACCATTATTTTCCACAACACATATGTCCCATATAATGTTTTGAGACACAGAAGATGCCTTTAATGAACATAATAGCACCAATAGTGAGTCATGCTGTGTCCCCATGCATGTTTGTAATGATGTGAAATCAAGCACAGTGTGAAATCCACCTTAGTTCCAGTGAAGGAAAATTAAAATGCTAGAGCTTACAAAGTCATACTGTACAATTGTGTGCTTCCAACGTTGTGGTAACAGTTTGGGGAAGATCAATTGGCAAAACAATAGTGGTAAACTGTATGTTGCCTTTTTAGTCACTGCTTATGAAGTGTTAGAGATGTGTCAGCGAAATGGACTGAAAAATATCAGCCCAATGCAATTTAGACTTGTGTAATGACCTGACTTGATTGATTGTACGAATCTACGCTTTGGGCTAGAAGGAAATCAGCCATAGCCTCACTTATTCATATCGCATAATTTTATTGCAGCCATTTGTGGTGATGCTGCAGTTGGTACAAAGTCAGCTGTAATAAACAGAGGCATAGCTGCAGGACACATGAAAGAAGGCAATTACTTGGAGCCCCAAGTTTGAGGGAACCCTCTCAGGGCTAGCATTATATTCAAGAAAATGTCAAATCTCAAAGTATAGAAGTCTAGGCAAAGCCATGATGTAATATTACTGTATTCGACCATCATTTTGCAAAGCAAGCAGTGAGTAGGATTTGGTGCTCAGTTTAAAGTACATGATGTTACATATTTGGCTAGCATTCGGGAAGAATTTGTTGTTTATTAACAGATTATTAAAAGCCAACACTTTTGCAAAGGCATTTTGTTGTAGCCTACATGATGTAACTAATTGGGAAAATTGATCTTGCACTACACATAGTGTGCAAAATATAACTCTAGCACTTTCACACTAACACATCTGGGTAATGGCAATAAACGGGAAAAATGCCAAGAGGGTGCCTTACATTTTTGTGCTTGGGCCCTCACTGTCCCTAGAATTGCCTCTGGTCATAAAACCTTTATTCACAGCAAATAAACTCATGCCAAAATGAACCCTTTTATTGCCTCTAAGTATCTTACGCCTACTAACCCATTTATATTAAGACTATCTGTTTAATTATTAGCATTATGAATTGACTCGTATATGTATGTGTATTTGTGCATAAGGAAGTCTGTTGAAGATTAGTGCATGTGTTAATTTATCATTACGAAAACATTAGTAATGTATTGGTATATGCTAATTAGTAGTCATCATATTAAAGTGTCATCCTGACACTATAATTAACTATTAACTGTAACTATTAACTGCAAATTATTATGTATAAACATTAACAAAAAGCCACATTTAATGCCACTTTAAATGCATTTATTTACCTTTGACTTTTCCCAACAAACTAAATCCAATACAATTCACCAGAATTTACGAGTTGGGAGGAAAGATCATGATACATTGTTTTTGGCTCTGTGTCAGTATATTTACAAAGAAATATATAACCACATGAGTAAAAAGCTTTGTTGAATGTGTTCCAGTGTTTGAAACAGTAATGGAAAAGTTTTTGTAAATCTACTTGTAATAAAGGCGTATTTAGCATGCCACATCAGTTCTTTTATGCCTGAATATTTCAAAACTGTAATTGCTAAATATGTCAAAAAATTTGCTTTCCTCATAAATTGTGAAGTGTATTCTGGAATCTAGAGTGTGCATAAATAGTGGTGATGTCTGGGCAGAGAATCTGATTTGAGATGCTTCTTATTTGACCTGGTTTATTTGTGTTGGGTCTGAACAGGCGTGTCATTTCACTGCCTCTACCATCTGATAACCATATGCCACTTCCTTTCAGCAGTGATTCCAACAACCCTAGAGGATTAGCCACATTGCAGGGCAGGAGAGAAAATATTTGACCATATTTCTGCCCTACTTCTCACATTTTAATGCTAAAAATATTAATTCAATGGTTATGCCTTTTTCCTTGTTATGCATGTACTAGATGTCAAGTACAAATAATGTACTAGAAGTCACGCATAAATGTTATTATTATCATGTAATGCCCATCATTTATGAAGTTGTTGATAATAATGTCTCATGGAATTCCTGTAGGAGAAAGGAAAACGTGATGGTGCAGTGCAGTTCTGTTAGTTCATCCTGCATAAAGCATCATCGCTAAAGGGCTGTGCCTTTGCTTATCATGGAGAAATCCATTTGCTGAGAAGTTCAAGGTCTGTTATTTTCCTGTCTATATTTGCTCTTTGTTGAATCGTCGGATGCACTGCAGTCTTCTAGTGAACCTGCGTTGTGAAAAATGAATAAGCTTCGGGCACCTCTTGCTCCCCAGGCAGATGGATGGTGGGGGGAGATGCAATGACAGATAGCACTAGCTCACAACAGACAAGACACTAAATGGATTTATGGAAGTTCACAGATGTCAGGCTGGGGCTAGATCGCTGAGCATTATGATCGCGCCATTTTTGTTGCTCATATAATTGCTGACAATGATTTAATGGCTCAATACCGGCTGTTGTTGTTTTTCATTAAATTGTTGTGAAAGCTCTATAAACGAGTCTAATTTCCTTAAGTTTTTTAGAGTCATTAGACTTTTTTTAATTGCCCCTCTTAGTAGCCCAGGCGTAAGTTAAAAAGCAACACAAAGATAAATACAAATGCAATAGTCTTTTAAGGGTATTTTTTGGAGACCATTTTGTCCCAATTTGGTCATTTGTCAATTTACATAAACTGGTTTTATTCATTCACTCAACATTTATCTAGTAGGGTGAAATCTACAAGTAAGGTGAATTCCGAAACATGTGAAGCCATCAAACATCTGCTCATGCTACATCTCAGGGTGGCTGAACTCTCTTAAGGGTAGCACTGACTGCCTTCTTCTGCGTTCATGAACTAACAGATGCCTACGACTGGCTAGTGTTTATCTGTCCTAAAGGTGAGAAAGTATGCAATTCTTCCCACAGAATACAGTCAGTTTTGTTTTCTTGATCTTCCAGCCACCTCCCAGATGGAAGAAATTTGATCTCCTGCTCATAAGGTGGAATGCTTTTCTGTTGCACCACATAGGATCCCTAAATAGTAGTTTTATACTTTGATTTGAGCACCACCTGGATCACTTACAGCATTTTGGCCTGATTCCATGTCGACAAGAAAGACTAATTTATTTTTCCTCTCCTTGCTTGGCGTGCAATCGGATGCTTATTTCGTCTCCAGTGGTAACCTCTTGTCAAACATAAAATCTAATTTCAGCAATCACAGTCAGTTTTCACTGTGCTGTAAAATGAACATGAGGCTTTCTGAATCTTTTATTGGAAAGATCATGCAGGACAGTATGGTGAGAAGCATTCATCCCCTGTAGAAAGTCTAGTTAGAAGGGTTTCTCCCTCCTGCTGGGGCCCAACAGCTTTCTAGTGTGTTTGTGAATTAGCAGAGCGAGGTGTTTCTCCTTCAAGGAGGCTTGCACTGCTTCAGAGCCACCCAAAGCTCCCAGAGTGCAACACAACAAGGCAAATAAAGAGCCACAGGGAATACTGTAAGACAGAACCAAAAGAAATGAGGGAATGTGTGTATGTGTGTGTGTGTGTGTGTGTGCTGCCAGGAAGATTATTGTATAGATGTCCTTATTATACATTGGCACGCTATTTGACCAAATCGTAGTCTAAGTGTATAATTAAGTTCCCAATAATAAGGCTGTCAAATGCTGCTTATAACTGCAATGATTTTTCCTTGCTTTGTCCCTCTGTATGTGACAGGCTGCACTATAAGGACATTTTCTGCAGGCATTTTATTTGGTGAAAATTGAAAACAAATTTCACAGACACAAACCCCAGGGAGCACTTAAGTGCTCAGGGATGCAACTTATCAAATAGCAAATATCAAATAGAAAGCTAGAAAGCTAAGGATAGTCGTATCATACTGAGAAGGTATGAAATGAAAGAGGTACTGGAATAGACTGAGCTGTTTGTGTCTGATGCATAATGAGGAGGCAAAGATTGCTTGGCTAAATGGAACCATGGATTTCATATGGCTCGTGGAGTTCATTTAGCAGACACTTTCTTTTAGCCGTGTCTTCTGATGCCCACTTAGTGTAATAAAATAATGCAGTTCTATTGTGTATTTTGAATTACTGCCTCATTTTCTCAAGATTTGCAACCATAATGTTCCTTCCCCCAGCCACACTTGATCAACTTGAGGGAAACACTCGCTTCTGTGCTGGTGCTATACCATTTGCAGTATGATTTAGTATCATTTAGTCATTACAGTAGCACATATACAATAGACAATAATGCTGCCATTGGCTGCATTATTTAGCCATTACAATGGCACATAAGTTGTTTTTCTTCTTTAATGATCCACAACATTTTAGCATTCTTTCGGGTTATTATTACCATTTTTTTCCCAGTCCAAAAGAATCTGCTCTGACGTGATCGTGAATTCCGACAATTTACGTCAACATTACTCATATTGAATTTACAACGCTGGTGCAGTAGTGGCTGGTGAAATAGATGACAGCACCCTCACTAACTCCATCCCTCCCTGAAGGCCGTCCTTTGCTGTCCAGACTGAGAGAAAGTAGAGGAGGACGCCTGTGTCTTGATTTAGGCATGATGGCAGGAGGGAAGACCTGACCGTGGCTCTGAGCTTTGAGCAGGACAAGAAGGAGGAGGCCATCCATCAAGCGTCTCAGAGTGCAGCCCAGGAGTCTCTCGTACATACACCCCGGCTCATGATGGATGACTATATCACATGGCTTTCTTATTATTTCAAAAGAGGCCAAAGGAAAGCAGTGAGTGAGTTTAAACACTGGAACGTTTAGTTGTGCTGGTGAATCTATGTCTTTGCTATAAACCTAATCTTTTTAAAGGACTGGACCTAGTGGCAGTGCTTTTGATTTGATAGGTACTCTTTGGAAATGAGTTCAGCCACAGAGCACTTGTTAAGAACGAGGACGGAGGCAGCAGTTCTCGTTGAGGTGTTTATTTAGAAAGGAAGGAGGGGAGAGCGTGCAGGAAAAACGAAGACTTGTAGCGTGGTCGTGGCGTGAACGGGGAAACCGGAGCGTGCCGTGGAGCTGCGTGAGGACAGGCAGGTAGAGATCTCTATGAACAAAAGAATGCAGGTTAGCGAGACAGTCCAGAGCATCAACACTACGTGAGGTCTGTGTTAACGATAACGGACGAGTGAGGAGTGTGTCGTGGTGTTATTTATAGGGGAGGTGATTATGGTGTTCAGGTGCGTCTCGTTAAAACTCGGGTGAGGGAGTGCGCTGTGACTGAGTGTGAGCAGAGCCTGGCGTGTCTGTAACATTACCCCCCCCTCCATGGTCCGCTCCCGAGGACCTTGGGCCCCGACGCCGCGGCGGTCGGCCTCTGCCCCGTGGCGCTGGTCGGCTGGGGTGGCTGGTGTGGAAGTCCTCGAGGAGGCTCGGATCAAGGATGTCATTTCGGGGAGCCCAGGACCGTTCCTCGGGACCGTAGCCTTCCCAGTTGACCAGGTACTCCAGGCGGCCGCCACGGCGCCGGGAGTCCAATATCTCCTTCACCAGATACGCCGTTCCGTCGTCCACGAGCAGTGCCAGGCCCTGTGGAAAGAAGAACAGAAGGGTGGTGAGGTTTTAGTAGTGACATGTGGAACACTGGATGTATCCTGTACTCTGGAGGAAGCTGGAGGCGGTAGGTGACTGGGTTGATCTGGCGGACTATGGTAAAAGGGCCAATGAACCGGGGACTCAGCTTCTTACAGGGGAGGCGCAGCTTGATGTCACGAGTCGACAGCCAGACCTTTTGTCCAGGTTGGTAGGCCGGGGCTTGGGACCGTCGAAGGTCTGCGGTCGACCTGCGTCTACGTAAGGCCCGTTGGAGCTGTCGATGTGCCTTGCCCCAGACTCTCTCGCTCTCCCGGAACCAGTAATCCACTGCTGGGACGTCCGATGGTTCTCCGTCCCAGGGGAACAGTGGGGGTTGGTAACCGAGCACGCACTGAAATGGGGTGAGACCTGTGGTGGACTGCCGCAGTGAGTTCTGGGCGTACTCGGCCCAACCCAAAAACTGGCTCCAGGATTCCTGATGGCTATGGCAGAAGGTGCGCAGGAAGCGGCCTATCTCTTGAATCTTCCGTTCAGTCTGACCGTTGGTTTGGGGGTGGTAACCCGAGGAAAGGCTGATGGTCACACCTAGGCGTTTGAAAAAGGCTCTCCAGACTCTGGAAGTGAACTGCGGTCCACGGTCCGAGACAATGTCCTCGGGGAGCCCATAATACCTGAAGACGTGGTTGAAGAGGTATTCGGCCGTCTCCAGGGCTGTAGGTGGTCCCGGCAGGGGCATTAGCCGGCACGCCTTGGAAAATCTGTCTACGATAACGAGGACACACGTACACCCCTCAGAAGCTGGGAGATCGACGATGAAGTCGATCCCTAGGTGTGACCACGGGCGATTCGGAACGGGAAGGGGCAGCAGCTTCCCGGCGGGAAGATGACGTGGACTCTTAGACATGGCGCACTCCCTGCATCCCTGAACGTATCTCTTGACATCCACTGCCATGCGGGGCCACCAGAAACGTTGTTGGAGGAGCGAGAGGGTCCCCTTGATCCCCGGATGGCCAGTACCCAGGGAGACATGCGTGGCATGTATGAGGGAGGTGCGGTGCGACCGTGGAATGAACTGCAGCCCCGGCGGGCAACCTGGTGGAGCACCTGACTCTGGAAGCATGCCCTCCGACCACGAGATGGGGCTCGCGAAGATCTTCTCGGGGAGAACGGGTTCTGGATCTTCGCTGGCAATGTCTGGTCCATAGATTCGGGACAGGGCATCGGCCTTAACATTTTTCGACCCGGGGCGGTATGATATGGCAAACTTGAACCTCGTGAAGAAGAGGGCCCAGCGGGCCTGGCGGGGGTTCAGCCTCTTCGCGGCCCGGAGATACTCGAGATTCTTGTGGTCGGTAAGGACGGTGAAGGGGTGCTTTGCTCCCTCGAGCCAGTGCCTCCATTCCTCCAGGGCGAGCTTAACGGCCAGTAGTTCCCGATTCCCAATATCATAATTTACTTCGGCTGGGTTCAGCTTCCGCAAAAAGAAGGCACATGGATGGAGCTTCCGTGGGTTCCCCTGCTGCTGAGAGAGGACTGCGCCCACTCCGGTGGTTGAGGCGTCAACCTCCACTATGAAGGGAAGCTCCGGATCAGGGTGAACTAAGAGGGGAGCAGTAGTGAAGGCCTGCTTGAGCATTTGGAAGGCGTGTGTGGCGGCCGGGGTTCAGACAAGGGTCTTGGGCTTGTTGCGTAGGAGGTTAGTGAGTGGGCTGGTGACTGAACTGTATCCCCGGATGAATCTGCGATAGAAGTTCGCAAACCCTAAAAAACGTTGAAGTTCCTTCACGGTCGTGGGGGTGGGCCAGTCCCGGACGGCGGTCACCTTCTTTTCATCCATGCGAACGCCACTGCGGTCAATGACATATCCGAGAAACTGTACTGTGGGTTGGTGAAACAGGCATTTCTCTGCCTTAAGGAAAAGGTTATGGTCTCGGAGCCGGTGAAGGACCTCCGCAACGTGGCGCTGATGGTCCGCCATGCTCCGGGAGTAGATGAGTATGTCATCAATATATACCACCACAAACTTGTGCAGGAAGTCCCGGAGCACCTCGTGCATGAAATCCTGGAACACGGAAGGGGCATTGGCGAGTCCATAAGGCATGACCCGGTACTCATAATGGCCGGTAGGGGTTACGAATGCGGTCTTCCACTCATCCCCCTTCCGTATCCAGATCAGGTTGTAGGCGCTGCGGAGGTCAAGCTTTGTGAACACAGTGGCGCCGCGGAGCACTGCGGGGACGAGAGGTAGGGGATACCGGAATTTCACCGTGATCTTGTTCAGCGCGCGGTAGTCAATGCAGGGTCGGAGACCGCCATCTTTCTTGGCCACAAAGAAGAAACTGGATGCAGCAGGGGACGTGGACGGACAAATGTAGCCCTGGGCTAAGGCTTCCTTTATGTACTCTTCCATGGCCTTCTCCTCTGGGAGCGTGAGTGAGTAGATCCTCCCCTTGGGTACTGGCTCGCCTGGAATGAGATCGATGGCGCAATCCCATGGCCGGTGTGGGGGCAGCTTGGAGGCTTTCTTGGGACAGAAGACATCCCAGAAGTGAGAGTAGCACGCCGGGATGTTGACAGAGCGGGCCTCGAGGGGGCTCTCCACCGAGGTGGCATGGACCTGAAGGGTGTGCGGTCGTGAAGGTCTTGGGTTTGGTCGCTTGGGAAAGCAGCCCTCGAAGCACTTGTGCCCCCACCTCAGGATCTCTCCTGTCCTCCAAGAAAGGATGGGATCATGCTGCTCCAGCCAGGGACGGCCAAGAACCACCTCCGCCGTCGAGTCCTCCAGCACCATCAGAACTATCTCCTCCGTGTGCATCACCCCGATGTGGAGCCGGAGGGGCCCCGCCTGACGACGCACCTGCCTCAGGAGCTTCCCAGTTACCGCGTGGACCTGGTATATCTTTGGCGTGGCTGCAGTCGGGAGCTGGAGCTGGCGGCAGAGGGCCCCGGAGATAAAGTTCCCGGCCGACCCAGAGTCGATGAGCGCGGTCACTGAAACACAAAAATCATGGGTAGTAAGACTGACCAAAACTGAGAGAGGTTTACTGATGTTCTGTGTCGGAAAGAGTGAACTCACCAATGCTCGTGCGGGGCGAAGGGGGCACTTCGCCACGAAATGCCCCGAGCCCCCGCAGTAGAAACAGCAACTCTGGGCCAGCCGCCTCTGCCGCTCCCACTGTCGGTCAGCCGATGACACCTCAGAAAGCTCTAACTGCATGGCGTCGTCAGCGGGCTCTGGGTGACCAACAGGTCCCGGCTGGGCGGGAGCAGTGCTAGCTGCCGGCTGACTCTGGTGCTCCTCGAAGCACAGCTGCATCCGAGTCGCGAAACGAATGGAGAGCTGGATAAATTTTTCCAGCCCCATCGAATCCTCATGCGCAGCGAGGTGCAGGCGAACCTGTGGGTCCAGACCCTGACGATAGGTGGTGATCAGTGCCTGTTCGTTCCAGCCGCTGGCTGCGGCAAGGGTGCGGAACTGTAGCGCATATTCAGTGACGGGCAGATTACCATGAGTCCCTCTCTGGTCTCCCGAACACCTCCCTGAAATGCCTGGTGAAGGCGGATAGCGAAGACATCATGGGATTGCTCTGGGACCAGAGAGGCTCGGCCCAGCGAAGCGCCTTCCCGTCGAGACGAGAGATGATGAAGGCAATCTTCGCCCGATCGTCAGGGTACAGGTGCGACTGCATCTCCAGAGTCAGCAAGCACTGCAGCAGAAACCCGTTGCAATCCTCCGCCGCGCCAGAGTATGGTGCTGGGACGGCCATGGGGCTCGCATACACAGGCGGTGAAGAAACGGCCGCGGCGGCGGCGGAAGCGCTTGCCGGAGTCGCGGATCCGGCTGCGCTAGCGAGAGCGCGGCGCAGCGCTTCGGCCAGCTCTTCCACCGGATCCCGTGAGCTCATCCTTCTTGCCCAGGCGGTGTAGGTCCGTTATTCTGTTAAGAACGAGGACGGAGGCAGCGGTTCTCGTTGAGGTGTTTATTTAGAAAGGAAGGAGTGGAGAGCGTGCAGGAAAAACGAAGACTTGTAGCGTGGTCGTGGCGTGAACGGGGAAACCGGAGCGTGCCGTGGAGCTGCGTGAGGACAGGCAGGTAGAGATCTCTATGAACAAAAGAATGCAGGTTAGCGAGACAGTCCAGAGCATCAACACTACGTGAGGTCTGTGTTAACGATAACGGACGAGTGAGGAGTGTGTCGTGGTGTTATTTATAGGGGAGGTGATTATGGTGTTCAGGTGCGTCTCGTTAAAACTCGGGTGAGGGAGTGCGCTGTGACTGAGTGTGAGCAGAGCCTGGCGTGTCTGTAACAGCACTCGACATACAAGGGTTTAAACTTCAAATACTATCTGTCTCTTTAAATATGTAGTTACTGCAAGCACAATATAGATACATAAAGAACTTTGAGAGTTACATTTACAATAATTAAATATATGTATACATATAAAATATATATATATATATTATTTACACTGTAATATATATATATATATATATATATATATATATATATATATATATATATATATATATATATATATATATATATATATATATATATATTCACATGTATATCACATATTATAATATGTATTATATATATATATATATATAAAATATGTATATTATTTACACTGAGTTCTATATATATATTTGTGGGGACACTATGTCTATGTCTTCATTTTTGTTTGTTTATTTATTTGTTATTTTGTCGAAGCAGGAATTTTTATTTTCTATTCAATATTATGTGAAGCCCCAGGTCTCTTTCTGTAATGTCTAACAAGGTTGGACTCGTAAACAGATCTTATGCACTTCTAACATTCATGTTCTTAGGTTTGCGCGTGTGTTTTTCCCTCTTCCATTCAGACCACACTTCAAATTTGACTTTGGTCTATGTTTGAGACCAAACCTCCTGAAAGAGGCAACCAGTTTTTAGGTTAAAATATCATTACGAGTGCATGAATCTTTCCCAAAGACCCTGGACCTCTAGATGCAAAATATCCTCAAATCATGAGTGATCTAATATCTCAGAGTATCTCAGCGGTTTTGTGGGCTTTTCCTTGTATGCAGTCCATATTTTTCATCAAATATGCCAATGCAGTGTCAATATGTGCCAAAAATACAATTTTATTTCCAATTCCAGTAAGGCTTGGCGAGATTTTGGCACTACATTTTATGAAAACATTCCAAAAAGCTTTTATTTATAAACATGGTGTCTAACAGTTGATTTGGAAATGAATCACCTAAATCTGTGGTCTTTTTGGGATCTCTTCCTACCTAGGCACAAAGTGTGCACTCAAAAAAAGGAATATAAGGTCAGTCAGATTTAATAAGCAAAATTTACATTAGAATATTATGGTTCTCAAACAAAATCTCATTTTATTACTTATACTAAACTTAATTTTTTAACAAGTTTAATAGACTGAATTATGTAGCATGAGCATGATCAGGTCACGTAGTATTAAAGTAAAAACCAATTACAATTAATTAGAACTATACCAATAGTATTCCATTTAGGGACGTGATTGAAGAAGACTGAAGAAGCTGCTCGGATGAGTAGTGAAACATTTGTCAATAATTGTGTTAATATGAGACAATTAAATCACATGGAAAGGATGTATGCATTTGTATTAAGTCAAATCTTTGGGGGTTTTTTAGTTTTTTTTTACTGTACACCCCGATTTTGTGAATAGAGCAAAATATAGAGTTGCATCTGGTATGGCTCTCCAACTAGTTGTCTTTTTTCTTAATAACCCAATAGAGATCTGCATAAACAAAGATTTAGAACTAGCCCATGTTAACAAAGAACATGTAGTTATATATGGCCCTGCACTCAACCATGTCTAAATGTAATTTTAATATCTGGTCCACATTCTGTACAATTGTTCATGAAACCAAATGTCAAATAGGATGTTTATGACTGTTGGCAATGCATCACTGATGTGTGTTAGCTGTACATTCATGAATCACATGAGCTCAGTACACTGAATGGTCTTTACCTTCCCGGTCGGCAGTCAAGTTAAGTTAATGTCTTCATTTGTAGCTTGGAAGGTTATGGTGTTCTGATCAATCCCTATAAATCTAATTAGAATATTTCTGATGAGGTCATATCCTCACATGGGTTTTCATGCCACTGCTATGCGAATGACACTCAACTCCTTCCTCAGACACTCACGATTTCACTTGGATCCCAGCATGTTCAGCAGATATCTCATCATGGATGACAGTTAATCAGATTAAACTTAATACCAGCTAAACTGTAATGCTGTACATCCCAGGTGATTCATCCCCATGTCAGTATTTTGTGATCTCCCTGGATAACTCTCTGATCTCACTTCCAGTCACTGCACGCAACCTTGGGTTAACCATGAACAATCAACTGTCCTTTTTCTCTCCCATTGCTAATCTGACACACTCATGTCGATTTCTCCTTTACAGTGTCAGAAGGATTTCTATCCGCACAGGCCACTCAGGTGCTTGTTCAGTCCCTTATCATTTCAAGACTGGACTATTCAATTCACTCCTGACAGGTCTGCCTCTGAGCACCATTCAACCTCTGCAACTGATCCAGAATGGAGCTACATGATTGTTTTTAACCTTCCCAAGTTCCCAAATTGATGTGCCTCCTCCACTGGCTTCCTGTAGCTGCTTGGATCAGATTTAAAACACTGATGCTTGCCTACTTAGCCAAAAACGGGCCAGCACCCATTTACCTCAAAGCACTTATCACACCATACACTGCACCACACTCCCTCATATACTCTAGCAGTGCTCAACTGGACCCATCATCTCTCAGAGTAAAAGGGAGGTACGGTATGCATCAAGACTCTTCTCTATTCTTGTATCCAGATGGTGGAATGAACTTCATATAGATGTCTGAGTCACTGGCAGTCTTCAACGACATTTAAAAACCTTTTCCTGAAGTATTTAGACTAGCACTTTTATTTTTAAAATGTCTTGTCTGTGTGCTTTTCTTACTATATTACCTCCGAACAGAGTTTCTTAGACTGATTGTATTCATAGTCTGTGACCTAGTGAACCAGTTGCAGGAATGTATTTATTCATAGACTTAAAAGCACTTCTGTAAGTTGCTCTGGATAAGGATGTCTGCCAAGCGCCGTAAATATAAATGAAAATTTTTACACATACATGTAGGTGGTACTTCACTGTGGATAACTCACATTCAGTCAATGGCAGTAAATAACTCATTTTAACTCATATGCATTCTGTATCTTACTATTTACAGCATGTTGAGAGCTATTTACAGTTGCGTTGCCTGAATTCAGTGCAAATCTGCATCATGAACAGAGCATCCAGGGCTATTTCATGGCTCCCAAAGTCTTTCCAGCCCAAATGTGTTCAAAAATCCACTTCCTAAAATTGTATTTTTAACTGCTTATGTATTATTGAATCCTTTTCTTGATTTTCGATGTCAGTAAACATTTGTATGTTTTGTACCCAAAGGTGTTTGGTATCCAAAAGACCTTTGGTCTCGAATGATAAACGGATTTTACATGTGATTTTACTTCGTATACCCCATGGACAAAGAATCTAGTCCAAAAAGTGAGCAACTTGAAGAGTAAGCAATTTTAAAATAGTACAGTATATGATAAGAATGGCAATTTGTTAGCATTAATTTAAATACATCCCTTATGAGTATTAACAACTATGCCACATATTTTTGACACCAGTAGTAATTATCTGTCTCCTAAATAATTTTACACATTGTTTAAACAACTGAGTGACCGTTTTGTGCATTTGTTTCATGCAATCATTTTTGCCTTTTTTTTAGCATCCTGGTGTAAGTCAGGAAGTCAGTGTATTTATGTAACATGCATGAAATGTTCAAGGAACAGCATCTAAAACAGAAATTCCCCCATTCTGAAGGAGACTATCTTAAACCACTGTTGAAATTTCTTTATATATCAGGTGATAAACTGAAGCACTGAAGGATTACAGCTGCAGTCGGTCAACCATGTTCAGATATATTCTTATTCCTAAAGCATTCACCTACTTCTTCATATATGTTCTGGTGTCCAGTCTGAGAAGCATAAAGTGTTGTGTCTTTAAGAGATATGAGCTGTGGAGCTGATTTGTAGTCGAGACTCTCCTCCAGTCCCTGCATGTGTGCTGGAGAGAGGGACATACAGAGCGATAGAGAGAGGGAGGGTGAGACAGAGAGGGTGAGAGAGAGAGAGATGGTGGGTAGATGAGAGGAGAGGAGGCACAGGATGTGGGACACAACAGAATCCAGTGCAGCACTGTGTTATTTATCGAAGATGCTACACAGTACACTGACAACAATGATATCCTTTAGTAGTGTGTTCCTCAGGTGCATCAGCAAAACAAGAGGACTATGCCATGCTTTACACAGCAGATCAAATTCGGGGACTACAGCATCCACTTTATTTTATTTATTTTCCTCTTCATTTTACTCCTGTTTTTCTCCTTAAGCCCAAACAGGGAATATGTGAGGACAAGTGTGAGTCTCAGTGACAGGAGTTCTTGTTATCTCCAGTTGTAAAGCTGAGTCACTAGAGGACTGCATTTTGGGAGAAACATTGTTTGATTCTAGCAGACATCTGGTATGCCGTCATTGCCTGGGGATACGACTGATAAAAGGCAGAGCATCGCAAATGAAAGTTTCATGGGCTACTGTACCTGGATTGTTGTGAGAGAGAAAGAGAAAAAAACAAAGAGAAAGAATTGTCGGGAGAATGATCCATGCCCGGAAGTAAGGATTTTAATGATTTATAGCACAACATATTACAATATTTTCGTAGGATTTCTTTAGAGGGGGAAGCAGGATTGATTTTTAGGGTCACTCTAATGTTTTTAAAGTGAGACTCATGCTGTTTTATGCTTTTTTTTTAGCTTTTATTTCGTTGATTGTTTGGCCCCTATAAGCATCAAATTTTGCTCAGCAAAGTAATGTATTAGAATTAAGGAGTTCAAGCTGCATCTCTGTTGTTAGATGAGGGAGTGCCAGTGGTGGTGAGATGAAAGTACAGTCTCTGCTGTGCCTTATGCTAAATCAAGATGACTCTGTTATTATTCCAGATAAGACATGACAGTAAAGGGTTGGTTGATTATCATGTTCAAGTGACAGTAGTTTAATTGTAAAAAAAAATAAAATAAAAAAAAAAAACATTTCTGTGTAATGATCATCTGCCTAATTTAAGGGCAGGTTTTTGATGGTATCAATTATATTCTAATTAATAAGCGCATTCTATAACAAATTGCTTGTTTAGAACCCAGAACATATCATATCTCCAGGGTATGTTTCCATCTGGAGTCAATCATTTAATTCACATGGATTGTATGTCCCCACAAAGCACCGCCTCCCACTACAGACTGGCACTAAACCACGCCCCCACCTGCTACACATTCTCTCTCTATGATCATCACTGCATAAGATTCAGGATCTACTTACAACAAATATCATGCAGATGCAGTGGCAACACTGGCTTTCTTTATTCTTAGTCTCACAAGTCTTATTTGCCTGGCCTGGTACCAGAGTCTGATACACTTAATCAGTAAACATGGTCATGACCTAGAAGTATCTTGCTTTGCACCCAGGATAAACAACATGACACAGTTTCTGACCAACCACAGACCTTTTTTACTAGCCTTTTGACAAACACTCAAGATAATCATGATTAAGAAGATTTACTTAACATTGACTGCTTCAAACAAAACTTTTTCATATCTTTTAATGAGGGCATCATGTTAACTTTTTTCAGCCCAATTATATCTTTCTTAGGAAGGCTTTGCATCATTAAAGAAAATTTCAACTTGTAGAAACTGGTGCTTGGATTTGTCTAAACACAAAACTACAGAAGGCCAATCAGATTACAACCTTCAAGGTTCTGAGGAAGATATCGAACTGAGATCAAGGTCTGGCTAGATATCAAAGGTTGAGATTACAGTATTGTTGTTTCTGGCACAGGTTACACTAACAGTATTAGATCATAGCCAAGACCCATTTTTAGAGTGGAAGCAATCAAAGTAATGCAACTAAGAGATTGATAATGAGGGCATCTAATAGATGATAAGCAGCCTGGGTTACTATACTGTACCTTGATAATAACATAATGCATATTACTAGCAATAGAACCAACATAAGAAAAAGCCACTTTTATGATGTTCAAAATATGATAACCTGAATTATAAATTTATGGCAAGAAAGTTGCAACCAATGGTAGCCTGGAGCACTGAAGGTAGTGTTCTTGCTTCATAGCTCCAGGGTCTGGATGCTGAGATTCAGTTACTGTCTGTATGAAGCTTTCCTTTTGTTTGTGTATCTGTGTCCATTTCCTCTGGGTTCCTCCAGCTCCATGTCCCAGAAACATGCTGGTAGTTGGAATGGCTGCCCTAAACGTCCCCCAGATGAGAATGAGTGTGTGTATGTGTGTGAAAGATGCACTAAAATGTACTGGCTTCCCATCCAGAGTGTATTCCTGCCTTGTGCTCAGTGTTTCCCATGAATCTGACCGTAAAGTAAAGTGATTACTGAGGATGAATGCCTGAATGAATTAATAAATTAATTAATGGATCAATGAATCAATGATCCTCAACCAGCCCTTTGTTATTCCACGCAGGCATTTAGTCTTAATATACTTTTCATAGATGATATCTAAAATGGCATATTGTGACAAGTAAAGGAAATGCACACACAAATGTGTTTATGCAAATGTATGCACATTTATTTGCATGTAAACGATAATTAGTGCATGTGACTTGGGAAGCGGATTGTAGAGTCTCTTGTTCCTGTTTGCTATCTTTAATTTTCATCTGATTTATATTAAGGGATATAGACATTAGCAGAAGATACAGATCATCATTCAGATGCTTGAAATAACTGCTAATTGCAAACTGATGAAATAGTTCTTCTGGTTGACATAATGAGGTCTGTCTAAGCGCCTGAAAATCCAATCTTCAGGGGCATTCACCTTCATCAGAATGACTCAATACAGAATGAATGCCATAATCAAGCTAATCAACTCATCAGCTTCTAAGCTGGTTGGTAATTAGAGTGGGCCACTAACAGCACCAGCACTTGATCTAACATGAGGGGGGATCAAAAAATGTGGAGAGCTGGAGGCTAAACCATTTTTTGTTTTGAGCTTTATTAAGAAAATGCTGAATTATGAGAAATAGATAAAGCACATTTCAGCTGATGATAAGCATGCTGAGAAACAGTGTGTAGCCACATCATTTTATTTGCTCATCTGAGCAAGACCACAGCTTCACAGAGCATAGCTCATCGGGTCCAGATTCTTCATACATGACGTCTAGTTGCTTTAGCAGTGAAGCTCTTGCACTTGTCATGCCCCATTCTTCTAACCAAACTGAACAACTCTAATATTCACATGTTCTAACACAGAAGCTGGTTTCACTTTTCATTTTCATGATCTCACTCTGTGCAATGCTGAAAATGAAATTTGCAATCTCAGGAGAAAAGAAGGTACACCAAGTGAGTGAACACATTGACTTTCATGGGTTGCTCTTGATTTCATTTGTCCTCTATTTTTGCGTCCCTCATGCCACATGGGAAAGGTCAGAGGGCTAGGCTGTTGAAATGAAAGCTGACAGATAAGACCAGCCCAAGAAAGATCTCATGAGGCCACTGAGGGTTGAAGCCTCTGGAAGTGTCAGGTATGATTGAAACCTGTCTAAATGCTGTCCGTCTCAGCGCAAAACCAATAGTGGGGCCATAGTTTTCTGTTCAGTGGTCTAGCTCTGTTAGATCATATCACAATTCTTTGTAGTTGACAGTTCAAAATCAAATCAAGGACCTTCAAAGCTACACTCTGCATAGAATCTAGTACATTTGTTTAGCTTCATGGATGCAACTAGAGGCATTGGGGGTTACTCAAGCCATGGCAGGACAGAACAGTGGTATGTCGATTTCTGCCGGTCCAAGGGTTTGAACTTATATTCATTCGCTCACCATTACAGGTTAGAGGGAAATGGGAAAATAAGACATGGTATGGTTTGCAAAGTGGTGCGATCGTTTTTTCCAATAGTTGGAAAAATGGTCTTGTTCTATGTATAGGAATGACTATCTATTTTCCTCTATTCATATTACAAGCATCTTAAGAAAATTCAGATCTCTTTTACTTATACTGGATATGTCTGTCTTGAAATTTCATAGTCATTACTGCAAGTGATATCTGCCTTTAAACTGAATGAACCTGTTAACTGAAACAGCACATGTGCAAAACAATATCTTGGGCAGTTGTTTCAGTATATTACCCAGTATTTTTTTCCCTTGCACTATTTGTATTTTAAGGTTTTTGTGTCTTCTGTATGTCCAGTTTAAATGGTGTCAGAGGATGCTGGAAGAGTCACAGAGTAAGAATTTAATTGTATTGTGTAACTGACAGTTTCCTGTACATATGATAATAAAGACTTGGATCTTGAATGGTTTTGTCATGACGCATGACGACAACAACTGTATGTATATCCAATTTAGGGAAAAGTCACATGAATTTCAAGCTAAATGTTCTTATTCATGGTGCATGGTCACATATGTGATCCAATCTAGCAGCACATACAAAAGTGCCTCAGGTCCGATGTGAAAAGATTTTAAAAGCACTGGATCGACAAAGTCATAAAAAAAATCAGCTTTGTGTCAGATTTGTGAATAAAAAAATCAGATTAAGGTAAAAAAAAATTGGATTTGGGTCACTTCAACTTGATAATGTGAACCTAGCCTAGGGAGCATTTGTGTTGGTTATCAAGAACTGAATAAGGCAGTTAGTGCTCTCCTCCAAGCATGTTCAGTTGCTCTGTCAATGAGTATATGATTCCAACCTCTGGATGAATTGGCACCTAGGTGAAACTAGGTGAAAATGTGAAAAGATAAAAAGTTTTTATATAAATGATGACCAAGGTGAGACATGAGGGCAACTTTGCTCAGGCAAACTTTTTTTCCCACATTGAAGCAAAAAAACTGGTCCATGTGCTGCTCCAGGCTATGTAAACTTGAAAGAAAGAAAAATTATGCAGCCCACCAACATCTAATCAATAGGGACAGAGAATGAGTCTTTTTTGTTTGTTATCAGCCGCGTTGCCTGTCAGTACTCGTTCGGAAATCATTTTGTGCTAGCATTCAGGTGTTGTAGTCTAGGCAGTGCATGCCCTTGGGTTTTGGATCTTTGGAGGGAACACTGAATGGAGCAGCTGTGTTTGTTAAATTTCAATTGCAAAACAGCTAGCTTTAGGTAACTGGTCAAATTTATGTAGCAGTTACTGGCATAATAAAATTACAATCTATTACAGGGTCAATTAATAGCATCAGTGATTATATCTCATAATATATATTAGCTGTAAATGAAGTACTGTTGCTTAATATTTGAGAATACTGTAGTAAAGTCCAACACCAAAAGAATTCATACTCACATTATAGTGTAAATTACTTATCTACACAATTATTCTCCTACAAACTGCAAAGGGGAGTTATTGTATATAAAATATCACAAGACTACAGTATTGTTTATGCAGCACATGAAATAAATATACAAAAGTTTAAAGACATCAGTTCAGCAAATTGAGCAACTTTCAGAGGAAGGCCCTCTGGGGTCCACTGTTGGTTGTTTTTTTTTTGTTGTTGTTTTTTTTTACATCTTCTATACCATGAGGACATGTTTACAGGAAGTTGCTTTCTATTAAATATTCCATACTGATTTCGCTTTGACTGCTCTTTTACTGTTTAATCAGCCTGCTAAATATTTGCAATGTTCCTCCAGATCCCCAAGGCATCATATTTCCCTCCAGCATCAAAGTTTTTCCTGAACTTCTTGAGGATGATATGTTCTCCCTTAAAATGAATTATAGATGAATTGTTTGGCTCTTCTGATTTACTGAATGCCTCAGTGCTAATCTGCTGGATGCAGGCACTGTTTTAATGTGTTTCAGTGTTTGCTTTCTTTACCTCTTTTTTCTTACGTGGGGAACCTAGTGCTAGGAAGTGCTGAAACGTGGAAGTGGGTGGGGCTTAACTCTGGGCTTTGACCACATCAGTCTTGAACAGACTTGAACAGAATGTCACTTTGAGTCAGTTTTTTTAGTTGTGAAATCTAGTTAAAACTCAAATTATTATAGCTAATATAATTATAATAATTATATAATTAATTGCACATACAGTAAATAATCAGTATTGTTTAGAATTAATATGTACATTAAAAATGAGTCATAACAATGAGCTATAGCTATTGGGCTGACTATCTAGCACATGTACTCTGCAAATTAGGAAACACTTCTGACTATTATTTAAGTTATAGTATCTTATAAAATTAGATGTTCTGTTTTAATGTTAAATGTGTTTTATACACTATATATATATATATATATATATATTATAGTGTATATATGTAATAACATGTGTATAATATGTATATATTATACAATATAACACTTCATGTTATATTCATCACACCACTGATCTTATTATATTTAAATGTGGCAGTTTCTAGTTGAAGGCTTTCCCCTGATATTCACAAATTTTACAGAAAAATGTTCTGATGTTATTCGTTATCAAAAGTCATGCTGGAATACATGTACAAATCATACATGAAAATCATAGCCAAGAGGAACATGAAGCTGGATCAGAAAGAGGGTTTCCTTTACTCTGAAAATTCATTCAGGGCTTGTGAGAGAATATAATTAATTCTAAGCATTTCCACTTCAGATGGAAATAACTTCAGACAGGCACTTAGCATGGCAGGGACTCCTCTTCCCAGATATATGCATAAGACTGACAATCCCCAGCTAAAGCTGTCTGATTTTCTCCTTATGAAAGTTATGATCCCGTCCCTTATGAACACTTGATTATCTTCACCCGAGATAATAATAATAATGAACAAACTGCAAAATTCATTTTAAAATGTTTAGGTTTGTCTTTGTTTTACTGAATGATTGAGGATGTAGAGAGGCAGAGTGGGCACACACATACACATTTTTATATAAAAAAAAATATATTATCAATTAAAAATCAGTTTCCTTGTTTTCCCATTTCATTTCAAAATGAAAAACACATGAATATAACATACACCACAGTGGAATTTACCTTTCCTTTTTTTCTCCAAGCACATGTTTGACAAATCACAGCGTGGGAAGCAAACAGCAGCAAATGCACAAAGTATCTCAGCGTTCTTACACAACTGAACCAATGTTCAGCAAAAAACACATTATGTTGAATGTGCACTGGTTCATTCAGCAAAAAGTAGGACATGCTGTTGAACAGCTAGCAAAGATGTTCCCTGAAATATGAAACGCTGACCATGCTTTCTCTCCTATTTCCTAAAGGAACGTTTTCCACATATGCTCTGTCGTATCTGTTATATGAATGCGAAAGCGTAAAGAAGAGTATCTTTCATAATCCAGGCATTTCTTGGTTCATTCCATGGCTGATTAAGCAGACCGCCATAGGACACATGTGACTTACCATACATCCAACTGATTCCTTGCACTTGAAGTGTTGCTGAAAAGCATAATATTCTCTCTGGGTTTGGGTTCGAAAAGTTCACCGAAGGCAACTCATCCATTTCTCTCTGCATGGGCCTGATCGTATGAACTTACTTCTTTAAGGAGAGGCATTCAATAATTAAGTATACAGGGAAAAGACAAGAGCAGTGGGACAGCTGTGTTAATAATTCAGTGTCAGTCTTAGCAGCTAGAAAGACAGCATTGCCTCATCACCTCTTCAAGTTTATTCAAGAAACTTCATGGATTTCATTTTTACCAAAGCCAGCAAGCTGCAGGTGAAATGTGTTATGAATCTGGATACATCTGAAAAGGTGTAGCATCACATTAACACAGAACTTACACAAGCAGGTCATAACACATCCCACAAAGTTACTTCTTCTAACAAATCCAGACACAGATAACTTCACTATCCATCTATCCACCCATCCATCCATCAAGCCAGTAATGCACCATGCCATCCATCTATCCAGCATGACGCCTTTTTGTCATTCACTTTATTTTCAATTCAACAAAACAAAAGGTACTTTACATTTATTCATTCGTCAAAGCATATGCTAACTGCTGAGTGTAGCAAATTTGTCAAAATACATCACCAGGGCGTAAAGATAAAAGTGTATTCGCTTAAGAGTTATATAACCATTACCCACACTGATCATTTCCTTCTTTGCAAGGAACTTTTTATTGGTCTCTGCTCTACTTATGTTTGAGATTGAAACCATTAATGCTGCTGAATGTCTAGTCGTGACTCCAGAAATCCTCAGAGGTGCACTACAGATCAACTGCAGTTTTCCTCTGATGGTGGAGAAATGAAATCTGATTGCATCCAATCCACATAGCTAGGTAGCAATAAACTTGGCGTCACTGGAAGTGTATAGGGATTCTAGTGATTTTGTTGGATTTCATCTGAATGAAATGGTTAGAAAAGCTATAACCTCACCACCCTTTGTGCTAATTCAGACTGTTCAGTTTTTCAAAGGAGATGCTTTGTATAAATTCTAAATACAAAACTCTAAAATTTCATGCAAGTGTGATAACATTTTTGAAACTAATTTTAAACTAACTGCAACAAACAAACAAACAAGTAGCACTTGTGTAACACCAGCAACTCACCAGATAACTCATGTACCTATGTTACTGTGTTACACCTCTGTGTAACAGTACCTGGCTAACACCTTTACCTATGTACCACTTGCATCTGCATAACATGAGCATATCATTAAAATGGCCATCAGTACAGCACCGGTACCTGTGTACTACCTGCACCTGCATTTCATCAGCACCAGTGTAACACCTGCACATGTGTAACACCAGCCAGTGTATAACATCTAGCATTTGCATAACACCTGCACTTGTGTAACACCTGCACTCATGTTACCTGTGTAACACCAGCCAATGTAAAGTGGTGTGAAAAAGTGTTGGCCCCCTTCCTGATTTCTTATTTTTTTGCATGTTTGTCACATTTTAATGCTTCAGATAATCAAACACATTTAAATATTAGTCAAAGATAACACGAGTAAACACATCATGCAGTTTTTAAATAAAGGTTTTTATTATTAAGGGAAAACAAAATCCAAAACTACATGGCCCTGTGTGAAAAAGTGTTTGCCCCCTAAGCCTAATAACTGGTTGGGCCACCCTTAGCAGCAACAACTGCAATCAAGCGTTTTCCATAACTTGCAATGAGTCTGTTACAGCGCTGTGGAGGAATTTTGGCCCACTCATCTTTGCAGAATTGTTGTAATTCGGCCACATTGGAGGGTTTTCGAGCATGAACCACCTTTTTAAGGTCATGCCACAGCATCTCAATGGGATTGAGGTCAGGACTTTGACTAGGCCACTCCAAAGTCTTCATTTTGTTTTTCTTCAGCCATTCAGAGGTGGACTTGCTGGTGTGTTTTGGATCAGTGTCCTGCTGCAGAACCCAAGTTTGCTTCAGCTTGAGGTCACAAACCTACCGATCTATCAGTCTGGAAAAGGTTATAAAGCCATTTCTAAAGCTTTGGGACTGCCGCGAACCACAGTGAGAGCCATTATCTACAAATGGCGAAAACATGGAACAGTGGAGAACCTTCCCAGGAGTGGCCCGGCCGACCAAAATTACCCCAAGAGCACAGCGACAACTCATCCAGGAGGTCACAAAAGACCCCACAACAACATCCAAAGAACTGCAGGCCTCACTTGCCTCAGTTAAGGTGAGTGTTCATGACTCCACCATAAGAAAGAGACTGGGCAAAAATGGTTTGCATGGCAGAGTTCCAAGACGAAAACCGCTGCTGAGCAAAAAGAACATAAACGGGGTCGTCTCAGTTTTGCCAGAAAACATCTTGATGATCCCCAAGACTTTTGTGAAAATACTCTGTGGACTGACGAGACAAAAATGTAACTTTTTGGAAGGTCTGTGTCCCATTACATCTGGCATAAAAGTAACACCGCATTTCAGAAAAAGAACATCATACCAACAGTAAAATATGGTGGTGGTAGTGTGATGCTCTGGGGCTGTTTTGCTGCTTCAAGACCTGGAAGACTTGCTGTGATGAATGGAACCATGAATTCTGCTGTCTACCAAAAAATCCTGAAGGAGAATGTCCGGCCATCTGTTTGTGACCTCAAGCTGAAGCAAACTTGGGTTCTGCAGCAGGACAATGATCCAAAACACACCAGCAAGTCCACCTCTGAATGGCTGAAGAAAATCATAATGAAGACTTTGGAGTGGCCTAATCAAAGTCCTGACCTCAATCCGATTGAGATGCTGTGGAATGACCTTAAAAAGGTGGGTCATGCTCGAAAACCCTCCAATGTGGCTGAATTACAACAATTCTGCAAAGATGAGTGGGCCAAAATTCCTCCACAGCGCTGTAACAGACTCATTGCAAGTTATGGAAAACGCTTGATTGCAGTTGTTGCTGCTAAGGGTGGCCCAACCAGTTATTAGGCTTAGGGGGCAAACACTTTTTCACACAGGGCCATGTAGTTTTGGATTTTGTTTTCCCTTAATAATAAAAACCTTCATTTAAAAACTGCATGATGTGTTTACTTGTGTTATCTTTGAATAATATTTAAATGTGTTTGATTATCTGAAACATTAAAGTGTGACAAACATGCAAAAAAATAAGAAATCGGGAAGGGGGCCAACACTTTTTCACACCACTGTATAATATTCAGCATTTGGGTGACACTGGCACTTGTGTAACACCTGCACCCGTAGCACCTATGTAATATAAATACTTAAATATGTGAACATGTACAAGATTGCACGAGTGCGCATGTACTAACTGCACCTGCGTTTCAACAGCACCTGTATAACACTATAGCACCTTTGTCACCAGCCTGTGTGTAAGATCTTTATCTGTGTAACAACCAGCAGCTGTATACCAGCAGCATTTGTGCACCAACTGAATCTATATAACACCTGCAGCTGGGTAACACCCACAGGGGTGTAACACATGCCTCTCTTGCACCTGCACCTGTGAAACATCTGTGTCTGTGTAACACCTGGATATTTTTTAAGACTTATACCTGTGTAACACCAGCACCCCTCTAATTCCTGCCCATGCGTGACATCTGCAGCTTTGTAATACATGCATCTGTGTAAAATATGAGCTCTGTGTTCTGACAGCACCCGTATTTCACCTGTATATCACATTAAGTAGGAGAGGTATGAATTTTTCAGGGGATTAGTTCATAACAAAAGGGACCTTTGATTCTCAGTCGGAATGGCTGAAATAAACAGTAATGAAGTGTAATGAAATGTACAGTGTGTGTATGACTGTGTGTAACACCACCAGTCTTAAAAAACAGAGGGAATAAGGAAGAGAGATGAGACTGAGCCCCTATTTCTGAAATCTTAGGGAAAAGAGGTTTGAAGTGGCATAAGAGGGTTACTTGGTTGTTGTCTAAATACTTCATGTATGGCTGCTTTCAGGCAAGCAGAGCATCAGCGGAGACAAAAGAAACACACTAGGTAGTATACAACTCCACTCTATTACTAAGAGAAGACATTCATTTTCATTGAATAGGTTGAAAAAAACTGCCTCTTAGGAGCTCTCCTGACAAACTGCAGGTACTACACAGAACATGACACCTTTTTATAAGACAAAAATGAGGAAAGGAAAAGGAAGGGGTTTGGGAAAAAGCAGTATTTATAAGGATTATATGGATTAAAGCACATCATGACTTGTTTACCACAACATTTCTTCTGTGCTATGATATAACTGTACATGATATAGTTTTATAAAGGCATGTCCATTACAGAAGGATGCTAGAACAGTTTTCTGGAGTAAATTTTATTTGAAAACTACAGGTTAAGGTTTTATCTTAAAAACTGATGTTTTTCACAGTATGTGTTTAATATTGCCATTTTTCAGCACCTGTGAGGAAAACCACGCTGCTTTAAAGCAATGCCACAATCTACATCTGTTTAGTGGTTCAAATGTTCATGTCTATATCTGCTTTTTGGGATTTGTATACAGATTGAAACCAGAAGTTATAACCCTATAAACCTTCTGAACCCTGCAAATAGTGATCTGAGTGAAACTGTTTTTTTCCTACCTGTACAGTTATTATTTTTCGCCCCACAGTATTTTCTAATATAAAAAAATATAAACACATGAGTAGCCTTGTTTAAACTACTACAACCCAGACCAGGCAGTTACCAAGGATGATTGAATGAAGCTTGTAAATCCATCGCATAGCAATTAATGTTTAAATTCTTGAATATGGTCTTTCGTTGTCCCCTTAAGCATCGTATTTATGCTATTAAATAAGAATGAAACTTGAACTTACTGTAAGCGATAAACCTACTTCACAATAACAAAAAAGATCAACATGAAAAATTCTCACATAAACAAACTTGTGTGTACTACAAAGAAAAAATTATAACAAGGGGGGAAAAAACAGAAATGCTATTTGAGTGCGGTGATAAGGATATCAGCTTGAGTCTTCCTTCTACATAATATATTTATGGTGATATCATTACAGTCTAAAAGCCTGTGCTGTATAAATATGACAAAGCAGACATGCCACTGTGATGAACTAGCTAATGTTTCAATTGTTACCACAGAAGCAGTCACTGAGATGTAAACTTTCTGTCTTTTTGGTCTTAGTGAAAAAAATCAGTTTATGACTAGAGCAATGGTTTTAAATTCATACTCATAATGTTACGAGTAAGTGGCAACCAGCCGTTTTTACAATATTTATTGTTTAAATATTTATTGTTAAAAATGTGGCTTTGCAATTGTAGGTAATAAAAAAAATGATGGAATCTTTCTGTCACAGTTTGTATGCAAAGAGGCTTCGACTCTGCAGTTTAAATTTTTACTTGTTTGTATAATGACTTGTTCCCGAGAGAGAGAGAGAGAGAGAGAGAGAGGGGAGAGAGAGAGAGAGAAGCATTATTAGACTATTCTAGTTCCAATTAGGGCTGGCTAAATTTTTTTCATAATTATCTTGATTCATTTCTCAAAGCAATTCAATTTAAGTCCAGCACTGTATAGGCATTTGCACTCAGGTAGCCATTACATAAATGAAAGCACTGCTAATCCTCCATTTTTTGTGACAACTAACCACACGCATTGCACCACATGACCTAATGAATGCACCTCAAGCATGACGAATCTGTAGAGAAAAAACACAATGTCAGAAAGTTGTTGGTTCATTTTTAAATGGCATAAACCTCTCCTTAAATAAAACATGCAGAAAATTAAATTCATTATTCCTAAACGAGTACAAAATTTCTAGAAATATGAAACTCATGAATGGGGTCAGTGAGTCATAGCTGCGCATGCGGTCTTACTCAACACCATGGCACTGATGCATTGCCCATAGAGCATGTTTATTCATCCACAAGTAGCTCCATAAGCCACATGTTGATATCAGCAGAAGAACAAAAACATTGCAATGACTAATTATTTAACCATCTGTTAATATTATTGCGTTCCACACCTTGCTCTTGGTACCCTAATAAGCTATTTACACTAAACTGCAGTTAGCTTTCTTCTATTTCTTTCACAAACATCCACAAAGCTTCTATGATCTGCAGATGATAGTAAATAAGAATTTAATAAAAATAGATATTGTTTCTTAAAAATTTTGGTCAAAGAATCTGGAGTGAGATTCGTGATATCAATATTAAGCCAATAAAATGTTCTATTTTGTGAAGAATTTGTGTTGCAATAGACCACAAATTTTTTCCAAAGCATGACAGAGGATTTCAGTCAAAGGGTGCCAGCTTGCCTTCTAGGAGCCACTAGTGGCTTTGGACTGCACAATGAAGGACACTGTGATAAAGCAGGAATCCCACTGAACATAAAAATACATGCAGTAAAATCCATTGGTGTACATCAGGGATATATTAAAGAGTCAGGCAACTAGAGCTAACAACAAAATGCACATAATATAAAATTTATTATATCCTAACTTTGCTGAGTTAGCCAAGCGACTGATTTAAGTCCACGCTTAGCTTTGCTTTCAAACGTTAGTGATGTGAAGACAACCTAGCAACAAAGATGGAAAAAATCACACCTTGTTGCTGTCTTCTTTTGATGTAGAAAGGAGTAAATGAAATGTAATATTACCAAAAAAAAAACTAAACGTCTGCAGTGCTTTTATGTCAAAAGAAACCACATACAGTGATGATTCAGGTTTTCACTGAGCAGAAAGCAGAATAACTGAGGCAATGTCGGTAGGTGGCAATCCTACATCATTGTGTCAGTCTTATCAAAACACACACACACACACACAGACAGAAGGGGTTGAGAGAGAGAGACACACACACACATACATTTGTCTTATTATCCTTGTGAGGACTTTTCATTGATATAATAATTAATGCAGCTAATTAATACTGCACCAGCATTTCAATCTAAATCTCATCTCAAGCTCAATAATCACAAAGAACCTTTTGTCTATTTCTTATACAAAAGTTTCAGTTTCAGGTCTTTTTGTCACCATATAAAAACAGTTTCTTTAAGGGGACCAGCCAAATGAAGTCCCCATGAAGTCCCCATGAAGTCCCCCCCAACACACACAAACACACAAAAGGGAGGGAGAGAGAGAGAGAAAGAGAGAGAGATAGAATCATTAATGAAGTAGATT
This sequence comes from Hemibagrus guttatus, assembly GCA_033459395.1. Classification (NCBI taxonomy): domain Eukaryota; kingdom Metazoa; phylum Chordata; class Actinopteri; order Siluriformes; family Bagridae; genus Hemibagrus; species Hemibagrus guttatus. Next base: position 8,386,650 of record JAUCMX010000026.1, on the reverse strand, counting down.
AAAATGTATGCAATTAATACAGCTCACAAAAGGCTCTCTGTACACAGTTCTTTGGCCTTCTCTAGTTGATTCAGCCAAGGCGCAAAACATCTCTGCACTCTGATTGAAAGACTACTCATACCCGGGTTGCCAGTTATAGGTTTTAAAATCCCAGAACAATTGCCAAAAGAAATTGGTGTGATTGGTTTTCAGTAGCCGCTTAATCCTGGTCAGGGTCGCAGTGTGTGTGGAGCTGATCCCAGGAACTCTGAGTGCAGTGTGGGCAAATTCACCCTGGTGGATGGGGTGAAAGTTCAATACAGGGGCACTATGCTCGTACACACTTGCGCACTCTTTCACACCTAGGTATTAGCTTGTTGCTTGTTTTTGTACAGTGGGAGGAAACCTAAGGACCTTGAGGAAACCCATGCGAACATAGTAAGAGCAGGCAAAACTCCACAGTGAAAGCATAGGCTCGAACCCAGGACCTTGGAGCTGTAAGATAGCAATGTTACCTTCTGTGCAACAGTGCCGGATGTAATATTACAATTACGTACAATTATTATTTTTGATGACTGTTTATGTTAAGGACATGATATGTTGGTAAGACCACTCCAATCTGGCAACCCTATTAGGAGCCGTGAGAGGCTGCTGCAGCTCTTAATGCTCATCACTGTAGGCGGCTGCAGTGTGCTTTTGCCTGATTTCATCTTCATTTCTCTTTCACGGCTTTGAGAAAGAACAAGACATCTATACATATATTGTTTGTCCTCGGGAGAGGAGATAGACAAAGTGCACCTTGCTGAGGACTGGAGGCGAGTGAATAAGATTCAGGAGGAAGTTCAAGTCGAGTCTACGTTGTGTCTCAAGGAAGAAGCGTGCACGATGATCGGAAGCGAAAGGCTGATTAATTAATCCGAAGCCAATAATCCGCATTAACCGCAGAGACAAACCCGTCCACAGGCTGCAGTTTGGGAAAGAAGTGTGCGTATGTGTAATTGTGTGTGTATGAGAGAGAGAGAGAGAGAGAGAGAGAGAGAGAGAGAGAGAGAGAGAGGAGAGAGAGAGAGAGAGAGAGAGAGAGAGAGAGAGAGAGAGAGAGAGAGAGAGAGAGAGAGACATTAAAGCATCAGCCAAGTCAGCATGTTACGTGTTTAAGCTATGGATTGCGCGCTGGTCGTTATCTCCGTCTCTGATACACCGGGACCCTTCTAATAAATGCTGGATTTGGGATTTTTTCCCCCCATCGGAATAAAGCCTGAGAAAAGCCTGCTGAGAACGCACACTGTGGATGTGGAATTTATCAGAGCTGCCCTGCGTTTGCACCAAGAAGGTGATAGATTTATTCTTTTCATTTTTTTCCGTCTTAATTTTTTCTGCATTGCTTGCTAAAGGCTCACCGGCTGGTGCGCTCACATCTCACTAAAAAAATATATATATATACCTGCATGGATTTCACATTAACTTGAGGCTGAGACTGCAGAGGATCATCCGTCCATTCTGCTATCATAAACACATATTTGAGGGGAAAAAAAGGAAAATGTGTAAGTAGGTGATGGGAAACTGTTATAGATTTACTTCGAAGTTCCTTGCCAGTGCATGCATTTTATACATTTGTGTACTAAATGTGATCCATCTACCTATTACATCTTTCGTTATCTATCTATCTATCTATCTATCTATCTATCTATCTATCTATCTATCTATCTATTTAAAAAAGATCGATAGACAGATGGATAGACAGTCTGTCTGTCTTCCCATCTCTAAATCTCTCTATCTTGTCATTGGCTACATGATTGAAGGCTGGTGCCAGAATAAGCTGGTAGAATTTGGATCCCACCACCTCCCTCCCCCACAATCCCCCCTTCTGTTGCTCCACTTAGCGTTACTTTTGCTAGAATATGGCGTTGGGTCATTCATATTCCGTTCACATGTGCAGGCTTTTGCAAAGACGCAGGAGGAAAAGAGACGCCGTGTGTCTGTGATTGTTCCCATCTTCACTTTGCTGCATTTGATAAGTAAATGAGGTGAAAGGCATCCTGAGTACCTCCTGTGTTCAGCTTGTTACTTATCTAACTGCATGCTGGGTCACATCCTAGGATGCGTTATGCCATATCCTACAGTTTTTTTTTTTTTCCTTTGGATGGTAATTGTGAAAAGCACAGACGAGGGTGGCAGCTCACACACAGGGCTGTACCGTGTGTCTTCAACAATTAACTCTCTTGGTTAGACCACAGCCGGTTGAAGGTAGGCATTACGTTCCTGACATGCTGGGTGAGATTCTGGGTTGTACCGGAAGATTGCGTATTTTCTGTGTATGATTCATGGCCGTGGGTTGTTGCTTCCCTGATACTTTTTTTGCGCATGAAATGTTTGACAGGAGCTTCCGTCTTCCCTGGTAATAATAATAAAAAAAATGCTGGAAAGCATGGATGCTTCTGCATTTTATTTTCAGATGCTGGGTAAGACATTTGTGTAGGTAAATATCCTAAAGTAGCAGACTGATTCTTTTCACTTCTGGATTTAGGAAGACGCAGCTACGGCGCATTGTTTCAGTGCCTGCTTGTAAGGACATCAAGCAAAAGCAGTCATCTGAGATAATTGCTTTTAACTGGCACTGCTCTATCTATTTCAGCTCCTGAAATGATGCACTAATTATAAATGTCATCTCCCACAGTCTGCCAGTAAGATCTGTTCTTTCATGATCTGGAAGCTACAGTGCAGTTCATGTACACTTAAAAGAAGTTGATAAAACTGTCTGCAGTAAATTTCAAGTGGCACGCCTCTGATGAATTAAACTGAATGCTTTAGTCACTGCTTGAAAATATGAAAGGAGCTCATGTTTATCTTTAAGATAGAACTTTTGATTTGCTCTCATGAATCTTGAGACCAAGAAGG
>JAUCMX010000026.1:8293773-8376273 GCA_033459395.1 Hemibagrus guttatus | reverse complement strand
TTTTTTTTTTTTTGCATGTGATGGATAGACCAGCTGAGACAGTGCTTCAGCAGCATCTCTTCTACACACATCATGATCTTAGTGTTATGAGGTTCTGTATGGCATTTTGCTGGAAAATATAGTCAGCAAGTTAACTTCATTAGAACATATTTCATTCTGGTTTTGTGATATGCTGGTTTGGGTTGAGATTCACAGTTGAGCAATCAAGGTCCAGTATGGCTAGGTGCTGGATGTAGAGGGATACTCAAAATCCACCCTGTAACAGTGGAGCAAATTTGTTCCATCACGAATTTCCATAATACAACAAATAATTGTAGGGAAATTATAGAGATCATCAAGAAACCAGGTGTAGTTTAGTATTTAGATTAAAATGTATCATAAATCCTGAAAAATGGACATTATTGTTCTACATGGCAGAAGGGGAGGAGCTAACCGATTGCAGACGAACCAGGTTACAGCGATGCTTCACTGAGATCAATTTATACTTTGTCGCTAGACTTTTTTTTAGATCCATTTAGCAGCTTTATTTCAAAAAAGAGCCCAAAAAATGACAGATCTTAGCAACTGTCTTACACTTGGTACGATGATCCAATTCACACAGCTGCTGGTTGTCTGAGAGCTGAGATCATAGGTTTGGCTGATTCACCACCAGAGTGTGAAGCTTAACTGCATTCTGTTAGTGTAAGCCTATCAAATCAATGATTACTGCTGCTTTCCAGTGACCAATCACTGATCACTGTTGTTTCCAATGGTCAGTCATTGAATACTGCTGTTTCGCTATACCCAATCACTGATTATCTTTGTTTCTAATAAATAATTACTCATCACCATTGTTTCAATCAACCAATCACCCTATCACCATGGTTTGTTCCACCTGTACTATTCGATGTTCTTCATTTTAAGTGTCTTGCCTATATTTCCAAGTAATATAAAGTTATTAATTATTCAGACTAAAATCATTTTCAAACAAATTTCAGGTCCTAAATTAACTGATAGTTGAGATTTAAGACCTATATTTTGGTTATGGAAGACAGATGGAGAAAAAAAATGGTATGTAAAATTGCTAAATTTACGAGATGTGTAAGGCAAAACAAAAAGCAATCACTGTCCTTAAAAAGTGTTAGCTTTCAAAAATATTAAAAAGCTGTTCAGAGATTTGGCAACCAAAGAACTAAAAAGCAGCTTCCATTACATTTTTATTTTTTACCAAAAATGCCAAAGTAAGGACTAACTGTCTTGCTAATTTATGATGGTGAAGGAGTAATGTTTCATCTACAAAGTAAAATGATATGTAGTCTTGTAGATATGTAGGGACTGCAAAGTTTTAAATCTACCTATTGACCCTGAGGGACCTTTAATCAAAAATACACAGACAGAACCATATAAAACCAGCCACTATTCCGCCCTACAGAATGATAAAGTCTTATATGACACCTGGCCATAAATTGACTTTCTAAATGTCTCAGCATTTCAAGGCAGGTTTTAGGTGTACAACCGTATAGCAAACGTATTACATGTCCAGCTGCTATGTCAAAACTTGATGCCTGATATCTCAAGAAAGAACAGAACAATCTGAAAGTCAAGAAATGGGAGCTAAATGTCCAGGCAGATAATCCACAGGCCAATAGGCGGGCATTTTATACAGTACGTCGCTCCATCGGGTGCATCACTCAAACAGATAGATTGGCATCACCAGGAAGCCTTCTCGTTTAAAATCATGAACGGAGAGTCAGTATGCAGAGCGTCAGATCCAGTATCTTCCTCTCCACAGGACGTCTGAAAACACCGGCTATTAGTAAGTGTGATAATGACAGCAGTGTGATAATGACAGTCTTGCTAACATGTTGTATATTATATCGAGCATGGTGGCTGATGAATAAAGTAATGTCCCTCGTATTAATTGCCCTTAAGAGGTTACTTGGCTGAATATGAGGCTGGCTACCTGCACACACTGAAGCATGTCAGTGCGTTTGAGCAGCAAAGGCTCTTTCAGAGGATTGGCTGTGTAATGCAATCTGTATGCAGGGGATGAGTGCCGCGCAAGCTGTGGCTCCCTCATTTGTGCCCAATGCAGGAGGGTCACTCCATCCCTCTCTCCCCCGATTTTCCTCCCTATTCTCCTCCTGCCTGCTAGCAGTGTGCTCTTCATTATCTCAGACAAAACCACATGTCACAACATGAAGTTTTCATAGCAACCCTTGACTTGCCCTGAGCTGCTTATGGACAGATTTTTTTTAGAATTCATTTTTTTTATTGTAGGTATTTTTGTCTCTCAGTGCAGACATTGTGAAAGTCAACAGTCTGTGCAAAATTTTGTATCTTATTTGAGAATAATGAGGCAGCCTATCTCTGACTGAAGTTCTACAAGGAATTGTCGACAAAAGCAATCTCTGTTTTAGATTTTGTGTTTAATTACAATGCACGGTGACTTAGTTAATGAATAATGAATGTGACTCCATGCTCGATGTGCTCAGACTTTTAATGCAGCGCTCAGACTCTTCGTTTCATCGCTACACCATGCACTTTCCATGGCATCCTGTGTTAAATATACCTCCTAGGTATAACCGAGTCAATGTTTTCATATTATCACAAGGAAATAATGGTTTAAAACGTTAGATAGAGTGCGAAGAGAAGCTCAGGAACAAGAGCTCAGCCGAGTTTGACCTCGAGAAGCAATTGCCAAGCAATAGGAGGTCAGATAGCCAAATGGGTTATATCTGTAGTGTGTGTGAGAGTGTGTGAGGGGAGAAAGCTGTCACATGGACACAAGCGGCTCAGAGAGTGTGGATATTAAAGAATGCAGCTTTGTGAGCTTTGCACAATGAAACGCTCTCTTCCTTCTCAATGTACAGAGAAAGGGTTCTTGTTCCATGTGCACTATAATGCTATCGTGCAGTTGCTAGAGCAACCTATGATTGGCTGTCTGTGGAGTTTCTAAAAGAGGCACCGTCTAGTAAATTAAAGAGGAATTAGGTTCGGTGGTTCGTTGCTATTCTAAAACGGATACTGACACTATAAATGCTGTATCCATTTGCTACTGCAAGTGTTTAAAAGGGACTCTAATGCGAAAGCATGAATTATTCCTAAGCAGGCAGTGTGTGTGTGTGTGTGTGTGTGTGTGTGTGTGTGTGTGTGTGTGTGTGTGTGTGAGAGAGAGGGAGACAGAAAGAGAGAGAGAGAGAGAAATGGTAGGAGTGTAACACATGTATATAGAGCACTGAGTCACCACCGCTGTGCAACAGTCTGGACACAATGTGAGGTCCGTTCTCTGAATTAGAAACACAGCAACCTGAAAGGCAAAGGCCTCCCAGCAGCAGCTCACAGCACAGTTTTTAAGAGGACCATAATATTTAGGCTTGACTTACACTGAGATGTCCCTCACCTTCTTATCCAGAGGGTACCCAGCAGGTGTTGTGTTTAAAAAACGCTAAAAACATATGTGCAGCTCTGTCATTAAGAGTGCGGAATTGGAAAAGGTTTTTGCCCCCTCTCTGTAGTTCTCTAGGGATTGAGAGTAAAATGGACATTTTGAACCTGATGATCAATGATCCAGGTATAGTTTAGAATTCAGACATCAGCCATAGAATATAAATGCCCTCGGTTCAGACTTAATAAACATTTCTCAATGGTTTATCTCTGCATGCTGTAGGAAACCTGCAGAGATAAAGCATTCATAAACAGTAAGGATTCCCTGGATGCCGTTTGAAGCATGCAGAGAATCGTCACGCTTTTGCTACGAGATAATGTAGCCTTCAGATTTTTCGAAATATCATTTAATTTCAAATATAAAATGTTCTACATTTTAATCCTTTGATGTCAGGTTAGGTGTACATGACACTGTCTGGATCAGTGGCGAGTTTTAGGATGACCGCACTGATCTGTTGTGCTTTCGTCCAGTCAGCATTCTGCTGCTGTCGTTCTCCATCCAAATAGAGGAGTGAACTGAAGGGTCTAGGCCAGCGTGATCACTCTTTACTCAGATCATCTTGATGAAGAGCCCATCTCGCCTGGGTGCTCCCATAGATTAGATGCGTCTCGGCTTTGTGACTGTTTCCGGAAGGGAGAGAAAAAGAAGACAAAGTGTTTTTACAATATGTCCCTGGTTGTTGCCACTTTGCTCGGCTGAAGTGATTTGTTGTGGTGCGGAATAATGTTTTTCGGCTCTTTTGTGTCGGCTCGCACAGCAAAATAACAGAGGGTGAGAATGCCTTGCTAAAAATTCCGTCAGTCAACAATAAGAACATGCAAGATTGCCTTCTTGCGAGCTGTGTATTTCCAGCAGGAAGAGCGGCTGCCAAAGCAGCGACTGAAGAGCTTTTGTCTAGTAATTGTATTCCTCCTCAAGCTCTTTCCCCATTATGTTATAGATTTTCTCTGTGGGATGTGGTAGAAGAGCAGCACACGAACACTTCCCCATGGACAGATTATCTGCTACAATGGTGTTAAGGTCCATTGTTGCGAAGATGACTAATAGCATTACACAAGCTGCAAATCTGATGGGGTCTTTTGCTCAACTCTGTGCTCAGAATAACCTGACAGAAATTCCAATGCACGTCTAGAGGGCCGACATTAATTTGTAGGAGCGAGGCTTTCGGCGGCTGTGTTTACCAGCTTCATATTGCCATACGTGCGCACGTTTTAATTTTGTTCCCAATGGCATTACAGCTGCAGCTCAGGCTATACAGGACAGAGCGGCGAGCCCGTGATTGATTGCTCACTAATCCACTTTTTATCCTCACCTGCAGTGCTGTGGGCTGCAGTTTTGGCACTGATCCTGACAGTTTAAAAGTGAACCAGTATTTTCACTAACAAGGGTTTCACACAGTTCCAAAACATGGGGGCACACCAACCCATGGGCAATAAATTACCCTCATGCATAGCTCCTGTTTTTTTTCCCAGCGGTGTGAGCGGTGTGAGTCTGAGGCGAGCACATGGTGAATGCAGTGGCACAGCTGCCTGCTCCACATTCTACACTTGCGCTTGACTGAGCAGCTCCTGCAGAAGATCTCTGCATGATGCACAGTGTCAGGACTCAGTGACTGATGTCTATATCTAAAGCCATTCTCAGTCTGTAAACCCACAACAATCTGCATAAAAGATTTGATCAAAAACGATTTGTTTTGGTTGATCTAGACTGCTCCACATAAATAGTTAATAGGTACTGAAATTTTATGTATGTTGTGGTGTCATAAAATACATGTATATAATGTAATAAATTGCGTTCTGAAGCCATGGATTCTTATCTGTCCTGTTTATTATGGGACTTTATTCATTAGCCGTAGGTTCTGCGAGTGCTACTAACTTTATATGCTTAATTTAATAAACTAAATGATCAATTCATTATAAAGATATACAAGCTTTGTGTTTTGTTTCTGAGCCGAAAGCCACTCTGTGATGAAATAAGCAGAGAAGCTGAGCTAATGAAGATGAGATAGAGATTCAATAAACATGCAGTAAGAATATAATTAAGAGCTAAATTACAATGGATACTACAGTAGCACACATAAATATTAAACATTATTGTCTTGGTAGCTAACAGTAAATAATAAATATTACATTTGATCAAGTATAACATGATGAGCATGAAATGGAGAATTTCTAAAACACCTTTTTTACCTAATGGTGTCTATCATGGTGCACTCAAGAATCCATCAACTTCAACAAAACAGATTTCATGTTAAAGCTACAATGAATGTCCTGGTTACAGAACTGCACTTTTTGATCATATAATACACAGTTATAGAAGGGATATGATTTATAATCCCATTCTCTGGTGTCACACAGATGAGGATCTCCTTTGAGTCTGGTTCCTCTCAAGGTTTCTTCCTCATGTTGTCTCAAGTATTTCCCTCATCACCATCGCCTCTGACATGCTCCTTAGGGATAAATTTAAATGTATAATATACAACTGACATGAATTGACATATTTCAGTAAAGCTGCTTTGTGACAATGTCCATGAAGGCATGTTTTTAAGATGTCATTTAGTTTTCAGATTGATTCAACAACCAGAGGGAAAAAATGTGGAATTTGTTTCAGTGTCTCAAGCACAAAATAAAAATAGATCCTTATCCCTTTTTACAAGTACACTGGTGAAATCGACTTTTTCAATTATTATAAAGAAGTGAAATTTAGTGAATGAAGATGGCTTTCAGTGTGAGATGTTTGTTTTTCCCTCTGTTACATGGAATTTTAGTAGTTGAAGATAACACCTTCAAATTTTAAACACTTTATGATCATGCACTTGGGGCATCTTAGAGAGCAGAAATGGGTTAGATATCACCATTTACTTTGAGGATAGAAACATTTGTGTGAGAAAAAATCAGTTTGGGGTTGTTGTTTTTTTTGTTTGTTTGGGGTTTTTTTGGTACTTGTCTATGAATATATTGCCCCTAGTATGGCAAACTACAGATTCTTAAAGATCTAAGTGCTACTTTCACGTGAGCCATTAATCTCCACTGTGGAGTTTGACATGGACGCAACAAAACAGGCGCAAAGTCCATATTATAGCCTCTGGAATTTTAGTTGCTGACTGGACACGGGATACTGCATGGGATATTACAAGCAAGGTTTTCACTCATTAGTCTAGTAAAAATAGTTTAATGCAGAGTAACTTCTGTTGTTAGATAGGGGAGTAATTGCTTCTACTGAATGAAAAACCTTGTTTTAGGCAGGTTTTCAACTTCCACATGCATATGTTTAATGTCATTAACAGCATATCTTAGTCTACACCACATGTATGCCCTTTCATACTGATGCCTGCTATTACCTATCAGAAACAATCATGTGATGTTCAATTTGTGTTCTGTGTTTCTGAATTTGCTGAAGCGTTTTTTGGCTTTTTAAACTGTATCACACTCACAAGCCTCTGTACTCTATTAACAAAAAACACAACAGATGAAAATGATCTATTTGTGCTTCATATTCAGCTTCAGTTCCTGCTGCTATCAAATCCCAGCCAGATTCCTGTGAGCCCATGGACTGGGACTGTCTCCCATTTGTGTTGACACCTAGCATAATGAGTGTATTCTGCATTTGGGTTACGCGCTCACCTGAGGCTCTGCGGAACTCTGTACGGTTCCAGCATGTAGAGAGGGCCAGGCAATAGAAGGTAATCAGCAGGAACATTAGGAGCGTGAGACCGACGTTCCCTGCAGACTAATCCACCCACGCCACCTGACACGACCAAAGCCTGGAAGGGGAAAAAAGCCTGATTGTGGCCATTTTGTCTGATTATTCATGTGTCATTATGATAATGGAGGTAGCACAAGTTAGTTTAGCACAATCTGATGATTATACGGATTATTCCTGGCTCCAGGCTCAGAGGGATTGGGCTTCATACTGAACTAGTCTGCAGAACTGTAGTCCTACTGGACGTGCAGGATCATGGCTCCAGAGGATTGGGAATGTGCATTACTTCTACGACTTGTACCAATTTTCTCTAAATAAACAGCTTGAAGAGCACTTCTAAAAGGCAAGTAAAGTATTGATTTTTACATGTTTCAACACAACAGCAAAGAGGTACTCAGTCCTCAGCGCTGAGTGGCAGGGTTATGTAATGTTCATCCATGTATTTGGTGCATAATTCTCTATTTAAATTCAATCAGATAGAATGGAATGACCTGACCATCAAACTAGATTCGAAGCGAATTGTAATTAAACACCATTCACAGATTTTTTACACTGAAATAAAAGCTCCCTATGGATAATGACACTTAGGAAAAGAAATCAGGCTAAAGACTTGAAATAGTGACTATCATGTGTACATAGGTATATGATTCGGTACAAATCCGTCTTTTACGGTTATTAACGTTATCGTCTACTCAAGGCAAACAGAATGCACTTATACTTACAGTTCAGTCTTTGTAAATTGTACTAAGAACTTGCTTTTGGTAAAGCCTCTCCTTTGACTGCTGCACACTCTCCCAATTTCAATAAAGACCTTGGCATGCAGCCTGTCAGCCAAACCTCTGTGTAAGCCATCGGTTCCCTCCGAACACAGCGTCTCCTGAGAACTTTCCTTTTGTGTGGTGTTTGTCCTTTTATAGTTGTAGGGCAAACAAAGCTGAGTGCCTTCCAAAATTGCAACTGAGTGATTAACTTGAGGTAATATCAGCTTATGAGATTTTGTGCTGTGCGTCTGAACAGCAATTAAATTTTGAAGAGCTTGCATGAAAGGAGGATAAATAACTGACCATGAAATAATACATTATTGTAAGAAGTTGATTGTTTAACATTGACTTGAGTAATAAATAAATAAATAAATAAATACATAAATAAATAAATAAATAAATAAAGCTTCAATTAGATACAAGATTGCTGATGAAGGCTAATTATCCTCGAAATTGTGAGTAATATAGTCACACTTTGTGACATTAGTTATGACCTTGAATTCTGTTACTTATTACGTTGTAATTATATTGCATGTAGTGTTTGCAAATTGGTCTTTTTGTCCTCTACAGAAACCAGTGAAAAAGAAAATCACCTGTTTAATTACAAATTGCTTAAATTACAAGAAAATAAACCATGACAGAAAATATGATAAAAAAAAGTATGATATCGTAAATATTAAATGCAACATACCATTGATGGATATATTTTTGCAATGCAGGTGGTCACACTTAACCATAAGAAAAATTTGTAAAGGGATTAATAGTCCTATAAGTTAACAGTATAACACCTGATAAGACAAGGGATATTGAATTGCAATCTAAAGGGACATAAGGTAAAGGTTCCTGCCAGCGTCTTCTTGTGGAATTTTTGCCTCCCAATCAAAATGACACTTTTTCTAACGTCCAAGAGTGCATTGTAAAGACCATGTCAGGCATCGATTGTGAAGTAAAATGTGGTGGATGATTGATGTAGCATTATAGCCATTCTATCAGAGATGCTGTCCTCCGCAGCCACTCCTGCAGATCAATAGGGCTTTTTACTGTCAGACATTCTTGGGTAATTGAATGAATGAATGAACCGGTCTGACTTCAGAAGCAGACAGCAGGGCCATGGGGAGAGTCATGGCATGCCTTGTTTAATGGACAGAAAATAATATCATTGTTAAAAAATTCTGAATAATAATTATAATTATAATTATAATAATAATAATAATAATAATAATAATAATAATAATAATAATTATTATTATTATTATTATTATTATTATTATTAAAGTATATATTATTGTTTGTATTTATATATACATTATGCATATGCAACCATTCTGTCGTACCATTCCCAAAATTTATTTCTTTGAATTACACATGAAATTATTTAATGAATATATAATAGATTTTGTTATATCAAAGCATTTGATTAAAAGGTTGCATTTATTGCTTCAAAATACTCCAGGCTCTGCTTTATTTCTTTCCCCTTGGCCCAAGTTTATCAGCTCAAACTGCCATTCACCTCTCTTCCTTTAATTACTTTTTTTTTTCTTTTTTTTTTTTTGCTGATGACGCTGTAGGGAGATGTTTTGTTTTTATCACCTGTAACATGAACCAGCTGAGGAATGACAAAAAACATATCTTAAACCTGAAATATTCTAAATTCTATGTTATAACGGTGCGCTTAATTATGTGCTGAGATTCTACTGGTTGCATTGAGTTGTAGTGAATGAGAAAGGCTGACAGCTGGAATAAACACTGCTTGTGATTTTACAGGAATAATTATTCTATTGTACTGAAGAATTAAATTGCACTTAAACTCAAACCGTATAGTTAAAAGCCCTGGTATTGGCATGCCACATAGAAATGTGATCTAGTTCTTTTTTAATACTAGTCTTTACGTTACATAAGCAGTGCAGTGTTGATTCTTAGATCAATATTTTCTTAGCTTTCCTTGAGATACATATAAGTAGGAGCAGCAGGAGATGTCTCACACAGTCTATATTAGGCTTGTGTGGGTAGACAGGAACTTAGTGTGCCTTAATCTCTATTTATGGACTATTAGTCCAGTTTTGTTTTCAGCATCTAACAAATGTGAGAATCAAATACAAACAATGAATCCGTGATACAATTGTTGTTGTTTTTGGATATTGGCTCTGATTTAGCAGACAGTCAGTACATCTGAGAACATTTAAGTTCTCTCGTATGTTCATTGGTTATTTTTGGTTTAAATACGTGAGCTCCTGCTAGGATGTGGCCTGATTACATCGTGCATCCCATTAAGAGTATGTCCCCTGGAAGACCTCTCAGCATCTCACAGTGCTGTGTCAATTACGTTGCTGCTAACTAACACTCGCTGCTGAATGCAGACATTAATCATCTATGTCTCCACACAGTTAATTCAATCACATTTTTGCATTTTTGCATTTCCTGAAAATGATATATACTACTGCCATGATTCTCAAATGCAGCTTGAAGAAAGCATGATGAAGCCTAAGTGAAGTAAACCGAATTTATAATAATATTTGTTAGAATAAAACAGACATGAATGTAATAGACATTGTCACACGTTATCTAAATGTTGAAATGCTGCAATATTGAGAAAGCCCACTCGATTTAAAAGGTGTAAATTCAGTGAATTGCACCGTGTGGTGCAAATAACACCATTTTGGTGTTTGATGCAAACCTGTAATTAAGAGCACACTCCACTCACACAGAGGTTGTGTTTAACTCTGCCAAGTGAGTTTGGGTTAGTGACCGGTGTGCCAGATCTCATAATGTTTTCATCCAACTCGCGCTCATTTTCCTCCTGTCCATATGTCTCTGTCTCTGGTTTTCACACATATATACACTCGAACACACTCGATCAATATAATTTTGAGTGATGTTAGCACATACTTATAAACATGGCAGGTAATAATCAGATTTTTTCATGAGAACACTCATAGAAAATAATTTTTCTGTTCTCCACTACTGGCATATTTCTAGTAGGTTTGAATGATGCTTTAGGCCAGTACTATCCTGTGTAGAGAAACCCAGAAGTGGAACACAATCCTCAGGGGCCTGTATGCTTTCTCTACTTATCTGGCAGTCTGTTGTTTCAAGATTTCCATATGCTGATTATTATTTCAAGCAGACTGAAAGACTGTACTCAAATATTTTTCCATTGGCTAAAATAGTAAAAAAAAATAAATAAATCCTGTATGTAATGTACATAATAATAATTGTGGTGGTCATCGTACTAAATATTTTACAATACACATACAGAGATCTAGAAATTACACAAACCAGACCGAAAGATCTCATATTTAAAGATGTACTTTAACATCTGCAAGCACGGACTATGATTCATAAGGATCATAAGGTTCATAAGGTTCATAATCATAATATAGTATGCACTCTTTGAAAAGGTATTCTTCAAGAGTTCATTAATATATAATATGTGCTTGGAACCCGTCATTCTCAGAGAAACCCAGTGCTTTCAAAGTCCCAGAGTGGTGTCCGAGAAGCGGTATAGTGTTTCAAAAGATCACAAATCATCAGGACCTCAGACATGACATCACTAACAAAGTAATTATTTTTCTCTTTTTCAGGCTGCTTCATTTGGGGAGATGGAACCAGCAGACGATAAATTATGAATGTTGAACAAGATGACCTCTTACCATCAGCACCAGATGATGAGAGGTCCTAGATGGAAAGGGGCTTGGTTTGACCCTTTATTCCTCCTGCTCTTGGCTCTGCAGTTGCTTGCAGTGGCAGGATTAGTGAGGGCCCAGACTTGCCCCTCTGTGTGTTCCTGCAGCAACCAGTTTAGCAAGGTCATCTGCACACGCAGAGGACTCAGGGAAGTCCCTGATGGCATCTCCACCAACACACGCTACCTGAACCTTCAGGACAATCTTATCCAGGTCATCAAAGTAGACAGTTTCAAGCATCTACGCCATTTAGAGATCCTCCAACTTAGCAAAAATCATATCCGCAACATTGAGATTGGCGCCTTCAATGGGCTAACCAGCCTTAACACCCTGGAGCTCTTTGACAATCGCCTCACAACCATCCCAAATGGAGCTTTTGAATATCTTTCTAAGCTCAAAGAACTATGGCTTAGGAATAACCCAATTGAGAGCATACCATCCTATGCTTTTAACCGTTTACCCTCCTTAAGGAGGCTGGACTTGGGGGAGCTCAAGCGTCTCTCCTATATCTCAGATGGAGCATTTGAGGGCTTAAGCAACTTGCGCTACCTGAACATGGGAATGTGTAACCTCAAGGAGGTCCCCAACATTAGGCCCTTAGTTCGCTTGGACGAGCTTGAGATGTCAGGGAACCAGCTGACGGTGATCCAGCCTGGTTCATTCAAAGGTCTTATCCACCTCCAGAAGCTGTGGATGATGCATTCCCAGATCCAAACAATTGAAAGGAACTCTTTTGATGACCTTCAGTCATTAAGTGAGCTCAACCTGGCTCATAATAACCTCACATTTGTGCCCCATGACCTTTTCACTCCTTTGCGCCATTTGCAGAGAGTTCACCTACACCATAATCCATGGAATTGCAACTGTGACATCCTGTGGTTAAGCTGGTGGCTAAGGGAAACCGTACCAACTAACACCAGCTGCTGTGCGCGCTGTAACTCTCCTCCAAGCCTCAAGGGGCGCTACATTGGTGAGCTGGACCAGAGTTACTTTCAGTGTTATGCACCTGTCATTGTTGAGCCGCCTGCAGACCTCAATGTTACTGAGGGAATAGCAGTGGAGCTCAAATGTCGGACAAATTCTCTGACCTCAGTCAGTTGGCTAACACCAAATGGCTCCATTATGACACATGGGGCATCCCAGGCACGTGTCATAGTGCAAAATGATGGAACACTGAATTTCACCAGTGTTACATTGCACGACACGGGGAACTACACCTGCATGGTCAGCAACATGCTGGGAAACATTTCAGCTTCTGCAATCCTCAACGTGACCTCCATAGACAACAGTGGTTTCACGTACTTCACCACAGTCACTGTTGAGACCGAGTCCCCAATCGATGGGATGAGTAGGACCCCTGAGCAGCCTTCCTTTGGCTGGGTGGCATCATCTACTACAAGAGCGACGCCGATTTCCACAGAGAAAGCCTACACCATCCCTGTGACGGACATTGAGGGAGCTCTCAACGGTTTGGAGGAGGTAATGAAGACCACTAAGATCATCATCGGCTGCTTCGTGGCCATCACACTCATGGCTGCCGTCATGCTCATCATATTCTACAAGATGAGAAAGCAGCACCACCAGCAAGATCACAATGGGCCGGCTCGCACAGTCGAGATCATCAGTGTCGATGATGGGGTTCCTGCGATGGAGAGCCACCTCACTCTTCCTCCAATGGAGCACGATCACTACAACCACTACAGCTCCTACAAGAGAGCTTACAACCATGCTTCGACACTCAGCTCGCTGCATAGTTCTGTGCATGAACCTTTACTAATCCAAGCCAGCTCAAAAGATAATGTGCAAGAGACACAAATTTGAATTTCCTTGCTTTGAACAGGAAAAGTTGATTGTACTAACAATGTTATTGGCTTCGGTGGCAGACATGTCCTGATGATGAAGATGGGGATGTCACTGAGGATGTATGTATTATTTCAACAAATGTGTTTACAAGCAAAGATTATTTATTTAAAGATATGTCTAGTGGCTGTATAAAAAAAAGTGTTCATATCATTTTCCTCCTCCTAATTTTCATTTGAATTTGGGATTTAATGGATGAATGGTCTGCGGAAAAACAATGCACTTGCGAATTCAAGGTAAAATGATGCTTTTGGCAGCCTCCTGCGAACAAACCACAAGGTATTACATTCATAATAATGACATATTTGTTGTATCTGTGGGCATGCTGCAGCATTTCAGTTCATCTTTTCACATTTTAGTGAAATGAGTGCAAAAGATGGCCACTAAGGACTTAAGACTGTAAATAATGTAGTGTAAGTAGATGTGATAAACCTATCTGGTGGATGCAGAAAATTCAGAGAAGAAAATCAATTGTTTTTATTCCCCACAATATGATCATATATTGTGCAGCAGCAGAAAAGAAAAGCCTTCAATACAATAGTCTAGATTACATGGTGCAGATGATGGTCTCTGTTCATTTCTGAGCTACTGAATTTCCAGAGCATACAACATATGAGTGCAATAATTGGACAAGGGTATAAAGATGTGTAATTACATGCATTAAATATAGCCCTTTCATATGGGTTACAGGTATGGCTTTAACTTTAAAATCCATTTAATGATCCTCATTACAGCTTTGAAATCAGATTGAAGCCTTTAACCAGTACATCTCACCCTAAACTTGCTTTACATCATTTGTCCTTGGTCAAGTCCTTATAAATCCTAGGAAAGCTCAGATCATGACAATGGAAACTCACCCGCAAAAAAAGCTTAGCTGCTGTGATAAACAGCATTGTCATACTTTGCAAGAGAAAGCACAATTCTTTGTTTAATCTTGCATGTAGCTCATTTCCAATTCTATGGAAACTCCTTACCTTGCAGGTAGGATGTTGGGTTACTGCCCAGTGCTGGTTAAGGATCTTACACTATACTACCAGTGCTGTTCCATGGCCTAAGAAAGGAGTTTATTGTGGTTTGTGTATGTGTGTTTGCAATGTAATTACTATCATTTAAAAAATATTAATTGTCATTTAATTAACAGCACTTTCAATTAGCAAGCACTATCTTATTCGTATGCTCTGCTGCTCATCACATTTTCCTTTTGCCTGAATGATTGAACTGAGTGATAATATGAGCGGGTTTGTGTGTGAGAGTGTGCGTGCGCATGGGTTCCAAAATTTATTTTCACTATTTTACATCATTTATAATTGTGATAATGAGATATTAGTCTCAACATTATGCAGAAGTGAAATAAATATTCACCTCGTTATCATTAAGTAATATCAAAACATGACTAAGAATGCTGATTTAGGGATTAAAAAAAGAAAGCATTCAGTTTGCCAGCTTGAGCTTTTGAGGATTTTTCAGGATTTTTAAATGTTAAATCAACGATTTAACAAAAAAAGGAACAATAAAAGTTTTTTTAAAAGGTCTTAAGGAGTTTGCCATAACAAAAATTTAAGCAGGCCGTAAACAGATGAGGGTAATAAGATTTTTATTCTTGATTTTATTTTATTAGTACTGTTTTGTATGAAATATTTGACCTTTGTTTTAAACCATTTACTGCCACTGGTGTTCAGAAACGCTTCAGAAAAGAGATAAAGATTCAGAGATTCAGAGAAGAGCTAAAGATTTCCTGAATTTCTTATGTGTACTATATATTGCGTCCTATACTTATTTACAGTAAATACTGTACCTGTTCGTCCATGGCTTTTTACTCTTAGTTCCATTGGAGGCTAAATTCTTTGCAGGGCTTATAAGAATTTATATATGTTGATATGTGGAAACAAAAGAGAACCCATTGCTTACCTTCCAGTCAAACCTTTTTTTTCCAGATAATCTTGAATAGGACTTACAGTCAGTGTGTACAGAAAAGAACTACACTTTGGCCATTAAAAAGAGTGACTGTGTGTGCTTGAGTGGCAAAAAATGACTTTCCTCAATCTACTCACATGACCAGCTACTACAGCTACTGAGTCTAAACCTCCCTGGCATACGTGACTCTCACCGTGTATCTATGGCATTAAGCAGAATTCTTTTTCGTTCTGTTTTTCTTGTTGTGATTTGTTTGTTATTGGTAACTCATTTTAGATTTCTATGATGAATTGAAGTGAAGAATCCTGGTATTTTATCTCTTTTTGAGTGAGAGAATATATGCTTCTCCAGAAGAAGATTTCTATACGGACTGTTTAAGCATTAACAGCAACATCTCTAAATCCAACAGTACACGTGCGGATCAGTCGATGATATTATTGGGATACGCTTATTTGAGGGTTAACCATATAAAAAAAAAAAGAAAAGAAAACAGACATTTATTAATACCAGAGATTGTAGTTCATACAGTACATGCTGTAAATGTAAATAAAATGTTTTTTTAAGTGTTGGGTCTTCGAATTATTAATCCTGAGAGGGTTGATGATTTGTTTATTAATCTATGCCTGACTATTTGATACTTATTAAGATAAATGTCTGTTAGGGTCACATCATGGTTAGACATAAATATGTACAAACCGCTCAGAACTTTCAGCTTAAAAAAAAGAAAGGACTGCAGATGCTGTGAATCTTGCATATTAGCTCATCTGAGCAGGTCTTGGATGCTTAACTCACTCCACCTTGAACTGCACACTGCCTGTAATAAACTCCTCCAGAGCCACAGTAATATTTTGTACAAAGTCTCCCAGGGAATCCTGAAGAGGTGAACCGTGCTGGAGCACTACATATAAAAACACAGTCATTCATTTATTTCAGATACAAAGTGGAACTTTTTTTGTTTTGTCATGCTTTTTTTTAATGTAGGATTTTCTCTACCTCATAGTATTTACTCAACATTTTTTTTTTTTAAAGGATGACATTAAATGTTCTATGATATTGCAGTAACAGTGCAAATACTCAGTTATTTGGATTATTATTGTTGGATAGCTTTGTAAATGGAATTGAGGTTGTAAGAGACACATAGCATTAAGTCTATCGTCTCGGGGAGGGATGGATAGCATACTCTCACTTCCCTGTCAATCACAGTGACACTAGCCAGTCATGGGCATCTGTGAGCTTATGTACTGTATGCAGAAGAGGGCAGATAGAAGGCTTTCCTCAGAGTGTGTTATCGTGCCCTCGGTTTTATACAGATGTGGTAACTGGTTTCACATCTGGGATGAAGCATGTGCTAGACTTCATCCTCCCTGGTATGTGAGAGCCGTGTTTATGACGGTGACAGCATCATACAGTATATTTTTGCATATAACACAGTCTCACACTCTCAAATTCTCAACAATTTGCATAATTTAAGTTATCTTAAAAGATATAAAGGGTAACATTAGGGTTAGGGGTGGGGTCAGTGTTCATAAATGTTCTTGCAACTAAATTATTTATATTAAATAAAATAGCACTGGACAAACTTCTCTGAACGAACTGAACTATTATGTAAAAAAAATATTCTACACAAATTATTACATAACTTCATAAATATTTTATCCTAAACAAGATGTATCATCGCTGATTCATGACTGATTGATTCCATTTATTCATCGTTCCTGCTGATTCAATGATTCATTTAAACCAATTAGCTGGTGCAATCAGAGTAAGAGACAGTTCACAAAGAGATGCACATTATATACCTTATGAAGCAAATAGAAACATGACTCATGACTATGTGAATCAGCAGTAATACCAGGAAGCAGTTAATCCCACGCATACAAGCAATTCAGCATCTGTTCCCTGATTGTCCGTGTGGGCTCAATTTAGCCTGCGAGTCTTGAAGAATGGCAGCTAGAGTGAATTAAAACCCCCAAAAGACCTTGACAAGTCGGAAATGGCTTTGGGAAGGGCATCAAAGTGCATCAATTAATTATAAACCTGACATATGTGCCCTGCCTTTATTATATACAGCTAATGCATTTGTTGCGTAAAAAGGAAGAGGCAACACAGGTGTGTTAGTGGAAAAATATAGGAAGAATAGCCGTAGTCGTTTCTTGGGTGTAATAAAGAATTGGTGCGGCTTCAACTGCATCATCAATTCCATGAGTCAGCTTCTCTTTCGATGACAAAAACAAGTCATCACAAGGCTTTATTTCACCTAGATGGAGGAAAAATGTTCTTCTCACACATACATACCCTCATCATTCATTTTGGCACCCCACCGCACCAAAGCGAACTGAGAGACGAGTGACCTCTAGACATGAGCCGACACATCTTGGCTTAAGATGGACTTGATTTTACAGCACCTCCTGTTGAGTTATGAGATGCTTGACATCTAATCCATAGGGCTTAAGCTGAAGTCTCGGTGAAACCAGACACTTGTGAATAGAATTTATAGGCACCCCACATTGTCTCATTCCCTGTGTGATTAATTGTGCAGGGGCGCTGACAGACGGAAGTACATCAGTTAATTAATTTTGCCTGGACAATGCCATTAGCCACACCAGGCACCGAGAGGAGGTGGGGGATTGCAGGCATGTGCCATCAGATTGTCTGCCTATCCCAGCACTCACACTCACCAGATATAATGAATGTAATCAGCAGTTGGCACAAGCTGGCACCAGCAACCAACGCATTTAGAAGTAGCACTATCTATCTGTCTATCTATCTATCCGTCACCGAAATGAATGGAAGTGAGAAGGATCGATTGTAGGACAGAAACTCATTGTTTTATTAACATGGTTATTTTCCAAATAGCGCTGAGTTATAATTGTACATTACGCTTTGGCATGGGGAAGATGAAATACAGCGAGCCGATGCTGCCAGTAAGTGCGTACACTTCACTCCCAGCTGAAGCATTTAGGTGTCAAATTAATTAATCCTCATCCTCCTCTGAGAGAGGAGAAGCCTGCCAAGTGCAGCCTGCACTGCTGCTTACCAGCATCAAATAAATGCATTTGATTATCAGTGTAAAAATATATGTGCATCTCAAAGTCGAGATCAATATTCATATATTCCATTTACTTCATTTTTCTTCATTTGCATACATCTGCAAGAGGACGCTTATTCTAAAGACACTTAGTCTATGAGTCCAGGTTTTTTCCTCCTAACAGTCTCATCTTATAACCTGATAGATCCAGTCGCCACAGTTTTAAATGATTGTTTACTTCCGACTTAAACATGCATATTTTGCGATTTAACCAGTTCAGAAAAAATCAGCTGCAAAACAACAAAAAACAGCTTTTAGCATTGTGGTTGTGTGAAATCAAAGACCTGCTTATCCTGCCTTTGAGTAAGTGGCTGGCAATTTGCGACCGCAATTTGATATGGCTAATTTGTGCAGGCCCCATGCCGAGTTTGTCTGCTCGGGTGTTTGTGCTTTGAAGGCAGGGGTCACCCTGAAACATCCACAGAGATTGCTCTTCCACCCAGGGGGTAGCCATTTTGGGGAACTGATGTTCCGTGCACTCTGAAGTCGTCGCATCCCCCTGCAAATGGCAGCTGTGATTGTAATGCTTATCTTAAGTCTCTTCATCTTTGGCAAAGAATAATTAACAGCGAGCATGAGGAGTCTGTCTGCTGCTAAACTGTAATTACAAGTCCCATTACTCCAAGGGGGCGTTCAGAGCAATTAGCATTCCTCACTCAGCCGTCTGAAAAAAGTACGTTGAGAGCAGTTTGTTCAGTTTTGATACTATAGTGTTCTCAAGAGCTCCCAGAAAAAAAAAAATCTACTAAACATTCAACATTCCTTTCAGGTTTACCAGTTTGGGTACAAACTGAGGTAATTGGCAGTACCACCCCTATTCATGGAAATGAAGAGTCATATCGAGCTGCATGATGCATAAAAGCGTCAAAGCACTGAAATGATCATCAAGATGGTAGAAAGAGAACCACTCAGTATACTTTCATGAAGCATTTTGAAGATCTTAAGGCTTTTAAGCCATTTGGGGAAATGAACTAGAACTAAAATATATTTATCCTCTTGGCCATACGGGAATCTGTCGTGTCACAAGGAGGACGTCGGCTTGCAACAGTATTAGCACTAATACATCTGGACTGGCTTATGTAATATCTTTCAGAGCTTCCTGGCTAGATATCCTCCAGAGTTGCCCTTTTTTTGCTTGCTAATTTACTGAAAACCCTCAGGGACACGTGTGTTAAAATCAACCCCAAAAACAACAACGCTGCTCGATCGTCAAGGGAAACCATTAAGCTCATCCAGAAGCAAACCTATACTGTAGAGACTGCAAAATGTCCACATTCCCGTTTCCCTATCTCCAGATGGGAGTTTGAACAGAACATTCACTTGTATGCTGTTTTCACCACACAGCCTGTCGAGTTGTCCGAACCGAGA
Organism: Hemibagrus guttatus; assembly: GCA_033459395.1. NCBI lineage: Eukaryota > Metazoa > Chordata > Actinopteri > Siluriformes > Bagridae > Hemibagrus > Hemibagrus guttatus. Next base: position 8,356,470 of record JAUCMX010000026.1, on the reverse strand, counting down.
GAGGCCTTTGCACTTCTCATTAAATGTGTTCATGCAGATCCAATGTGCTATTCATCCTCCCTCAACTCAGTTCACAAAGCTCCTTCCATTTGAATCTCCCCTACTGCCAAGCCAGATCACCCAATTTGAACTAAGCATCCTGGTGCTGCATATGGCCATAGCTGCTTTCCTATGATCTGAGCCAAGAGAGCTTTTGTATTTATTTTACGGATGCCACATGAGCGACGTGGTTCTCTCTCTCTGCCGATGTTTGATTTGGCACTTCTGCTATTTTCCAGCTGCACATTCTGCACAGACCTTTGTGTCCTTGTTTGTTTCACTAGTCTAATCACATTTTAATTACTTTTCCCCTGTCACAGATGGCAAACAACAGCATCAAGCTACAGTTCAGTTTGTGTGTGTGAATCCCCCCAAGAACTGATCGGCTACCTAGCAGTCAGGTAGGATTGATGCAAAAGATTCTGCAACAAATTCGCTCTGGAATTTCAGGGTAGCTAGCTGAAATGAGGGTGATGCTACAACGTTGCTGTAAATTAAAGCCACACAAAATAAGAGGTGGTTTTAGTTCCTTATGATGTGCTGGCACCTAAATTGGTGTGCTCAGGGAGTGTATTTTTTTTTGTCTTGCCAAGGAAAGAGAAACAGGTGGGTGTTTGCCATCTGTAGAGTAGAAACACCTGCTCTGTATAATATAGAAGAAGTTTTGCATTATGTCTATTTGTAAAGTCACTGAACACAACACAACATGTTTTTTCTGCTTGCTTCGTGGTCAATGTTCACACCGTGACAACACATGCAGAGTTGTGTGCATCATGGCCGTCCTTGCAAAACTGAATTGTACAGCATGTGTCACTTCACTTCCTGCATAAAATAATATAAGAAAGTTATAGCAGAAATTCTAAGAAAAATTTATAGCACTGATTTGTGCTACTATAACGAGTACAAGCTGCTGACATGAGTAGAATTATGGATGAAGAAGAATCAGAAATACACGGCATGCTGTAGGTAAAAATTTATCTTTCCGAATGCAGTGATATAAAGTATAATTGCCTCTTTTGAAATAATTTCCATTTTTCCATTGTGTTCTTTCTTATTTAAACGATCATAAAATCAACCATTTTCAAATGTTATAGTCAAAAACAGTAGTCTTTTCTCATATTCAGCCTACTGCTACGAATTTGCAGGCGTACACTATAAAATCCACAAGCCGTAATTTAGTCACTACCATTGAAATAGCACCATTATTTCTGTTTCTGCCCATAATGCAGAAAACCTCACCCCACTATTCTCCATTTAGTTATGCTTTAGTTTGATTTATTTGAATCACTTTATAATTTGAACTAGTCGCTAATGTAGTTTCCATCAATCATTAGTCTCATAAATGACTCAGTCAAACCCATCAACTCAACAGCATTCATTAAAACTCAGAACAAGGTGAAACCAACGAAACATTTATTTTATTTCTTTCCTACCAAATACAGCTGGAACAGAATTAACCAATGAATGGTTGCTAAAGTAAAAGGTAACCCTTCTGCTATTGTCAAATTTACAAACATGTTTTTCCCTTGGGGTCAATTTGATGCCAGCATTTTAAACCTCCAGAATATAATTTTTACCCAGGTTTTTTGTCAGGTGATTTATGTTTCTTTGTTAACTACCTAAACAGCTTTTTAAATAAAACATAACACCTCACCACCCCACCACGCCACCACGCCACCACGCCACCACCCCACCACCCCACCACGCCACCACCCCACCACGCCACCACCCCACCACGCCACCACCCCACCACCCCACCACGCCACCACCCCACCACCCCACCACGCCACCACGCCACCACCCCACCACCCCACCACGCCACCACCCCACCACCCCATTCTCCTAAACACCTAGAATTTCTATTTCTATTCTAAACTATATGTTCCCTTCCACCATGCCCTGTCAACTCTCAGTGGTTCTCGCAATACCACAGGTATGTTTATGTTAGGTTAGGGCCCTAAAGCAGAGGGATGTTGGTTTTTTTTTGTTCTATACAGCTAAAACAGCCTGGGGTTTAGCTGACCCCAAGGAACACTGATGCCGCAAAATGTGTACAGGACACTGAAAAGTCAATAACTATGAAGCAAAAATAAATATGCCAAGCATATATTTAGAGACATTAGACTATGAATGGGGTCAAATTGACCCCAAGTATATTAGGAGGGTTAAGTTTTATCAGATCTCCTGCATCATATATAAGTGCTGTATATAAATCTGTCTAAAAGCTTTACAGTTTTCTACAGCAGTCTGTATGATTCTCTTAAAACAAACACTATTATAATATAATAATAATAATAAAAGCTTTAACACTATGAAATAATACATATTGAATTAGCAGTGGCAAAAAAAAACATGCATCAAAACATTCATTCATTCATTCATTCATTGTCTTTCGCTTATCCGATCTATTCTCGGGTCACGGGGAGCCTGTGCCTATCTCGGGCATCATTGGGCATCATACACCCTGGACAGAGTGCCAACCCATCGCAGGGCACACACACACTCTCATTCACTCACGCAATCACACACTACGGACAATTTAGAGATGCCGATCAACCTACCATGCATGTCTTTGGATTGGGGGAGGAAACCGGAGTACCTGGAGGAAACCCCCGAGGCACGGGGAGAACATGCAAACTCCACACACACGGCGGAGGCAGGAATCGAACCCCCAACCCTGGAGGTGTGAGGCAAACGTACTAAGCCACTAAGCCACCATGCCCCCCCAAACTATTATATATTTCAAATTACTTACATTATTCCACATCAAGTGTTTCACTCTCTTAACATCTAGTATGTATGTATTGATTCTACATACATTAGTTACATACATTTGAAGTTCTGCATATGCATTAGCTTCACTATTTAGAAAAAAATAAGAAAGAAGCTTAAAGCAAAAGCTTTTATCAACATGTCTATCATAATATAGCGTAATTTCTTGCATAGCTATTGAGACTTTATAGAAAAATACAGTGAAACATAAAGTATAGTTAATTATTTAAAACTCTGGGACAAAACAGTGAATGTGACTAGCTTTACTACACCATGTACGACAAGATAGACAACAAGGGCTTTTCACACTTTTCACACAAATATTAAACCCTGGGTTATTGTAAACTCTGGGTAAATCCTGGGTTTATGTTGTTTCACATGGATTATACATAGAATTTACTCAGGGTTAACAACTGATCCTGGCTATTCATGGTCTGATGTTTCACACTGTACATTCCTAAACCCTGAGTTAAAATTATTCTTATTTGCATATCTCTGGAGTCAACAACTATGACTGGATTATTTTCTCATCTCACGCTTTCGCATCACAGAGGGGAAAAAAAGACAGGTCTGCACCTAAACAGGTATTGTTAACTTTCACAGATTTCTAAACTTTTTTGGCCCTTTTACATTTGTCATGTTTGTCATTTTAAGTTTTCAGTGTCATGCATTTTCCCTTCACTATGGTACACACTTCTTTGATATTCAACAATTTGCCACATGACACTATCAAGCAGTTTTTTGTTGTGTTGCTACATCGTGTTTTTCACGTTCTGTTTGGGTGTCTGTTGCTTAGCAACTATCCATAACATTTAAACACCATGTTGTTTCACACTGTATACCTTTGGCACCACAAAGCAGGGTTAACACTGCAAATTTGCTGCTAAGCCTGCTTGAGGGCAAAGTTTCATAACCCTGGATAAAAATCTGTGCTAAACCTGCTTCTAAATTACAAGTGTGAAATGTTCTTCACCACGAGGTCTAATTTAAATGCAGGGTTTAGGTTGACGATAACCTGGGGTTAAGCGCAGTGTGAAAAGCCCTATAGACTGTGTAGTTCACACCAAGCTGCTATATGTACAGCAATTAAATAAGAAAAGAGACATAACAAAAATAAAATAAAATAAAATAAAATAAAATAAAATAAAAATAAAAAAAAATAAAATAAAATAAAATAAATAAAATAAAATAAAATAAAATAATAATATGCAAGCAGTGAAGCAATCCTGGGGGGTATGGTGGCTTAGTGGCTAGCATGTTTGCCTCATACCTCCAGGGTTGGGGGTTCGATTCCCACCTCTGCCGTGTGTGTGGAGTTTGCATGTTCTCCCTGTGCCTCGGGGGTTTCCTCCCCCAGTCCAAAGACATGTGTGGTAGGTTGATTGGCATCTCTAAGTTGTCTGTTGTGTGTGTGCCCTGCGATGGGTTGGCACTCTGTCCAGGGTGTATCCTGCCTTGATGCCCAATGACGCCTGAGATAGGCACAGGCTCCCCGTGACCCAAGGAGAGATCGGATAAGCGGTAGACAATGAATGAATGAAGCAATCCTATTAGCTAAACTCATCCATTATTTTGTATTACTAACTTCCTAACTAAGAATAACATAACATAATTACAAATAAATATTTCATTCTTAAGCATAGAATGAAAACTATTTATTTGAGAAAATGTAATAAAAATTTCAAAACATGTATTGAATCAGGAATAAGGTTCTACCTATGAATTAGCTTCACTATTTAGAAACAAACGAGAAACAACCTTCAAGCATAAGCTTTTATCAATGTGTCTTTTAAAAATCTTACTGTATAACCACAACTAAAGCAAAAGAGGCTTTAGTGTATGTTCTCTTGTCTATAGCTAACTAAAAACCTGTTGGAACTAGTAGATATTTAAATATAAAATCCAAATACAATTATAATGAACTTTCAATTTTCTAGCTAATGAGTTCTGCTAGATTTACACCATGCACAACAGCTAACAGACCGCTGAAACAAAATCTTTTAATACCTAGCTAGCAAAATGAGGCACTTAGAAAGCTACTGAAATAAAATGATCTCTTTAATAAACACATTTTATTAGAAACATTTTTTTGGGGAGGAGGTTTGGGTAGCGGGAGGTTGGGAAGCATATGATGTATATTTTTCAATAATATAAGTATAAAACTACAGCGGTCATTATTAGGTTAATACTCTTACCAAGATATAATACTGTATAAATACAGGCTCTAAATATTCATTGCCTTTCAACTGCTGTTAAGATATTTATAAATTCCTATTTCGACTCTTATTAAGATTTATTTACAAGATGCTTTTTTATATAGTATATTGTCATTTATGTGCATCAGAGTCTTTTCCTGTCTGAGCAAATATCGAAAGAAAGAAGTATAGAGAAAATCTCAATCCAGCTGGTCCTCGTCACCATGGAAATTGTCTGTCTCTGTGGCTATTGTCAAAAGCTCGGGCTCTGGCTCACACACTTGGGCTATTGGTGACCATATAATGTCATATTGTTCCCCTCATTTTCTTCCCAACTTACAGCCCACAAGATAACTCTCTCCATTCCATGACAGCTAGCTGCCAGGGTAGATGAAGGCTAGCACATTCTTCTTCAGAGACACTTGAATCCAACCTCTACATCTAAAGTGACAAAAGCATGTCCTTTTCAGCCTAAGTGTCTAAAACTAGACCTGACATTCATTTGAACAAATCCATATTAAGTCAATTTTGTGTTGAATGCGTCATTTTATCCGTAGATGTTTGTTTAGAGCGTCCGACGTAATTATAAAGTCACCTTCCCACCAAACCGGCGTTGTAACATATTTCCAGAGCTCATCGCTGCAACAAAAACATAATGATGTTGCTTTGAATTTTAATTGGTTTATCCAAAAAAAACTGAGTGAGCATTGTGATGGTTTGGCATGGTAATTCTCTTTTCATTTATTGTCACTTATTTATGCATTCATCCTTTTAAAATGTATTTTGCATAAGAGCTTTGCAAATAAGGGACTGAAATAATATGCCACATCAAATACTCCACCAGCCCATAGCCTGGCACAACAGCCTTTGAGGAGCCGAGCAGAAACAGAGGTTGATAAGAAACAGGTCGTTTCTACCAACGACTCCAAATTAGCATCCAATTTCACAATAAATCCATATCACGGATGACAAGTAGAAAGACCTACAGTGGCACAGACATCATTTCGCTTGCAATCCTAACGCCTGACAACCCACATAGCTCTAATAGGACAGAAGTTGGGGGATGGGAAAAATCCAATTTGAGCCCCAGACGTGTGGGACAGGTCCACCTTAGCACTCTGGCTCAGTTCAAAGGGACGTGTCGGACATGAATACAATGAGGGTGCTGTCACGCTGACATTTCTCTGGGTGAGAGTCCACGCTACAAGAGATGGATATGTGATACGGGAGTGAGTAATGGAGGGCTGCGTCTGCAGCATTTGTCACCTGTGCTTGTCCATGCAGTATGCAGGCTAACAGATTGCAGAGGATATCACACACTGCATGTCATTAATCTCTGTAAAAACAACAAAGCACACATTTTCAGCCGCACCAAGACACTGGCACCTGCTTCTGGTATTTAGATTTATGTTGAGTGTCATGATGAATCACTGATAATACTGAACTCGTGAAATATATGTGCCATCTTTACATCCACAGTGGTGCAGATTACCTAATCATATACTTATGCTTCCAGTATTAAATATTTAGTTGCACATATAGTAGGACCCAGAGGAATAGAGAATACAGTACAACCGAGACATCCACATGTTACGTTTTTTGTTCAAGTGATGTCCATTTATTGCTGCCTTTTAAACCAAATAGCACTTCGAAACAGCATGAACAATTTGATAAAATTGAGAGCAATTTGCACAGCTTTACAAGGTAGCTTTTAAATAAGACACATGGGCCGGGCCTTTCTATTACTAAATATTGCATGCTGAAATGTTCATGTTCCCAGTGGACAGACACCAATCTGCAATGATAATAAGTGAATTATGCATTGGATCCAGCAAGCACTTCTTACCGAGGTCTCATCAAAAAAAAAAAAAAATCGCCCAACCCGTGCCAGATAGTGGGATAATCAGAGTGGTTCCTACTGTGTAATACAAATAACATTGCCAAGCTAAACAGAAAAAAATGTCAGTTATATTTCCTGTTTGTCACAAATCCTGAAGAGTGTGCACAATAGAACAGGGTTAAGGTCGTGTAATGAGAGCCAGAGATGCTTGGAAGTGCAGCCTTTATTCTGGCTGGAAATCACGGTTAAGTTTCTCATGGGCCACAAAGACAGGCTGATGTCAGAAGCAGACAATATTGAAAACATCATGAGGAAATCTCAACACAAAAGCTTTCTATGAAAAGGAAAGCTATGATGACAACAAAAAGAATGAACTAGTAAGTAGAGAAACGATGGATGAGTCATAAACTATGTGTTAGATAGGGAATAAAACATGACAAAGCATGCTGTAATAGGAAAGCATTTGGTGATAACATGATTAAAAAGTATCTCAAACGAAACCTGACTTTTTTCACTCTGTTATGGAAAATGCGATGAATCAAAAAGCATAAATTCCTCTGTAGACCCTCAAAGCATCAAATATTGAATACTGACTGTTACAGGAGTCTTCACTGTATCCATGATTATGTTTATCTCTGGTGAATGACAACACGTTTTAATCCACTCATTATGGGTTAAATGACACAGAGCATCTGCTATCAATATCTCTCTGAATGATAAGTTAGTATAAAAAAAGAACGTGTCTGAACAAGCATATCAATATAAAACATAACTGCTGTTAATTAAAAAAAATAAAATAAAAAATGAATCAACACTTTCTGACCAATCAGATTTCAACAGTGCTGTGGCATAAGACTGAAAATGGATTTTCACAGGATAGTGCCATGTGGAAACAAAGCCTAAAATTTAGTACATTTAAAAACATTCTGATCCACATTTTTTCGACCATAGTGTAGCCATTATTTCACTCAACGTGTCAAGCTATTAGAAAAAAGTGCAGCACTCAATGTGTTTTATGACATGGCAACAGAATCCAAGGAACCCAGCGCTGAATTTTACTAAAGCTTCAAAAAGGGCACAGGAGGGTCCAGTGGTTCTGTTATGCCCACAGACATTGCTGCTGTGTTCACTTTTCCAATTACATGAAGGCATCGGTGCAACACTATACAAGGTTTATCTGACTGATCACCTTTATCCTATGATAAAACATTTTTATTATGATGGGAGTGGTCACTTCCAGAATGACTCCACCCCCATCCACATGGTCTGAGGACTCAAAGCTCACAAAATACTTCCTAAGCACATTAGTCAATTATTAAGGTGTCCAAACTGGGAAATTCTATAGGATACAGTGACCCATTTATAACCCCAGATGATGTTCAAAAACCTTTATAAAGCACTGAATGCACTTATCAGTCATTCACGGCCAGTTGCTGTAAAAATGTGCAAGAATACTACACTACAAATCAGTAGAAAAGTGGATATATATTAGGAGTTTTAAAGTAATCATATAATATTATCATAATTATAATTGTATATGAAATTATGTTATATATTCTATATTAATATTTCCACTGGAAGTTTTCTGTGTGCAGTTGATGATAATGAGGTAATGTGTGGCGTCTATTTACTGCAAATTGTGTGTAGAGCTTCCATCTTACTCAATTAAAAAATACTAAATCTTAATAGTCATCCACATAAAAATATGACTAAGGATGAGACGATATCTGGTAAGTAAACTATTAGAGTAGTATGTTACTAACAGTTAGACAGGATTCAATTCTATTTCAGGGCAAGCTGTGAGATTCAGTGATAAATTGATTAAAATTAAACAAATTGAAATAAAATAGATTGAGATAACAAAAAAAAAAACTCAAAACAGCATTATGATAGAGTAAGAGTGACCAGTTTCTGTAAAAGTGAGTATTTTATTTAATTTAATTGGACTTTTAATTACACCTAAACAAAGTATTTGTTTCAGATTCAATCTTTATTTCAAAGTGTGTGTGCATTTTATAATGTTTACAAATGTAATTTACCGAATGAAATGTGGTAGCAAAACTAAAACTAAAACAATTCTTATGGGTACAATTTATTCCAAATGTTTCTTAAAAGTAAAGTAAGTAAGGTAAAAGTGTATATATATATATGGGACACTGCTTACGCCTGGATTTCAGATGTCTCTCTTGTACAGGAATCCAGGTACTAGATGTACCAGTAGTGTACTGTTGAAGAATACAGTGAATGATTTGAGTAATCTAGTACTAATAATACATCCAAAACCAGCAAAGAAATATTTCTGGGAAGTAAAAACACTGTGAAACAAAACAGAATGCACACAAAAATCCAATCTATAAAAAATAGAAACCTTGCAAGATAGAACAAGAAAAAAAACCTCTAGTACAGTCGAATGAAATGTCCCAGCTTGTTAGGAAGCTGGGGTCAGAGAGTAGGGTCAGCCATGATGCAGCACCCCTGAGGCAGTGAGGGATAAGAGCTTTGGTCAAGAGCCCAATTTTGTCAGCTTGACTATGCCAGGGCTTGAAGCCACGACACTCTGATAAGCAGCCCTGAGCCTTTAACAATAGTATGCTGGTTATAGGAGGTTCATATATATAGGTGGAAAAGTAACACCATTTTCTCACCATTTTCAAACTCATGACTCACTCACATTTCGATCATACAGTCAGTAGATCAATTACTCCAGCAATGCACCTGCATACAGGAGCTCCCAGCTGGGCACACACACACACACACACACACACACACACACACACACACACACACACACACACACACACACACACACACACACACAGACAAGGTAAAATTAATCCTTGAAACCTAGCCACCTGTACTGAATCAATTCGCTGTTTCATGACATGTTATGGCACATGTGCAATACAGTGGTTTAGTAGAAACATCAAATGAAATGGATTTCATTCCTGATCACATCAATAGATAGATTGGATTTTTTATTACCAGTTGTATGTTAATTCACGTGATACTAAACACTAATAATTTGTGTTGTTCCAGCTTCTTGACTTGGGCAAAATACGACCTGAGCGCGCTGACAAATTAGGGTGCAGCAGCATTTCTAAATGGGGGACGCACACTTATCAAATCAGACCTTTAAAGCCTGGGCATGGTTGCTGTGCCGCACTCAATTGCTTAAACGGGCTTTTTTTCTTTCTGTAGTGGAACTCTGATGATTAAATCGAGGGGAATGAGGGCTGGTAGATCATTAGAGGTATGCAGTGTCTCAGATACAGCATGGGATAATGGGAGCGCACTGCCTCCCTCAAAGGTCTCATTACACCGTTTTGATACAGATTTTCTCCAGAAAACAGACTTATTGGGAAAAAAGGGATTCTAACCAGTGTTAGAGTAAAGACAGGGCAAAAAATGTTGATTCTGTTTACACCTTTAATATGGTCTCTTGAGCCCAATATACTGTAATCACCAGTGGATATCTATGGCATTCAATATGTCTTTCTCTAGATTCAAAAGGCTCAATTAAATGTAAACCAAATTGAGTTATGGGGTTTTTTAATACTCAGCACTGGGTCACTATATAGCAGCACACATACTGGGTTAATTTGAGCACACACTGTTGAATTACTTGTAGAACTCAACCTGCAGGTGTGCTTTAATTATCCAAAATTGGTTCATAATGGTTACTTTTACCCTTATTTTAAGGCTGTTCAGGCTTGTCCTAATTTCTGATTAAGCTGAGGGACATGGAAAAAAAATTAATTAGGAACATTTAAGAAATAATCACCATTTAAATCATCATCATCTTTTCTTATTAAAAATATCAACAAGAAGTTCTGCAAAGACTGAAATTATTTTGCAGTTTCATTTCCTCCAGTCATATTTCAACAACTGCAATATTTCAGTGCAATATTTTTATGCATTATATTTTAAGTATGGCACAATTACTGTATGTAATATTTCTTAGATATCAAACAAAACAGCTTTACTGTGCAAAGCTGCTTCGAGTAATAAAATAGATTAAATACACCCAAAATCCATTTACAAATTAAATTGCTCATTAATGCAATTATCCAATCAGCCGATATGTAGGAGCAGCACCATGCACAGAATCATGCAAACACAGGTCAAGAGCTTTATTTCATATTCACATCAAACTTCATTTAATATTCACATTGAAAATTAGATCTCTGTTACTAGTTTGGACTGAAATCCGTTGTCCAGAGTGGTGAGGACTGCAGAAAACGCCAACAGGACTTCTCTCCCATGTTTCACCAAAAATCTACAACCAGTGATGCAGGACCAGGAGAATTGTCAAAGAATTTCACCATCAAGGAAGCTCTACTGAATCCTGACGTCCAACACAGAGAGACTCAGGAGAAGTTTCTACCTTCTATCTTGTATATATTATTATATTCTATTTTTTCTATTGTTCATTGTTGTACATTGTGGGATGAGTAGCTCCATTGAGAAAACCAATTCACCTTGATTCACACATAGCAATCTCTAGTGTGGTGTGAAGAAAGGTGCAAAAACCAAGCAAAACAAATCCATTGAGAGGCAGCTCTGTGGGGGAAAGGCCTGGAGAGGTCAGAGGAAAAGATCCAACCTAGGTGAACGTGTCAGGAAGTCAAGCCACATCAAACCTTGAAGTTTTTCATTCTTTTATCACCACTGGGCACAACTAGGTTGTGTGTCAAATCAAACTAAAAATTTCAGTAGGATCTGCTAAATATTTGAAAACACTGATACTTGCATGCATATATTGATCTGTCAAGTGCAAAGCTGATAGACAGAAGTTGTTTTTTTTGTGACTTGAAATAACAGTAAGGAATAAAGGCAGTAAGGCAGTGGAAGTTATTTTGACTCACTTCTATAGTAATAAAAACTTTTAAAATACATGTGTACAATGTTAATAATATTGAGCAAGCACTAAACTGTTCAAAGGACAGACCAACCTATCCTTCAGTTATACATCATGTCATAATTTATTGATTATTTTTATTTGTCTTAATATATGGGTTTTTGTTGGCTCTTTAATTTTATATCCTTCAATTAATTCTAGTAATATAAAACACCTTGGTTTCACAAAATGTTGTTGAGAGTACTCCTAGACCCTGACCTAGTGAACTAGCATGAAGATGGGATTTTTACAGAGACTCCGAAACAAGTCTGTAAGTCACTCTAGATTACAGCGTCTGTTAGATGCTATAAACATAATGAACGATTCAACCTTGGCAGTATATTCCAGATATAAAAATCCATGCAAATTATATGATTTGAAGTCGATCAGGTTGAGGTTTACATTCTGTAGTCTGTGTTAGAATGTACACATGAGAGTACAAGTAGGATACAAAGGTTTATGAAATTTTCATGAATATCTAATTTCTTATGTAAACACATGCTGATTTACATTTAAATGAAGCACAGTGAATGTAAGACCAAATGCACATATCTTATCTTATTATCTTATTTCCTTACTAACAATGATTATATTTTGCTCTTAAATGAATAACAAAACTGTGTTACCAAAGAATTAGCAAATACACAAATTTGTGGGTAACAAGCATCTGCGTTAAAGGTATGAAAACATGAATAATACTAAATAATATTTATTTAATTAATAATTTACTTAATTCTGTTATTTCCCATCAGAAATTTATTCTAAAAATGTTTATAGAGAATGTGTTCAGGAGTGAATGCTGTGAGACACTAAAATTTTGTTATTTTTATTACGGATGAGTCATGAGAAAGGATGTTTTTATGTGTGAGATGTTAAAAGCATATTCACATATTAATGCAAACAAAATAACATTTAAAAAAATTGAATGAGTAAATTTCAAGGTAAAGTGGCAAATAACTTAACACTATAAAGTGTTAGAAAATTCTTGTGTGTGTGTGTGTGTGTGTGTGTGTGTGTGTGTGTGTGTGTGTGTGTGTGTGTGTGTGTGTGTTTTGGACCAAATTATTACATTTAATTATACATTTAATTTGAAAACATAAAATACTTGACACATTGCTGCAACAACAATGTTTTGCTATGTTTCAGTGGGGGAAAAACACTAAAACACCTGGTTCTAACGGTGACTGTTATACTGGGTTAACTACCCAAACACCAGATTAGCATACATGTAACAAACCAGCAAAATTTCCTGACCCCATCAACCCTCAACCCAGTTATTGTGTGTATAAATTTTCCAGAAGATCAGACTGGGGCATTAGCTAATTAGCTAATATTAGCTAGCTTAGTTAACTACAATCGCCATGACCCTGAGCAAAAGCCTAGAAGAGGAAAGCCTTGTCTGTCATTTATAGTTAAGGTTTAGTTATGTGTACTTAAATCCGTGAGTCTTTTAATTATACCAGCTCAGCAGATCCTATGCTCTTGGTAAAATGTTGAATCATTAACTATAGAAATGCCTGATATATGTCATTTATTAAACTGTGTGTAATTAGCATTCACATGGTAAAGTGTAAATGGTTTGGTTGGACATCCAAATGAAGTCCTAGCAGCATCTCTTTGAAAGTATTGAGGATGATGAAAAGCTAAGGACTGGTGTCCTCTATATAGATAAAGAGACATTTCAGTCACAGCAACACCTTTGCACCTTTTGAGCAAGTGCCTGTAGCCCGCCTCTGAAGCTTCTGCCATTGATGTATAAACATCCTCATAGAAAGCCAAGTTACTGAGGCTTTGTTAAGCAGGCAGCTTGTTGGACATATGGAGGTGGCACAGTTAGAGAAAGTAGCATCAACACAGGGGAAATCAGTGGGTAGCTGGCTGTGCCACACACTGCCTGTCATGCCTGACATGTCAAGAGATGTCACTGATTCTTTGATTTTCATTTGAACGAAAAGCGATGGAGAGAAAAACTTCATTAAAACAGAATATTAATGTGACGTCTATAATATTTCATCTGAATGATGAGGCCCAGGAGAGCCAGGAGCAGCATGTACAAATAAACGTCTGTTTATTTATGCACTTTCAATCTCTTAATAACTAACACTTGCAGTGAATCATCTGTTATTCCAAGACATCAATTACATTTCAAAACTGCCCTTTTATTCTTTTTGTCTTTCTTCTTGCAGTGAAGTGTTTTTTAGAAAAAAGATTAGCAGTGGGACTTTTCTAGATGTAAAATCCCTAGGTTCAAAAAGATTACAAAAGAACCAGACTGAAGTTAGAAGCTTCATGAGTTCTTAGAAATCCAGTCAAGATGCACAATATATTTATTCAGATACTGTGGAAGACTAGAAATAAACAGGAAATTGAACAATGACTAAATTGACGACGTTAGCTCTTTTGTGCTAAAGATTAGACTTTCACTGCATCTCTTTGGAATTGAGCTAACAATCTGCACCATCCAAAGTTTGTACACAAACTTGTTTTAAAAAAAGAAAAGAAAATGTTGAAACGTACCAGATATTTTAAAATTCTTATATTCATTTACATTTTCCAAATTTTCACTTTTTTTCAAGCTTTATTGTTATTGAGGAATCGCAGTAGACGCATGTCCCTTCCCTCTTTAACAGGCCACACCCCCTCACCTGTCTCTTACCTGAATAAAATACTCTCAATGGGAGTCAAGCTCACATTATCACATCCTTATCGGGAAATAAACAATCTTACATATAAACATCAACATTTCAACAAAATATCCCATGTTCCATTCCTCCATTTTTGTATTATCCTCAGCTCTTACATGGGTAATGACTACATGACATCTGTCAGTATGAGAGTGACCACTTTTTTTAAAGGCAGGTCAGAAATGTTCCTCTATAAGGAAGCATGTGTTTGCCCAAGCCTCACAAGATGTTAGATATCATGACAGGGTCATGGGGAGAGTTAGCTTCTAGATGGGAATTGTAGGTGGGAATTGGACCAACCTGGAAAAGAAAATGGGGAAAAAATGTTAATGAAATGTTCATCCATAGAACAGCAAAAAACAAAAGTGCAGCATCTGAGTGCAAAAGTACTGGCTGAGCAAAGCATGTTAATCATTTTCTCTCTCCACCAACTTTCAGAGGCAAGGGAGAAATTAAAGTGTCCTGCAGAGCGTCCCATATTGTCATTTGAAATGGATACCCCAATTCTGAATTTCTGCCTTCTCATCACTCCCTGGTTATATGAACTGTGTACTATCAGAATAAATGAACAAGCGAAGACGGTGCTCAGAAGGTGCTGGGTGATTCAAAATCAGTTTATGAATAACGCAGCACAAGTTCAATTCACTTACTGCTCCAGTCTGACAAGGAATGCAGATACAACACGCATCAGATTCTCTATTCAGATTCTCTATTCCCCCAAATTCTCTATTTATGGATTCTCTATTAAAGGACCATTTTAATCAAGCACTGTTGTTTATTTTAAGATCAGTTGAAAAATGCTGTCTTGCTATGAACATAAATATTCATCTTAATGTTAATATTAAATAAGTAAAGCACCATCATATCATAATGTTATCTCAGAGTTGAAGCTGAAGCCTAGTAGAAGAGGCTTCCCTTTTTCTTTTTTTTTCTTTTTTTTTAGTTTATCAGTGTCAGCAGAAAATCCAGGTCACCTATTGTCATCAATAAAAATCACATTTCTGCAAAGGAATTTAGTTTACACTTTACACTCTCAGCATTCAAGCTGGAAAAAAAAATATTTCTAACACAATTATCTGAACCTTTGGTATACAGGGCACAGCCAAGGCTTTTCCACCCGCAGGAAAAGTCTTTAATATTTCAATGGAGCCCTTTAAAGCATCAAAAAGAGACCTGAACTCTATAAAATGACATTACTGTGTGATTTGAACTCACAGACAAATTGACTATTTGGCTATCTCTGTGAATACGCTCCTCTGATGCAGTGCACATGGAATGCACATGGAAAGCTGAGAATTTTTATTATACTGGAAAGATTAAATGTCAGAGGGGAAAGAAATGATTAGGGGAAATCCCCATGAGGAAATAGTCTTTGGGGTTATTTATGAATTAATACAGCCACAAGACATTTTTCATGCTTGTTATTGAAGATATATTAATACATTCAGGCTGAAATCCCCTAGAGAAGAATTTCCATCCATCCATCCATCCATCCATCCATCCACTTATCCTACACAGGGTCATGGGGATCCTGGAGCTTATCCCAGGCAGTATGGATGGATGGATGGGCACACTCACACACTTTTCACTTACAGACAATTTAGAGATGCCATTCAGCTTTCAGTCCACATCTTTAGACAGAATTCCCAGAGGAAACTCCTGAAGCACAGGGAGAAGATGCAAGCTCCACACACACACAGGACCAAGGCAGGAATCAAACCCCGGAGATGTGAGCAAATGTGCTAACCACTAAGCCACTGTTTCACCAAGTAAATATTCCAAAGTTTGTTTTTAGATCATTACTGCATGATTATTTTTTTTTTGTAAGAAAGAAAAATTGTGTAACTTTTGACACAGGTATCTAAAATTAATCTCAGTCACCAGTATCTAAGATAGAACCAGAAAACTCACGAATAAATATAAATTGGATGCTCCATCAGGGCGCAATAACTAAGAAAACTCTTTCATATTTCACTTTTTAAGTTTTTTTAAACTTATAATAACCTTGCCTTGAGAGTGCACATAAATTATATCGCAGTGGCTTACATTCTTTTGGGCCTCCTGCCGAAATGTGTAATAAGGTATTTTATGTGAGTAGTCAATGGTCTATTTCAGATTAGTCCGCACATTTAGCATGGTAATGACATCCATAAATGGAATTCCATACTTTTTATCAGTTAGCAAACCAGCCATGTTATAATAAATCACCCATTCAGCAATTGGAAGGCTTTAGTCTCCAGGTGAAATGGACTCAGGTCTGGTTGGTGCACATCAGCTGCAAGGTGTTTAACGCTATCACCTTTTACTGACATAAAATCTTCATGTGCATGTCTTTGTTCTCAGGACACACCACATGAGCTATTTTTCTGCCCTGTGTGCTCTGTGGTATAGTGACCCCTGCTGGGTTGGTGTCAGGACACTGATAGTGGTCATCTTCTGCATAATAAATGAGGAAACTTGAACAAAGTTTAGCTACTGAATCTGTGGTGAAATGCTGATGTGAACAGAGAAGAAGGGATTATAAGAGAAAAGAGTTTATTGCTGTAAGTTAAGTGAACTGTAAGTTGCTGTAAGTTAAGTTAACAGGAACTCATTGTCATGCATACACTTTATAGCATTAAATGTCACACAAAGAGTTTAAATGTTTATTAATACATTAAGGAAAATTCTATAAAAAAAATAAATAAATTGCAGTGGTATAAGAGAAATAAAATATGAACTCATGACTGGAAAAATAATCTTCAGTGTGGTAAGAGTACCATTTCGCTTTGGGCTACATCACACTACCTGATTGCTGATTATTTTCTCGTCATTTCCAGGTGTGATAAACATGAACGAGGTTCCCAAATGCCAGTGGATTTTGAGCGACAGCTTTAGGTGTAAAATGCACGCAAAGGAATGAGCAATGTCTTTGTTCAACACAGCTGACCATGATCTGATTGTTCCTCTCAAAATAACTGCTTTCAGGCGGGCGACGAGCGGTACCCAGTGCTATGATGAAAGGGTCTAATTATTCTTGGCTTGAAGGACAAGCAGAGAAGGAAGAATGGGATTCCTGCAGCCTCGTCACCCTGGCATCTTTCTGATAGTGCTCCTCCATTGTTTTGAAGCTCTACACTCTGGGTTGACTGCACTCCAACCTGCTACAACAAGGACGCCCCTGCGTTTCTAATAAAAGGCTGAAACAATGCTGGCAGGAGCCCATTTATAACACAGCAAGTGATGCAAAAAAGGGAACACAAAGTGCAGCCCATTTGCATATCCCCTTATTTTTCCTTCTACAGTAATGGGCCTCCACCCTATTTCTACCCCAATTGTGCTAATCCCTTGGCATGTTGAATCCACCCTATTTCCAGCTCAGGCACCTTTCTGGGTGAAAAGAGGCTCTTTTCTGTGGATGAAGGAAAGTCATTTGGAAAGATGTGACAGTTTAATAGAATGGTGTGAGGTGACATGCTGAAGGGACAGCAATTGTGAGCAGAGATGAGCAAAGCAAACCCTGGGGTATCACAGTAACCGCCTCCCTCCACCCTGTTACCAGTGTGATGAAGCCAGGCACAGAGGACACGCATAGATCCTGACCAGGCAAAGAGCCGACATGGAAATTGAACCCAATCAGGTCTTAGGGAGCATGACATCTCATGTAATTTGTGAAAAAATAAATGGCAAAATGGCAAAATCTGCATTCATATAAAATGAACTTGCAAATGTATTTATTTATTATATTAGTTCTAGAAACTGTGCCTTTGCACAAGACATATAGCACAAGGCATATACAAAAATAAAATATCTACTTAGCATATGATGGTATTTAATGCCCTACTTAAAATAGTCCATGGGCAGTGCCAAGAATAAAAATGGGTCTCCTTCCTATCATGCCAACAGTGGCACTGAAATGTCTTCTCTTTTCTTTCCATAAGCTGTTACTCATGGCTTCCCTCGACTGTATAAATACATATTGACCAGTAAACTGACATCTAAATGCCCTTTATTGTAGAATGGAGCAAACCAACAAATGTTTATCAGCTTCATAAGTTCTGATCCTTTACACTTTACCCTTCTTCAGTTATACATCTTGATGCGCACCACTAGAGATATACTGTAAAGCAGATGAGAAATAATGGCAAATATTAATGCATAAGGTATGACATAATGAAAACATCAAATGTAAGTCTAGACCTGTTGAAGGGTCTATGGATTATAGACCTTTTTGGATAAAGCATTTTGTGTTGAATGCTACTGAATTCTCCTTAGCCACTGGCCTTTATAATGGCTGTTCGCTGTTTTTTTAGATTTGCAATACAAAGTGGGGGGGGGGGGGCTGGGGGGGGGGGGTTATGGTGGCTTAGTGGTTAGCGGTTAGCACGTTTGCCTCACACCTCCAGGGTTGGGGGTTCGATTCCCTCTGCCATGTGTGTGGAGTTTGCATGTTCTCCCCGTGCCTCGGGGGTTTCCTCCGGGTACTCCGGTTTCCTCCCCCGGTCCAAAGACACACATTGTAGGTTGATTGGCATCTCTAAATTGTCCGTAGTGTGTGATTGTGTGAGTGAATGAGAGTGTGTGTGTGCCCTGTGATGGGTTGGCACTCCGTCCAGGGTGTATCCTGCCTTGATGCCCAATGACACCTGAGGCACAGGCTCCCCGTGACCCGAGAATAGATAGGATAAGTGGTAGACAATGAATGAATATAAAGTGGTAACATTTAAAGTATTAGCGCAAACAGGATACAAGACACAAATATATACATTTTACAATTAGGAAGCCATTTAACCTTTTGTTCATTTGTCTATCTTGTCTATCTAAGCTGACAGTATTCTTTCTATAAGGCTTCCTCACTGATTTTTTTCTTGTTAATCCTTGTTCATGTTCTTTTTCTCAAGATCTTCAGAATATTTCATTGATGCAACTTCCTGTTGAACTCACGGAATGTTGTGTAATATTTTAAATATTTCATTGTGGTGAACTTGTTCAGACAAGTGGGTTGAGTGAATCACAAATTTTCACAGATTTTTGATATACTTTAAGTGTAGTAGTCTTTAAGTTTTATGTTCAGTGTAGTTATAGCTGCCTGGGAGAAGCAAAAATGCTGTTGTCTCAGCATCCTGGGGATTTATGGTAACACTACAATGACAGAATTTGAGCAATCATGCTCTAATAACTGGATTTAACTGGAGTTAAGGCATGTACTAATCACAAACTCATGAAGCTATAACCTTAACAATGATGTGAGACTTATGAATTTATGCATGAATAACGACCATGTTACGGACATGTTAGTACATGTTTGTTAGTTAATGGGTTAATTAATTAACATGTAGGGGTTAATCTCAATCAAACAAGCTCTATCTATGACTACAGCACCAAAAATAAATAACACTGGTTTTAAATGTTAATAGATAATAGCATCTGATAAATGAATAAATGTTACTGTATTAATTTCACTCTTGTGAGTAAAGGAGCAGAGCCCTGGGCCTGAGTGGGATATAAAGAGAAATGGATGGAGAATGACAGAAAACAGGTTGCAATTAAATGATCTGTGTTTATTATTAGTGAGTCTTTTTATGTATGAAAAGGAGATCAGTGTAAATTATGAATGTAATCCAGCACCATCCAATTATGCTGGTGTATGCAGCTGTACAGCATATGGCAAATTATATTAACAATTTTAAATGGTGCGTTTAATTCATATTCTTTCTTATATATCATGCTTGATTTAGTTTAACCCTATGTGTTAATTAATCCATTATCTGGGAAACACATACTAAGATGTACATAAGGTGGTTGTTATTTACTTATTAATCCATAACTCACTTCTTAGTTAGTCTTCAGATGTTCATGGTTAGTTCATGCCTTAAGTCATCATTTGTACATATTAAAGTAAGTATTAATTCAGGTATTAATGCAAGATTATTCATGTTCCGGACATGTACTATGTCCGGAAAGTGCTATGGTTTTATTCATGTTTTTTTTTATTTCAAAATATGAACATAGGTTGTGGTGAAGGATTGAAATGTCTTGTACTTTACATCTATATTTGTAAACGCGATATCTGCTGAGCACAAATCGCTCCTCAGTCCAGGAACTTTGCAGTAATTATACGTGGGTTGTGTATATTTACAGCAGAACGGAAGACAGCAAACAGTGTGTCAGGTTCTACTCTATCGCCGCCTCTGATTGAAGTACAACAGGTGTTACTGAGCTCAAATCAACGCATTTGGTGTGACGTGCAGAAGATGAGCAATTTGACGTTTCATGTTGATTCATCTCAGATGGTGGTAGGAGGCTCCCTCCAAATGCTGAATTGTAGCAATCAGCAGCTGTGAGATTACAGATAGTCAGATAATATCCTGCCTCTTAAACACTCTGCTTCGAAATAACATGAAGACAAAATCTGATTCTAACAGAAGCTTTGGCTTTTCTATGAGATAAATTATGCACCAGCTTTAAAAAATGTATTCCAGTTCCATCAGATCATTATTAGGAGCTGGCCCGGACTCGCTCTTTTCCTTTTTTTTCCTGTGCGGATTACCTAATTTCTTTTTAAATCAAATTCATTTTTCACTTCTTTTCCCAATACGTTAATGGCTCAGGGAGGTCGCTTGGCCATGTTCGGTCCTGTGGGCAGTGGCCTTGCGTGAACTGTGGGTGTTAAATTGTGTTGTCGTAAAATAACAAACATTACACCCTTATGCTGAGGGGCAGGACGGGTGATTTGGAAGACTAATGCCAGTGTCAAAAGAGCTTTTGTTATTGCCACTGCTCAGCATTGATATTGATGTAGCTGGTGCAACCTCCATTGGGTCTAGGAATAAAGCTGAGCAGACTGGGGCTAATAGCTACTGCTCTACACACACACTTATACAGAGATAGAGATATGTCTGATAGCAAAATGTGTGATTATAGGCCCAGCATGGCATCAATCATCCCAGACACTACAGTCAGGAAAATCTCTCTGTGGAGCTGTAGATGACCAGAAATCGCTATGCTGTTTTTCTGTGTGTCTGCCTTCCAGCTTAAATACATAAGCAGATATTTTAAATTAGTTATAACAAATTAAAAGAATACCTACTGAGTGATTTCATAATGGCTCATGTGTTATTCATGAGCAAACCTGCCTTTTTGTCATTTTTTTTTAATACCCTAATGTCTGTCCTCCTTGTATTTGTCTCTGACCTCCAAAAATTTCTGCACTTGTTGCCATAGAAACATAATTTTCATCTCGCTCGCGGGGCGTACAATGTAACTTCACTGAGAGAAAGCAAACGCACTCTCACACGCTTGCACAAAAAAAATGATATACAGCTTCAGGAGCAATGCTACGCTCACAGCAATGGATATAAAAGGATTACAACTGTGATGTTAAAGAGTGAAAGGATTTCTGGCTAATAGTCAAGGATGAGAGAGGATTCAGGAGTAGCAGAGAGAGAGAGCGAGATAGAGTGAGAGAGAGAGGGAGATAGAGAGAGAGAGAGAGAGAGAGAGAGAGAGAGAGAGAGAGAGAGAGAGAGAGAGAGAGAGAGAGAGAGAGAGAGATCAGATATGGCTGGAGCTGAGAACAAGAGTGGAGTCGAGATGTTAGGGTAAAAGTAGATGGGTGGGTGGTTGAAGAGCTGGCATCCACTCAAGAGTGTGTGTGTGGGGGGGGGGGCTTTTGGCGTGTTAACAAAACTAGAAAGTACTTGAGTCAGATCTGCAGTCATGGTTGTGAAGCACTGTGATGGTTATAGGCTCCACACTGAGCGTCTCATCCAGATCTAGCTTGTTCTCAGGATTTTACTACTGCTGTTTAATAGGATGAAAACATTTTAGCCTACGATACATGTAGAAACAGATTCAGCATGTTGGGTTGTAATCTGACATGACACAAAGCTTGATTCATTGTCATGGTGATAACAACATATTGCAGAATATCCATTTGGGGTCTGGCTTTGCATCCAGTAGTCTATTATGCCAAGCCATTAATCTGTAGCAGGCCAGGGGATTTACAGTTTGCAAGGTAGTGCAGATAAAATAGAGCTGTGAAATTGTTATAGGGCATTTCCGAGTCTCTAGTGAGCTTTCTGCCATTTTAAGATAGAGAAAACCCACATAAAAAGGGATTCAATGCATTTTTTTAATAAGACAAATTAAATTAATGAACATTATGCTGTCCTTTTATATTCATTTAAACTCAAACATCAGTCAGATGCTTATTGTGTTACTCCAAAAGAGAAATGAATTAAAATGACTGCCAGTGCAATGGCTCAAGGATGAACAACACTAATGTTTCGGCTTGGTAATGCTCCACAGCCTTAACACAATCTAGTTCTGAGCCAAATAGGCTTTAAATTAAAACACAAGTCGAATCAATACTGCAACAGGCAGATTTCTTCAAGCGAGCTACAGAATTTACAACTGCAAAGCATGCACTGATAGTGATTGCATGAAAAAGAGCCTCATCCTATTTCCAAGCTGAAAGCAGCTCAGCATCAGCACCAATAAGCGCTGAAGACTCGCACAGTCAGGCTTTCGGTAATTTAAGTCAGATGTGATTTTCACCTTAGGGGTGTGACTTTAAGTTGATAAACAGTGAATAGCAGGGCTGTCAGGATGAATGAGAGGGAGTGTGAAATAAATATTCAGTGATGGCAAATCCTGATTTGGCACGAGCGCTCTTATAAAGTAAACTAAAATGATTGCGGAGATAGAGGCGTTCTAAGGAGTACATGATACAGCCTAATTACATAACTGACACTGACAGTAATTTGGTGCATAACGCTAGTGTAATGAGCTGATGCTTGCATAATGCCATTTTAAGCCTCCATATCTACTTTTCCTGCTTTTTTGATTGAATTATCCTGCATTCCTACAGACTTTTGACATCCACATTTTAATTTTTGCTAGAATACTTATATTCCATTCTCCGAAGAACCAACTATTCACTACTACACACGTGAAGGCAAATGAAGCAATAAACTAGCAAACGTAGCAAATAATGGTACTTGCTACTCCTCATTTGCATAAATATGAGAGAATGTGATATTTTTTTACAACACGAGGCCATTCATTACCGATTCATATCTCTATAAAAGAAGTGGGAGGTTTAGGCTGTGAAAAGTTGGTGCCACAAAAAAAGCATCATTATTGCTCGGTTCTGCTCGTGCATTTCAAATAGCTGTCAGGATCCATGTCCGAGTCAGTCATTTTGGTGGCCGTTCCTGTTAAAAGCAAAGAGACTCCAGGCCGAAAAGTGAACCTCCGACAGGCCGTTGTGATGTGGCCCACTTCATGCATAGTAATATTATTCAGCTTTGCACGCTCTCTCACTTTCCTTATCTGCCACTCTAATTATCAGGGCCAGAGAAAGGTCATTTGGTCACTAAATTACCTGCTATGCATTTGATTATCTTGTCGCCTTAGCAGAAAAGGAGTCGGCCTAGCACTTCATTTGAGGAGCAAGCGAGGCAAGGAGGGCATGGAGGAATATCCGTTAATCCAACTAAACACTCTTTAAATAATGCGCTGTCCCATTTCTTCTGTGCCTTAAAAGCAATATTATAAAATTCACTTTGCCAATAGCAAATAGAATGTCTTGATCACAATCAGAGTCACTTTTCTTCAGGTTTTATAAGAAGATTATCTGTGCTAAGTATAATTCTTTTAGCCCTCTCTCAAAAGTGGTGAATAAGATAAGAGAAGTTAATCTTAACGGTTCACTTGTGTCTTAATAATTCATTTTTACACATTCTTCCCTCTGAATCCATTTTTGTCAAATACATAATTTATAGTATGATAAGAAGAGATAAGCACTGTTGTAAAGATATGCTCACTTATGAGGTGGATTAGGAGATACACCCAGTTCAGGGCTTAGCTATTAGCTAAAAGTGTTTGGCACCTGCTCTGCTAAATGAGATGACTAAGAAAAAAATGCATGGACCGACTCCAGCAGACGCAGAGGCAGCTCAGGACAGAACACTTGAGCCATTGCTGAAGTTTTTTCAGAAAGGATAAGAAGGAAGGGGGAAAAAAACACACATACGCTGTGCCAAACACACACCCTTTTACCGGAATATTATTAAATTCTGTACAAATACTGCACTAAGTATTACATGTGTTTGGAGTTGCTGGATCTGCATGTTAGATAAGGCCTAGTCAAAGGTCACTGTAGCTCAATAGACGTCGTTGGGAAACTGTTGACAAGGTGTATTAGCATGCTTTGCATACAAAAGTGAAACTACATGCTTTGCATTTTATGTCAAAAAATAAAAAATAATGCACAGTGTGTTCAATGAAGTGTTCAGGGCTGAAATGGCCAACATTTTCTCACATATCCAACAAAACAGAATGCAGAAATTACCAAGCAGTTCAAACTCGAGCTGCCCAAAGCAGCAGCGATCGTCAATTTACAATTCAAATCAGCCAAACTGCAGGAACATACCGGAAGAGATATTTTCACCTAAAGGGCATGATTAGTGCTATCTGAAGGGAGCAGCTTCATCATGAACAATTGGGTGCCAAAAGTGACTTTTAGCTTTGTTTATTAGCCGCCTGTCATATTCCTGTTCATGTGGAACATGCAAATGCAACCTTAGCCAAAGTGTGTCATATCCAGTCACACTGGTTGATCTGATCAAACAGCATGAAATCTTAGGAAAGCAGAAGTATCTTAGGATATTTTGAAAACAACTGTATGAAAGATATCATTTTAATAGGCTTACTGGTTGTGTATTTTTCTCGTTCTCTAACCCTATGTGACAGGAGGGAAAACCAGTGGGAATTAAACATCTGGACTTACAAAAGCTTCCCTGTGCTGCCATTTGCCTGCATTCCTGCTATTATTAAGTACTTTAGTCACCAGCCTATTCTTGGATCTTCATTTTGTTAACATTGATAAGGTTCATTACGCTTTACAGGCTTGTGACAAGAACCGTCACTGTGTTCTGCATGTTCTATAACAGCATGCAGTGTGCCATCGGCTGAATCCTCTGCGTCTGGGAACGATCTACAGTGAAGATAATCATACTCCATTTGATTCTATAAGGTAATCTGATTTAAATCATTAAACAGTTTGTTATTATTATAATCCCTCAGTGTTGTTAAATTCTTGAATCTTGGTCAGGTGTTGATTCAGTTTCTATACCAGCAGCACTGACATCAGCAAAGGCTGCCATGGAAACAACAGGTGTATATATTGTAGTAATGTGTTTATTCTAGTGCATTATCATTTCTATAGTAAAAACATTCACAGAGACTTGAATGGCAGACACACCACATAGTGTAAGGCTAATAATACACAGATTACAAATGTATTGGTATTTAACATGGGTTTGCCACCATGGAAGGGTCTGATGGACAGAAGAGTTTGCATTTTGCAGTTGGGACTGGGATTGATTGATTATTTATTTATTTATTTATCTATATATATATATATCTATATATATATATCTATATCTATCTATCTATCTATATATATATATATATATATATATATGTTTGTTTGTTTATTTGTGTGTGTGTGTGTGTGTGTGTGTGTGTGTGTGTGTGTGTCTTTGTGTGTGGCTTTAAGAGATAGTAAGATAATTTCAAAAAGGAGAGGCTGGTGAGTAAATGGCTGTATATGACAGATAAACACCAGTTTAACTAGAATCCCTTTACACCCACTCATTTACACATTTATCCAATCAGCCAAGCACAGTGCATAAAATCATGCAGCTACAGGTCAAGAGCTTCAGTTAACATGAGCTCTGTGGCTTATTCCATGGTATGGTTGTTGGTGCATCACTGGAGTTTACACAGAACTGTGTGAAAAACCAAAAAAAATTCAGAGTAAACTCGGCCAGATTAATTTGAGATTGAGCTGCCAGGAAGTATACAGAAACTCATGTAATTATTCTTTACAACTGTGGTGAGTAGGAAACCATCTCAGCATACACAAAACATGCAGTCTTAAGGTGGATGAGCTACAACAGCTAAATATTACATTGGGTTCCACTCTTGCCAGCCAAGAACAGGAACTGGAGGCTGTCATGGGACAGACTGAAGAGTAATAAATATATATATATATATATATATATATATATATATATATATATATATATATATATATATATATATATATATATATATATATATATATATTTTTTTTTTTTTTTTTTTTTTTTTTTTTTTTTTAATTACCTGAACTTTTTCTAGTCTTCAGAATCATGAAATTCTTGTTCTTAACTGACAGGAACCTGATGTCTGATGCTTTGAGATGCTTTTCTGCTCACTACGGTTGAAAAGAGTGCTTATTGAGTTACTATATCCTTCATGTCAGCTCAGACCTATCTGCTCATTTTCGTCTGATCTCTTATCAACAATTTGTTTCAGCCTGCAGCACCTCCGCTCACATGATGTTTTTTGTTTTTCACACCAGCCTGTGTAAACTCTAGAGGCTGTTAGATGGGAAATCCCAGGAGATCAGCAGTTTCTTGGCACCAACAAATGCCACAGTTAAATTCACAGAAATCACATTTTCCTCATTCTGATGATTGATGTGAATATTAACTGAAGCTCCTGGCCTGTATCTGCATGATTTTCTGCATTGTGCTGCTGCCACTTGATTGGCTGATAGGATATCTGCATAAATTAGCAGATGTACAGGTATTTTATATCATTAAATGTTTAGCATAAAAATTGCCATGTTGTTCATTACTAAAATGAAATAAAACACTTCGGGTTCTTGTGTTATGGAAAAAAAAAAACATCCATTTCAGACACCCTGTCCTGTTCTATGCCTTACTTCAAACACATGTCACTTGTCAAGAAACGCAGTGTATGAACATTTTTCATTGATTTTCGGGCTAAACCACGAACTTCTGCTGCTTCACCTTTTGACCTAGATTACTGTTTCGGGTTTGTTGGGTGAGATGTGGCTATAAACCATGTCATATTATTAATTATCTATATTGCCATTAAGTTAATATAAGTGATTTGTGTCTGTTTGTTTGTTTGATACTGAAAGAGACAGACTCTCCAAAAAAATGGATTTGGGCTCCATTAGCTGATTAGACATGAAATGACATTATCTGAACCTAACAGCAGTAATTTGAAGATGGATAACCCAGGATACCTCTATGGTGAGACCTTTTCTCTGTCAGTCATTTCCGTATAATAATATTCTACTCACAACCTCAGAGGTAAAGTTGTACAGAGTAACGCTTCCTGAAGTGAAGTATATATTCATATGAAAAGAAATGTTGCATCCACAAAGAAATAGTAGAGTTCGCTGTATTTATTTCCATATGCATTTTTACTCAGATGGAGCTTGACAAGCACCCCCGCAGTCGCACTGAATTCTAAGCAGACAAACGCTTTTTCCATCCAATGGTGATTAGAGCTCAGATTACCTCAGTGTGAAATGTGCTCTGCTAGTTGTAAAGAGAGGTACTTCATCAGTGTTTACGCATGTAGATTAATGTATTTCCTGTTTTGCTACTTCCCCAGGGGTGTGAGGAAACTAATCATGAGAGGTCTTGTGATTTCATTACACACAGAATACCGTGTCAACTGGCAAACCCGGTGCATAATAAAGGAAGCTAATGAAAAAGAGGAGCGAGTGCCCTGGCATTGAACCATTGCAATGGGAGAGAAGAACTTTGGAAAGAACCAAACAATGAGCCTTCTGCGTATTTTCAATAACGGAGAATGTCACATTTACATTTCATATTACAGTGTTAGAAAATTTTGGTCACTGCATGTGACAGCGGAAACAAGGGGCTGTATTGCATTCTGTACTAATACAGTCAGAGAGAACAGAAGTGTCAGGTAAAAATAAATTGCCAGAGTAGACAAATAGCACATCACATTCACAGTTAAAAAAAAATGACAACCTAAAGATTGAGGGATAATCTGAGAATTTTGAATTTTAGTACACTATGAAAATTAACCTATGTTATACTTCAGTTCTGAGTCTTCAGGGCTGAGAACTTTACACTTTCTCAGTAACATGACAAGCTACACTCACCTTCCACATTAATAGCATAAGAAGACCACATCAGGTTGCTCTCTTGTCAGCCAAGAACAGAAATCTAAGGCTATCATGGGCACAGACCTCTATGAAACAGGACAGTTATAGACTGGAAAAAGATCTTTTTTTTTTAAATCTCTGACTGCCCAGTTTCATGATAGCCTCAGGTTTCTGTTCTTTGATGACAGGATTGCAACCTGATGTGTCTTCTCCAGTTGTTTCTAGCTCATTCACATCAATGTTTAATTGAGATGCTTTTCTGCTCACCACAGTAGTCTAGAGTAATTATTTGAGTTACTCTTTCCTTCCTGGCATCTCAAACCTATCTGAGCATTTTCCTCTGACCTCTCTTATGGCATTTTCAACCAAAGGACTGTCCCTCACTCAATGTTTTTTTGTTTTTCACACCAGTCTGTGTAGACTCTAGAGACTGTTGTGAAAGTGAAAATCCCATGAGATCAGCAATCCAACAACAATCAAGCAAACAATCCAGCCATGCCGCAGTTAGAACTGCAGAGATCATACTTTTTCTTCAATATCATGTTTTATGTGAACTTTAACTGAAGCTCTTGACCTGTATCTACAAGGTTCTATAAATTGTGCTGCTTTAACATGATTGGCTGATTCAATAACTGCATAAAAGAGTGGGTGTAAAGCAAATAAAGTGGATGGACAGTGTTATTTATTTATGCCTTATTAACTGTATGCAGCGGGGCATTGAGAGAACAACTCTTCAGTTAACATGAATAAAAATAAAACTAAATTAAAATCTACAATTTTAAATTTAGCTTTTGTTACACAAAGAAACCAAATGAAGCTGCTGTAGTGTTCATTAGTAACTATAGTTTCATAATAAGCTATTATTTTTATATTCATATAAAAGTTCTGAATCATTCTGTAAAAATTAAAATTAAAGTTAAATTGCAACATGATGTGGGAAGCAGGATGCAGTGCATAAACTCTGTATGTGGTTTATTAGAGCACCTCCAGCAATCACAATTATTGTACATAACCTGGTTCAGAACACATGACTCAAGCCTTATCCATATTTAAGCAAAGGGGTAACAGGTGAGGTTCCAAACCAGGAAGTACAATGAAATTTGGAAAGACTTAAACAACAAACTCTGCAACAAAACATTAACACTAATGAGTATACACTATTCTGCTCTGACTGGTCTGAATCAAGCACTAACACAGTACAGGTGAACACACTCAGGTAAAACAAAAGGGGGAAACCATGATAGAAAGATGTAATCGTTGGCAATTTGCTATGGTAATAATAGATATAAGTGGAATAAAATACTTTTTTGATACAGTTATTGATTTTGATTGTTTTCCTGTTATAGCATCCTGTGTTATATTCTCTTTGTAATTGAGTATTTAATTAATATATATTGCTCACTAAAGCTCCTGTGCTATAGCTGTTGCTGTTTTCTAAGATAGAGTGTCATAATAATGCTGAGCATGTACCCCAAAGTTTCTTCCCCACCAGCTCCTATCTCCCACCACCCAGCTCCTATCTCATCCCAGATAATGCTCTATCATTTTTGGAAAGACAAAGATAGAGATCTGAAAAGCTTCACTGCCTAATTTCCTGTTCAGTACTGACACCTCTGATCATAATGTCCCTTATCACTCATCCTGTAGAATCTCATCTCCTACCCAAACAATACTGAAGATTTCCTTTGTCAGCAATCTAGAGATGAAAAGAGCACAAAAAAGGGGGGGAACCACAGAAACACATTTCCTTGATATTAAAATACAAAGACATGATAGTTGGCAGGCTAACCGGCATATGATTGAAGATGTGTGAGAACGGCGACTGCTTTGAGATTCGTTTTCCCATTATGCAGGTGTATTTATTCATGAAGCCGTCCAGGGTGTTGATTTCACAAGATGAAACCAAGTTCTTTTCTGCACTGATGGCTAAACGTTTGTGACAAGCCCATCAGCAGAAAGCCTCTGTAGCTCATCACCTGTGATACAATCTCAAAACACCAGTACTAGATCCCTCCATTAGCTTCAACGCAGACCAAAATAAAAGTACTGGCACTGTACTTCACTGGAAACGAGCTGAAATTGGTCATTACACACAATCGTTACAATTTTCTATTCCAACAGCTGCAGAGAATACTTCCTTTTTTAATCAGTAAATAACTCAGAGACAAATAGAAAACACAGTTACAAAAACACTTTTTTTTTGCATTCTGTCTCCAGATCTGAGCCTGTTATCTGATACGAAGAGGGAAGTTAAAGTACACAACCTTAAAAATATATATAAAAGAAAGCATGAATTGTTCTGCATGGAGTGTCCAAAATTCTCTGTTTGGGGTCTAAAAAAGTATCCTACACAGTTAGACATTACAGAAAGAGATTACAGAGAGATACAGAAGCTATTTGTCACCACATTTTAATTCTGTGGGTGCTGGTATTTTGACTGTATATATATATTTAGGCTCAAAATGCCACTCATTGCATGTTTTTAGTAATTTTTATACCAAAGCACAGATAAATTCTCGAATCAGAAGGTTCTGATTAATTGTCTATACCAGAAGCTCTGACAGCAGTCCCATCTATAATATAAACGATGCACTCAGTTTAATACATTGCAGTTTCTATAGTAACGGCTTATTTACAAGGATTTGTATGCCAGAAGCTCCACAGAATCTAAGGCTAATAATCACTAGATTTCAAAAAGTCTGTGTTGTTGTTGTTGTTTAACTATCTAATCATTGATATGCTGAAGTTTTGAAATAGGTGGCACGGTAGCTTAGTGGTTAGCACGTTCACCTCACACCTCCTCCCAAAGTCCAAAGACATGCTTCTAAGCTGATTGGAGTCTCTAAATTGCCCGTAGTGTGTGATTGCGTGAGTGAATGAGAGTGTGTGTGCCCTGCAATGGTTTTGCACTCCGTCCAGGGTGTATCCTGCCTTGATGCCCGATGATGCCTGAGATAGGCACAGGCTCCCCATGACCCGATGATTGATCGGATATGTGGTACAGACAATGGGGGAAAAAAACGTTTTGAAATATTAATCAGTAACAATCAGTAGGTTACCTGACACATGAAAGTCAGGACAGAGGAGTTTGTGCTTTCCAGTTTCTCAGCTACATGTTAAGCTGAGTCTCATTAACTTCAATAGAGAGAAAACAGGAGAGGCTGGTGAGGGAACAACCGTTTAGAGCTGATAACAGGCACACGCTTGTTGCAGATGTTTCACTTTACACATGTAACCATCAACAGTTAAAAAGTGTTTAGTTCATTCATAAATGTTAAAATATATATATTATATAAAATATATATATATATATATATATATATATATATATATATATATATATATATACATAGAGGGAAGTCAAAGTACACAACCTTAAAAAAAATATATGTTACTCATGCATTCATTTTTTCAATTGTTTTATTCATTCATCTTTCTTAACTGCTTTATCTTGGTCAGGATCCAGAATCTGGGCGTGAGGCAGGAATACAGCCTGAAGGGGGCATCAGGGCACACACTCATTCATACACTCAGGGGCTATTTAGCATAGCCAATCCACCTATAAGTATGTTTTTGTGAGTTGGGATTAAATGGGATGACAATGAGCACCTGTATATGAGAAGAACATGTAAAGCTCCACACAGACACTATAGCTGTGAGGCAGCAACACTATCTACTGTGATGCCCAATGTCACTTATCACATGATTTATTCATTTTCTATATCCATTATATTATATTTTAAATATGGCTGGCAATCATTCCAGAGTTGACTGTAGGTACTGTGTATGATATGTATGTAAATGTATATGATATCTGAGCCCAGTTCCTCTTAAGGTTTCCTCCTCATATAATCTCTGGGAGTTTTTCCTTGGCATCGTCGCATCAGGCTTGCTCATTAGGGATAAATGTAAGGGATGAATAGTAACTTAATTTTGAACTTTATCATTTTTTCTGTTTTTATACTTCTGTAAAGCTGCTTTCAGACAATGTCCATTGTTAAAAGCATTAAATTGAATTGAATTGAATGTATAATATATGGGTGCCCAAGCTGATATGCTACTTGCCCAGGCTTCTAAACTTATTACAAAGATGCACATGCATAACCTGCTCACGTACCATCAAGTCAGTTGTCTGGTTGATTTGACAGCTAAGTCATAACTAAGGCTTCTGAATAGGAAAATAAGGCGTCACTTCAGCTACTGCCCGACAGTCTATGAAATTTGATGGTGGTCAAGAAAGGGCCTCTGGAAGACTATTTGTTTTGGAAATTGTCTTCTGGTCTATTCTATCGAACAAAGGCAGTTGATTGCTTGGAGACAGAGACGTCCCTAGAGTAGGGAGCAATTATTGACTTTGCTAAGTCAACCTTTAATGTACAAATCACCGTACAAGCCCTGTCCTTGTCACCGAGCCTTTTCACTCTACAGCAGAGAGCATTCTGCTCATAGTCAAGTACACATTAATTCCTTTCAATCTTCACACTCAATTTATTCTGAAATGTCCCTGCCAATATGCTCAGGACTCAGATTAGATGAGGTGAATTGTAATGGAAAAAAAAATGTCAAAGAAAATGGGAGCTTAGTATTGTGAAGCATTTTTTATTCTCCCCCAAGGATATGCGTGGTCAACGCAGAAGTGTGCGCTAATGGATTAAATAAATGCACGCCATAGAGGCAGCATAATTGAAGACTTTAGATATCATTCTTCTAGGTGAAACATGGAATTTATGAATGCCATGCAATGAATTTTAAAGAATATTGTCTATTTAGTGTTTTTCTTACTGTTTATTTAAGAAGGACACTGCTGAGAAATCATTTTTGGATGTCTTTTTTTCACTCATACCTTTTGATTCCCATTTAAATGTAAGGATTTACAGTTATCATAGCATGGATGCATTGTTTATTCACAGTGCATTGTATATCCCTTGGCTTCTTGAAGCCAAGTCTGTATGTGCCGTATATTGATCATTAGTTTTTTGTATGAATACTTTTTTGAATAATTGTTGTGCATGGAAGAAAGAGGGTGAAGGTTTTTTTTAGTGGTGTGTGGGGGGGGGTGGGGGGGGTTGTAGCATGAACGTTGGGGGATGACCTATAATAATGAATAGATTAACCCCTCTCCTCAGTCTCATAATGGACTGGAGCCTGTGATCAAAGCCATCCATCAACGTTAGACACAGATTAGCCTCAGAAAGGCATATACGAGTGAAGCTTTGTACAGATTTTGGCAGCATGTCAAGAGGGCTCTATTATCAAAGTCTAGCACTGCACTCCTCTATTTTTATGACTAAATTACCCATGGCTAGAGATGGTGCTTTGGTGTGTTGCTGTGCCATAAGGTTCAGACCAGTACAACCCTGGCTGAAGGGAACTCAGAGAGCAGAGGTTTGGACGAGACTTTGTTTGTTTGCTTTTTTTCTCTTCGCAGAGATGATACATCACAGCTGATTTGAAGGTCTTTGTCATAGCAACACATGGAGCAGAAGGCTTGTGAAGAGCTGGATGGGAATTCTGATGAGACAACAGTGACACCCAATGGAAAGAAACGCTCCATTCAACAGGTGTGAAAGCAGAAAAAAAAAGTTTCATACAGAACATACTTGGATTGAATGAGAAAACAAACAGATATTCTTACAGCAACAAGAAATTACATAATCAATCAACAATGCATATTTGTCACTCGGAAGGAGATGGAATTAAAACAGCATGCTGTGATTCAAGACTGAAAATATAATTACAAGCACACTGATGACTGGTTTTGACATACCGCAGCCATTAACAGGTTGTTGTGAAGTACATTAATAATGCACGGGCAAATACTAGCACCCCTCCATAAGCTCTGTTTTATCATCGCAGTGCAGTAGCTTTCAACGCACCTGCCTTGCATGAATAATTAAGCCATTTTCCGCCTTGTGCCTTCATGTTCTGCTGCTCAAATCCTCGCTTTGTGTGTGTGTGTGTGTGTGTGTGTGTGTGTGTGTGTGTGTGTGTGTGTTTGCGTGTGTGCGTGCGTGTGTGTGTGTGTGTGTGTGTGCTTGACAGATTTTTGAAATGACCCATGCCACAGGTCAGCACAGTGCAGTCTGAAATGAAAAACAGCTCTTGTAACCCCATACACTCCTGCCATATGATTAAATATTCATCTGAAAGCATATTATTCAGTAACTAATATGAATTATTCAGTAACTATCATGAAACTAGCAAAATGGTGTGTAGTTACTTTTCTGTAAGATTGAGGAATGCAAGGGTCCTGGGAGTCTGAGGGGTTGTGCAGTGCTAAAGAAGAACCTACAAAAGGTGCATTCAATACGGAGGTTATGTAGAAAACATGCACATCAATCAAATGATTTAAATATATTGCATGCAACGAATTTGCCACTACAGACTGCTTTATGAGATTGCCGAAGACTCCCAGATGATGATGTGCATGTGTGTGTGTGTGTGTGTGCGTGTGTGCGTGTGCGCCTGTTTGTTTTCTCTGAAGTTCAATATTTACTCATCCTTAGACTTTCTGGCAAATTTCAAAAGGGTGTAATTATCTGACATTTTCTCTACAGATCAAAAGAGGTGGCGAGAGTTAATCACCGTGTGGTGTCATAAGCTGAAGCAAATCTGGACTCAGACGGGGGAAAAAGCACGAGGAGAGATCAACGCCAATAATACATGTCTCAGATTCTCAAATATCAACCATCTGCTGCGTTGGACAAGAGATGTAGTGATGGTTGCTTTCACTTCATGAAGTTCGGAGACACGATTGCTCTGGATGCCTGCTGAGAAGTAAATTAACGACATATCGGCTCACTAAAGCACTGAAACCCACTGCTGGCATTAAAGACTGTCTGTGATGCTGACTAATATGTCATTCGATGTAGATCAAAAGGGACAAAACAAAATCTTACAGAAATTTATTTAAATACTGTCTCTGTATTACATACCCTCTGTATTACACACCTCCAGATCCTCCCACACAGGAGAGCCCACCTACGCAGCAGGAACTGGAGAATTTCACTGTGTTTGTGTTCTGAGCAATGAGATTACTCATCCTCCATCAGCATCACGCTTTCTCCAAGACTAGTCGAGACCTGAAAGAAAATGCATGAGTAGGCGTGTACTATACGAGGGTGCTTATTAACAGCAACAATCTAATGTGCTTTTTAAAAGTTCCTTAAAAGGAATAATGGTTAGGGAAGGTAAGGCTGGATAGTAAGGATGACAACTTTAAAGATGCATTTGCTCAGATTTTGTTTATTCAAGCAGGTCAAAAATGTACAAAAAAGGTTTTGTAAGCATAGCATTTTTGGTATGCCATTCAGTACAACACAGTAAAAATTTGTGCTCATTCATTCATTTATTCATTATCCTGGTCAAGGGAGGAATGGGACTCCATTAAATAAAGCTACACGCCCTCACATAAGGGATCCAGAGCCTATGGAGCATTTAGCACATCTAAGCAACATGCTACACATTCATCAAGCATATTCAGAAGATATATAATACCACTCTGAAGGTCAAACATATAAATACATGGATAAATATCATTGAGGTTGGTCAGTCTGGCTTCACTGTGAAGCAACTACCCTGACCCTGCCTCCCAGTTAGTAATCACATTCTACACAATTCCCATTGTGAGTTCTCAGTTCTTTTATGCTGTTTCAGGGTCACTAGAGTCCACACTGCTGTGTGTGGAGATGCTGGTGGAATTCTGATATGTGAGCCATTGACGTCTCTGAGTGCATCTGCGCAGACTCTCCAGAGACTGTTGGAAGGATCGGTGTGCTCTGTCCTCATCCAAAGTCCCCTCCTCATCCACATCCTCAGCTATCTTACTGCAGATGAAGCGGGCCTTGTGATGGCGCCCAGAACGGCCATTCTCACACTCCAAGGCCCTCAGAGCTCCCACAGGCTGAGGGAACTCCTCCATGGCCAGAACTACAAGGTGAGTAGGCAAAGCATTGAGCTGGGTCATCTCCAGTGAGGCCATTGATCCTGGGTTGGTGGACTGTAAAACTTTGCAGATTTTTCCTCACTAGGTGCTGAGGTATTGCAGAAACTCCAGAAGGTCTGCCAAAAAGTTGGTTCTTTTCTACTCCTTGGATGCTCGGAGGTCTTCAAATCATTGGATGCAGAAGAAACCAGTGAGATTCAGTCCTCGTTGTTCAGTCTCTGTCTTGAATGTGTGTAACCAGCAGCCCTAGAGAAGCTTTATATAGACCAGCACTTCCCACTCACTTCTCCCTCAGTGTCTGATCTCCCCTCCAGCTCCTCCTTCCTCGCTGCACTCTCACGCTTCCGATTTCCATCCCGATCCTCCGGAATGTCCCTCGCCCCTCCCCGGAAGCTGAACATCATGTGGTGTGAAGCTGACAGGGGGCGGAGAGGGAATATTAATTTTCTTCTGGCACTCAGGGATCCCAAAAAGAGAGATAATGCTCAGATCATGAAGAATTCGAGAAGATACATGACAGCAAATGATCCCTTAAGGCATTGTGAATATATGTTCACGTATAGCTCTGTCAGATGCTGAGGAAGAGCTGTGGCATGAGATTGCGTGGGTGTAACGGCTGAGCTGACGTTCCAGATCTATTTCAGAACCACAGATGGCCTTTGACTGCAGGGAAGAGCAGGAGGGAGAGAGAGAGAGACTCTTATACATATTTCCCAAGCATTATTACGTTTTTTTGGATATTGCGCAGTCATAAAAACAGTTAGAATGCACCAGGGATTGTACTAATTGTGTCAGTTTCAGGTATTAGTCATTAGGAGGCAACAATATCACTGTGTGAATGAATATATAATGAATATTGTGTCACAACAATGATAAAAATGGACTAAATAGAGCATAGATTTCATATTTGCATTTTACTTCTGTTTCATGCAATTTCTTAAACTAAAAAGATTATTCATCTGAGTTCTAATTCTTGAGTAATAAAGAGTAGAGTGTATTAGTTTTGGAAACAAGACTATAATCTGTAGGTAATGGACTGCCACAATTAAAGTCATATCCTGTGCAAATCAAAAGGCTAAAAGCTCAGTTAATCTACACTCTAGGGTTCTTGTGTAGGAAGTAAAGTTCAGTGTGTTAAAGTGTAGAACTTTAAATGGTTCTATCACTTGCTTCATATATGGAAATCTAAGTGATTTTTCTAGAATAATCCAAATTAGATAGTACTTTCTAGAATAATGTAGAACTTTGTTGTTGTTGTTTTTGTTGTTTACAAATGTAGACAAGAAAATTCAGCAAATTCAAACAGTATAAATATATTTAGAAGAAAAAACCATCCACTTTTATTTATTCATTCATTGTCTACCGCTTATCCGATCTATTCTCAGGTCACGGGGAGCCTGTGCCTATCTCAGGCGTCATTGGGCATCAAGGCAGGATACACCCAGGACAGAGTGCCAACCCATCGCAGGGCACACACACACTCTCATTCACTCACGCAATCACACACTACGGACAATTTAGAGACGCCAATCAACCTACAATGCACGTCTTTGGACTGGGGGAGGAAACCGGAGTACCCGGAGGAAACCCCCCGAGGCACGGGGAGAACATGCAAACTTCACACACACGGCGGAGGCGGGAATCGAACCCCCAACCCTGGAGATGTGACGCAAACGTGCTAAACGTGCTAACCAAAGCATGAGCATTCAGTTACGCATATATTTAAAAGCTGATTTCAGCTATTGAAAGCTCACTAACCCTTTGAACAACAGTTCTGAGGAGAACATTTTTAATTTCTATAAAATTCCAACTTACTGCTTCAAAATCTTGGTGTCACTATTACAGATGAATGGCCACTTATTACAATATTTAACACACATCAGATTTATTTGTTATACAATACAGCATTATAATATACACTCGCTGCATTTTTTCCCAATGTGAGTCACAAACATTTAATATTTCCATTGTATTCTGAATATCCCATGTTTTTATGCTCTGTAGTTTTACATGTAATAGATATAATCCAGAATCCAGGTAGGCTCCTGTTAGAATAGGCATAAATAAGACAACTGAAATAAATCACTCTCCGTCCTTAAATTAAACCACTAATTGCGGAGGATCAGGTTCAGATGTAGGTCAGCATTAAAGCCAGAAAGCTGACATTAGAGCATTTGTTATGTTAATGATAATCTGCAAAGCTTTTTTCTTAAGAGGTAGTCTAAAAATCATTACACTCAGCTCAGCCCACAGCCAGCTTCAGGTATTTAAACTTTGCACTGTAGCTGCTATTGACTATTTCACAGCTGGAACTAATTTCTCAAATGACCTTCTTAATTCTTAATGCTTTCAACTCAGCACATATTAAACTCAAGAAACCTTCAATTGTACACATAAAGCTCAAATTTACCCTTATATTTAAAACTCTAAACTCTTAAAGAAAATAGTAGTTCAGTACTTATGCATTCTAATTAGAATAGTTTCTTTCTGGACAAGATATGAAATATTATTTATATCACAGGAATGCTAATTTTTCAGGTAGAGCCTGATTGGTGATTGTCAATTTCTGAAAGTAGATACAGAAGTACAGAAGTAACTTACGGTGCCCCACAAGGTGCTGTACTGAAGCCATTGTTATTTCCATTACATTTCTTTCCTTTAGGAGCATTTATCCTCAAACATGGCATTCACTGCTATGCTGATGAAACACAGCTATATGCATCATCCAAACCAAATGACAAACACCATCCAGAGTGGCTTGTTTGCATAAGCAAGCTTCTTCTCCTACTGCATGCTATTTGTACAGAGTGCTGCAGGGATGACATTTTTGTAGGCCAACTCAGAAGTTAGCATCTCCCTGGTTCCCTTGACAAAAAGCTAATAGGATTTTTTCCCATTAGCTTTTGGATTTTTGGATTTTTGCAGAAAATAAGCTTTGTTTGTAATTTGTAAAGATTTGGTTCATTACAATAATCTTTACAAATGAACACAACTTTTATGAATTCTGAAATCTAAATACAATCACCAGACATTAAAAGCTAAAGTAAACAAACTGCACTAAGGTCACATGACTTTCATGTCACTACTACTAACGGCTCTTTTCATCTTTATTTAAAAACACGTTCCCTGATAACGATCCACTGTGCTCTTTTTGGGCATGAAGCTGAATGAATAAAAAGAGTTTTTCTGTTTGTTGTGATGACATTTAATGTCCCTGACAGTCTCTGCAGTCCCATTTTGGTAAAAGTCCCATTTACCAACTGCCTTTTTCAAGCAATGTAAAAGCTTAAAAAATCACAATTGGGTGATGTATTACCCAATGTATTAGTGATGTATTTTATGTCAGAGAATAAAACATGAAAATATTTTGAGCTTGTGTTAACCACAGACCTTATTTCAGACTCTTAATCAAAAACCCATTCAAAAAACCCATTGACTTCAGGACGAGGGAACCGAAGTGCAAAAAAATTATTTGACATTGTACTATAGCTGCTAGAAACCAGCTGCCCAATATGTTATATCTTGATTCATTCTA
Organism: Hemibagrus guttatus; assembly: GCA_033459395.1. Lineage (NCBI taxonomy): Eukaryota > Metazoa > Chordata > Actinopteri > Siluriformes > Bagridae > Hemibagrus > Hemibagrus guttatus. The sequence goes on along the minus strand of JAUCMX010000026.1, from coordinate 8,316,576 downwards.
ACTGGTTTAAGTGCAAATATGTCCCGAATACACTGACATCACATAATACAGGTCTTGCTTTCCTTGATCTATAAAATATTCACTAAATATTTCCCGATTTCTTTCTACTGTATGTTTCAGTAAGAATTAACTCAATGTAAAGCAGAAAAGCTGCAGCCAAAACCTGTACAAGAACAAGAAACTCTGATGATATCAGCCCTAATTAATCAACACTGCATTGGCTTCTGCTACTGATCTACATAGCTTTAAGTGCCCTAGAGTATCAGAAAAAAACATGCTGAACTTAATCATGCTTTCTGTCAGTACCCAGCATTGTGAAAACCTCAGTATAGGGAAACTTTTTTCTCCTGCAAAACCCCCAGCTATGTGTCCTAGTTTTCATTTTTAGTACTATAAGCGGAAAACGTACCGGTTCTTTTAGATTAAAAAAAAGGTGTGTATCTGTGGCTTTATGAGCATAGAAAATGAAGGTGCTAGTGAAACGGTTAAGATGTCATTGCACATCACTCTTAGAGCAGAGACGAGCTAATGTCTCAGGGTGATCTCATGCCTGTGCTCCCTTCTGGCTTCCCTTTGTAGTTAAAACTAGGCTTAGCAACATCTCAGCTGCATTAAGATCAACAGATAGACCATATGCCACATACTGTGCAATCCAGTGAACAAATTAAGGAGAACCCTTTAAATAAATGGTACAGATTTTTTTTCATTTTAGATTTTTGCTACACATGATACACATGTTCTCCTGATACTCAAGATGCCTCAAGATCATTTCTGCTCTCTGGATCTACATCAGCACTTGTAAGGCAGCTGCATGTGCCATCCATCCTACTGATACTCACTGATCATTATCACACCCCTTTTAAACTCCTGCCATTTTATGATTTGTAATTACATTCACATTTAGCTTTACTGCTGATTCCCTGCATGAAACCATTCAATTTCCATGATCTTATATTCACTTATCATTCTATCGCCTGCAGTTTTAAACAGTTTTATGTTTTCTGAAAGACTTTCTGCTAGACTTGGAGCACCTTGTAACTAGCTATAAGCAAGCTTTATATACATACATGTTCTGAATGTCGACAAATTCTGTAGGTTGCTTTTATATATGTACAGTGGTGTGAAAAAGTGTTGGCCCCCTTCCTGATTTCTTATTTTTTTGCATGTTTGTCACACTTTAATGTTTCAGATAATCAAACACATTTAAATATTAGTCAAAGATAACACAAGTAAACACATCATGCAGTTTTTAAATGAAGGTTTTTATTATTAAGGGAAAACAAAATCCAAAACTACATGGCCCTGTGTGAAAAAGTGTTTGCCCCCTAAGCCTAATAACTGGTTGGGCCACCCTTAGCAGCAACAACTGCAATCAAGCGTTTTCGATAACTTGCAATGAGTCTGTTACAGCGCTGTGGAGGAATTTTGGCCCACTCATCTTTGCAGAATTGTTGTAATTCAGCCACATTGGAGGGTTTTCAAGCATGAGCCACCTTTTTAAGGTCATGCCACAGCATCTCAATCGGATTGAGGTCAGGTCTTTGACTAGGCCACTCCAAAGTCTTCATTTTGTTTTTCTTCAGCCATTCAGAGGTGGACTTGCTGGTGTGTTTTGGATCATTGTCCTGCTGCATAACCCAAGTTCGCTTCAGCTTGAGGTCACAAACAGATGGCCGGACATTCTCCTTCAGGATTTTTTGGTAGACAGCAGAATTCATGGTTCCATTTATCACAGCAAGTCTTCCAGGTCCTGAAGCAGCAAAACAGCCCCAGAGCATCACACTACCACCACCATATTTTACTGTTGGTATGATGTTCTTTTTCTGAAATGCGGTGTTACTTTTACGCCAAACGTAATGGGATACAGACCTTCCAAAAAGTTCAGTTTGTGTCTTGTCAGTCCACAGAGTATTTTCCCAAAAGTCTTGGGGATCATCAAGATGTTTTCTGGCAAAACTGAGACAAGCCTTTATGTTCTTTTTGCTCAGCAGCGGTTTTCATCTTGGAACTCTGCCATGCAAACCATTTTTGCCCAGTCTCTTTCTTATGGTGGAGTCATGAACACTCACCTTAACTGAGGCAAGTGAGGCCTGCAGTTCTTTGGATGTTGTTGTGGGGTCTTTTGTGATCTCCTGGATGTCGCTGCGCTCTTGGGGTAATTTTGGTCGGCCGGCCACTCCTGGGAAGGTTCTCTACTGTTCCATGTTTTTGCCATTTGTAGATAATGGCTCTCACTGTGGTTTGCAGCAGTCCCAAAGCTTTAGAAATGGCTTTATAACCTTTTCCGGACTGATAGATCGGTAGGTTTGTGACCTCAAGCTGAAGCAAACTTGGGTTCTGCAGCAGGACAATGATCCAAAACACACCAGCAAGTCCACCTTTGAATGGCTGAAGAAAACAAAATGAAGACTTTGGAGTGGCCTAGTCAAAGTCCTGACCTCAATCCGATTGAGAAAACCCTCCAATGAATTACAACAATTCTGCAAAGATGAGTGGGCCAAAATTCCTCCACAGCGCTGTAACAGACTCATTGCAAGTTATCGAAAATGCTTGATTGCAGTTGTTGCTGCTAAGGTTGGCCCAACCAGTTATAAGGCAAATACTTTTTCACACAGGGGCATGTAGTTTTTCACATGGCCATGTAGGCCAACACTTTTTCACACCACTGTACATATATATATATATATATATAAATAGAATATAGTTCATTTTTTTCCCTAGAATATAATGTTTATGTTGCATAAGGTTGTTCAACAAAAACAGCCCATGTTGTATTGGTATTGCTGTAAATAATATGCAACAATATAAACATATCAGTTCTATAACTAGATAAACCGCATGATTTATAAATGGGAAGTGCACTGCTTTATTGTTCTGTAATGAAATCAGTTCACTGGGACACTTGGATATTGGACATTTGGGGAAAATAGGCAAGAAAAGATAAAGAAAATGTTCTATAAGAAATAGTGATACTGTATGTTTTCAATTTCAAGGATGATAAAAGGATTTTATTTCACAATATATTTTAAGACAAATGAAAACAAACGTCAAACCTATTTTTGAAGGTTGAAATCACCACGCACCTCAGGCTGTCCTGTAAATCAAAATATTTTAACTCAATAAACTGGAGAACTTTTGATCCTGGTTACAGCTCTGACAACAATCCTCATCATATCTGAGAGCTGTCTACTCTGCTTCAACCAAATCCCTTTCAGTCTCACTCACTTCCTACTGTAATCCCTGTATTTATGCTGATCAGAGAAGACTGGCTTTTTCTAGATTTTCTTAAGGACTTTTCCTTGGCATTGCTTCCATTGCTCTGCTCTCTGTTCAGAATGTAGACCTGCTTCGTGTTTGTGGTTATGAAAAACAGCATATGAATGATCCGAAATGTTTATTTGAAATACAAAGCTGTGAAACCTTTGCATGCTTTCTGTCCTGAGTGACCCCTGTACTATTCTTCCCTCTTGTAACATAACTGATTCAGATCATCAAGGGCTCGTTAATTAGCTAATGAGTTGAATCGGAGAAAGCATGCACTGCTATGACCATCTTGGAGCTGATTTTGGCACCTTTGCCATGCCATCTGCTCTCCTCTAGTACACAGGTCCATCTCTCATTAGTTTACCAAGCAGAAAGACACAAGCATGCTAGTCAACCGGAATATCTTTGGACAATCATATCAATGTATTTCTAATGTCAGTTCTGAGATTATATGTAGGCTATATACCAAATAATCATAATGCTACATCCACTAATAGAATAAAAAGAATTAATAAAGTGGCATGTCATTCCTAATTATTATGAAAATCATACAGTATTTATTGGTTATTCATTAGCATTAAAGGCAGCTCCTTAAACCAAAGAGTAGACCAGAGATTATTAATTGTACAAGATTTGTATGAATAAGCAGTTATTGTTACCAAAGAGATGTTTGCATTACTGCAGAAAAGGTCAGAAGAACAAACAAGGCATTGTATTTTGAAATGGATGCCTATCCTATCCATTATCCACACACAGCTTCTGATTTGCATAAATTTATCATATTCATTCATTTGTATGAAGATATACAGTACATAGAGACTGGTGATGAAGCTGAAGATGAAAAACAGAAAAATTGTCTATTTAAGGTGTTGGGCCACCAACCTCCTTTGCGTGTGTCTTAGTACAGATTCTACTAGAAGTCTCTGAAACAGTATTAAAAAGATGAACTGTATTAAAGTTTTGACCCATATTCTCTCAGCTGGTGTTTTCATAATGATGATGGTGGTAGTGGAGAGCACTTTGAACACATTGGTCCAAATTCCCCTGAATGTGTTCAACTGTTTTAAGATCCGGTGACCATGAAAGCCATAGCGTACGATTTACATCATTTTCATCATGAAGATTCACATTAGGGGCGGCACGGTGGCTTAGTGATTAGCACGCTCACCTCACACCTCGAGTCTCACTCCCGCTCACTGTGTGTGTGGAGTTTGCATGTTCTTCCCGTGCTTGGTGGGTTTCCTCCGAGTGCTCCGGTTTCCTTCCACAGTCCAAACACATGCCTCTAGGCTGATTGGAGTCTCTAAATTGTCCGTAGTGTGTGTGTGTGTGTGTGTGTGTGTGTGTGTGTGTGTGTGCGTGCGTGCACCCTGCGATGGCTTGGCACTCCGTCCAGGGTGTATCCTGCCTTGATGCCCAATGACACCTGAGATAGGCACAGGCTCCCTGTGACCCGATAAAAGATCGGATAAGCGGTGCAGACAATTTGGATACAAGTTTTTCATCATAGGATAAATGTAAATGGGAGTTCAATGGAATATGGCTAACATGGGCGATGGTAGCTTCAGTGGTTAAAGCTCTGGGTCATTGACCAGAAGCTCAGGGTTCTCAGGGCACTCTGACCCCAACCCCCAAGGATGGGATATGTGAAGAAAGAATTTCGCTGTGCAGTAATGTATATGTGACAGATGAAAACAACTTAACTTTATATACTGCATATTAAGAATAACAAAGCTCCTACAAGACAGCAATATAGAATTACAGATTAGTAGGCTGGAAGTTAATGTTGGGTGCTGTAGAGATAGAATAACTTTATGTACTCAGTGATGCAATACCACTGGAAAGAAAGCAACTCACAGCAAATCTGTGCAGTCACAGAGGGAAAGATGCATGTAGTAGAATAGCTCAGTCATGTGTCAGCTTAATCAAATGGCTAAACCCAAGAGTACATGTCTTTTAAAGACCAAAAGCTTGTGCAAAGTCATTTTTGTTTTAGATGTTTGGCAACTATTAAGCCACTTAACACCAAACACTGCCATTTTTAAAAGAATAGAAATCCAATCTAAATCAAATTAAACTGCTAATTCATGATGTGCCACATGTACAGCGGTGTCGCTAGACCCTTTAAGACCCATCTAGATCTAATTTACTTTGTACAGATTCGGTCGATAGCATTAGTTTGTGAACTGCTGAAAGAATGCTTGCTAATCTCTAATTCGCCATTCTGATAGAAACAATGGGATTTAGGCCTCATCAGTGAACGTTTTTTTAAGTGATTTGTTCATTTAGGAGGCTAGTCAGTTATTAATATTGTTAGAAATTGATTAAATTTTAAGTTTATGTTGTCAAAATAAACAACAAACAACATTTACAACATAACATGTACAACAAAATAAAATGTAAAATTGAACTAATGGAATAACTGGCATACTTACATTAATGTTTGTTACATAATATGACACACATAGACACTGATCAGGCATAACATTATGACTACCTGCCTAATCTTGTGTTGGACCCCCTTTTGCTGCCAAAACAGCCCTGACCCGTCATGCACTGTGTATTCTGACACCTTTCTATCAGAACCAGCAATAACTTCTTCAGCAATTTGAGCAACAGTAGCTCGTCTGTTTGATCAGACCACACGGGCCAGCCTTCACTCCCCTACATCGTCTTGGTCGCCCATGACCCTGTTGCCGCTTCACCACTGTTCCTTCCTTGGACCACTTTTGATAGATACTGACCACTGCAGACCAGGAACACCCCACAAGAGCTGCAGTTTTGGAGATACTCTGATCCAGTCGTCTAGCCATCACAATTTGGCCCTTGTCAAACTCAAATCCTTACACTTGCCCATTTTTCCTGCTTCTAACACATCAACTTTGAGGACAAAATATTTACTTGCTGCTTAATATATCCCACCCACTAACAGATGCCATGATGAGGAGATAATCACTGTTATTCACTTCACCTCTCAGTGTTCAGAATGTTATGGCTGATCGGTGTACATACTGTATATATACCCTAAAGTCACCAGAATTGCATTGGTGATGTTTCTACAAAACATGGGCATACCCCAGGACCCCCTTAGAAATATTTAAGCACTTTTGCAAAATTCTTCGGGACCCTGTACGCCAGTAGTGATCAAATTGGGTCAGTGTGGGTTTCCTCCAGATTCTCTAGTTTCCCTCTGCCTCCCAAAAACAAGCTGCTAAGTATGTGTGTATCATTAAAGTGTATTCTTGCCTCGTGCATCAGGATAGAAATGATTAATCATAGGGTAAATGTGGCCCTTTTTAAAAGGACAAGTGGACCTATACTGGTACAGCAAAACATCCTCCACAGCATAACAGAACTAGAGTTATTCCTTTAATTTGTCATTAATCTGTAAATATCGATAATAATGCTGACCCTAGTATTGTTTTTTGAATTAAATTAGTTACTGTTAATGCAATGCAATATCCTTAGAAAAAAACTCAGAAGCCAGTTATATTGCACCGCAAACCTGAACAGGATAAAAACAGCTGCTAAAAAACCCTCCCTAAATTACAACCTTCTTTTAGCGAACTAGTGCTAAAAGAACACCTTTCTTCCAGCTACTTCAGTGCACAGACACCTTACTAAATCAGTGCTTAGTTACCCTTTGTCAGATAATACAGCTTGCAATTGCTTGTTTAGCCAGCGAGGATGCTTTCTATTCTCGTTTAATGAATTGGAACACACTCTTTTTAGTGTTTTTTCTTCTCAACATACCTTTGGTGATCGTCGCCAGCGAGTTTCATTCTAACTTCATCAGTCCACAGCACTTTTCTCTAAATTGCCTCCGACTTATCTACAAGGTGTCCCAAAAATCTTCATGAATAGGGCAAATTAATACACACATCATATATATAGAATTCCATGTAAAGTCACATTATAAACAAAAAAGGGAGGGGATAATTTCCCCTGTATAAGGGGACTGTGGATGAGCTGCTGAAAGTTCCACATTTAGGTTTACAGCATTTAGCAGACACCCTTAACCCAGAACAAATTATATTTATCATACAGTTCAGGGCACAGGAGTGGCAGCTTGGTGCTCCTGGGATTAAAAAACACAACCTTCCGATCAGTAGTCCAACACCTTCACCACTAAGCTAACACTTCCCTACTGCATTTAACAGATCTTTACTTTTCTCAGGAGATCTGATGACTCTTCCATGCAGAGTACAGTAGACCAATGCATTATTATCCCTGTTAGAGCTAAAGCTTCCTGCAGGTCCTTGAAGACATTTTTAGCTTTACATTTCTGACTAACACACAGTTCTACCTCAAACTTGGTCTTACAAATCTTTCCTTAAATTCCACATTACTTCTTAACTGCCATTTCATACTGCATTTTGAACAGCAGACTTTTTTAGCTTTTTTATAGCATGCTTTGTAGGTATCAATTAGCTTCAATTAGGTTCTCAGTCAGCTGGAACCCACAATCGTTGAGTGCTAGCACAAGGTGCAGGTCAAAAATGTATGCTCTGGAATTGTTGTACTTCATCTGAATAACAAGTCCTAACAAGCCAATTAAGGCCTAAAAAGTTAATTAAGTTCGAGACTTTACAGCTGGAAGAGTGTCTAAACTTTTGCACATGCCTAAAATATTTAAGTTAATCAAATAGAAAAGTAAATGTGCATTATTATAACTTGCAGGAAAATGTTAGTTTTTAGTAATAGTTTTGTTTATTTGTCTTCGATTTAAAAAAAATAAATAAATAAAAAAAAATAAAATCAGTAAAGCATGTTTAGCCAGGGCTGCACAAATCTTGTGCATACATACAAGTGTAGTTTTCTATGAAATCAGGTAACTATTCTTCTTCAAATCTTCACAAGAAAAATGGTCTTAAAATCATACACTGTTCAGTTGAATTCATAAAATGCAGCTTATCAACCCTGCATTTTTAATTTAGATGTTTAAAATGCTTAAGACATATAATTAAGTTTATTTCAGCAAAGTCATGACTAGGCTTTAAGATTTTCAACAATGACACTTTTTTTTATTAAGGAACACAAGACTCATACCAAGCAACAAAGCAATTTAGTTTATATCTGCAAGTTTGACATTGACATCACGGTCATGTTCTGTTCTCAGTCTCCTGAACTAAAGCCAAATCCATTTAATTACACACTGAACTCAGACCTCAACCATAACTCATCCTCATACAACCAATGTCATCAATACAGCATTACCTGTTTGAGACAAGTGGAAATCGAACCATAACTGTGCCCTTAGCTCACCAAGTCCTCACCACGCTGCATGAGTAACATGGTCATCATTATGCCCTAGTTACAATTAAGCAATGATTAAAAATGCAGTGACACCAATTGAGTGTAATGCAAATGCATTCTGTGTTGTTGTTTTTTTATAGGAGGTCTTACAGAAACACTCATGTGGTACTGACATACTCTAGGGGTGAATGAAATTAATTAACATATCTTAAATGCACCAATGAATCAGTCATCAGATTAAATCATACCAAAAAAAGGTGATGTTAAGACCCATATTTTAAAAAGGATGAGAAATGTAAGTGCTATTGAAATACGACTTGTATTTAAAAAAAAAAAAATCCCCTGATTGATATACACCGTGAACAACTACAGATGCCAACTGCACCTGCAACACATTTAAAATAAACACTAATTAAAAATGTGACTCGTGTCATCAACACTTAAAGGTGCAGTAGGGAAATTTGCCATATTTCTGCCATATATTTTGAAATTTATTCAGATGACTAGACACAAAATAAATCATACAATTTCAAAAATCTAAGATTCCCAATATTACCATATGCAACTAGGTCATTTCTTTATTTGTCTTTAACGTCTGTTGTATTTTTCCGGCCCAGAAACGAGCTCAAGCTAGTGCAAGCTCCGCTATTCCCAGGATTGTTAATGTTTGAAATGCAATTACAATGCTCCTCACAGAAGAAAGCTTTAAAAATTACAAACTGCTCCTTTAACTCATCAGAGTGAAATCTGTTCAAGACCAGCAGCGAAGAGTAAACTAATCCGCTCTAGAATACGAATTTAATACCAGATTAAACCTGTTTATGTTTCTGAATGCGTTCATGTGCTGAAGAGTAAAAGGTTGTTACAGGTACAATCATTCTGTAATCCTGTTCAATTAGTAAAGCCAAGTAGAAATGTTTCTCAACAAATTCAGTCGATTTATTTTTTGTTAGCAATGACACTGAAGTGCTTGTGTCGCCTCTTTAGAACTAAAATAAATGCAAAAACCTGAAAGACTCAAGCTAGCCAAAAGAAGCAATCCTATTAGTCGCAGTGAAGCAGGAATCGACCTTGAGTCTCCAGCAGTGGAAGGAAAATAATTTTTATGGAATTTTTGTTTGGTCCACCAATCTTCTCCTGTCTGAAGTCTGCCCATCCTGCCTCGTTTACTGCGGAGATCTTCTTAGCCTTGCTTCTGCTTCTTCAGGTAACGTGCACGCTGAGACAGGCCCATGTTCATGATATACATGTTGAGCAGTCGTGCAGGAAGCAGAGAGGTGGTCACCCATCCCTGTAGAGATTAGAAAACAATGCTAGCTTGAACTTCAAGATTCGGGACTTCTTAGCATATTCGCATGGATGCTACAGCAGAAAATGAAAAAGAAATATTGACAAATAGAATAAAGACAGTGTTAAAAAAAAATTAATAAATAAACTTTTACACAACCTTACACAGAGAGGCTGTGCTACAAAATAGGAGCAAAATAAAGCATGAATATATGAAATATAAAAGCTCTGGTTCATACATAAATCAGTGGACATACAGTAAAAGTAGTCTTGTTCAAAGTATTGTGCAACATGTATTCTGCAGAGGGCAGAAAGAATGTGCACACATTATCCATCCACGAATCAAAACAGTGAGCCGAAACATCCTGAACTTTAACACTTCCTACCTTATAATCTTATAAGGCTATCGATTTGTATAACCCTGTACAGCAGGGTTCAGTCCATTGAGGGCACCTTCAAAAGACACTGAACTCGAGACGGTGAGCTTGTGAAGTTCAGGTTAGGTTCTCACCATGATGGCATGGGGCAGGTAGCCATTCGTTTGACTCTGAAGACCCACGGTGCTCAGCTGCGACGAGACGTAGCACTCTGGAGTGGGAATGTCTAGAGTTGCTCGCTTGATCTTACTCAGCTTGGTTGTCACGTAGAAGGGCAACACGCTCTAGATGTGAGTGAACATTATAGGTTAATAACCAAAAAAAATCATCCCTTGCATTAATTTTCTGGGGGATTTTCCTGCTTCTGGTCATCAATTTGATCAAAATCTCCCCCCACCAGTCAGTTCTCTCCATTGTATGACTGGGAAGGGTAAAAACCAACATGTGAAACTAATCTGCTGATCATGCTGTCTCACAGGGCAGCTAACACACTCCGATTAAAGCACTAGCTACACTCTTTTGCATCCTGATCTCACACGACACCTATGATAAGCTAGTGTATGATTAAGTTTGATTGACAGGGAAGATTGAGTAAGTCCCTCCCACCCAGAGAGCCCGAATTTGCTTCTTTTACATTAAAGGAACACTTCTCTATTCCCACCTGTTTATTTATTTGCATTTTTTTGTCTTACTTGGATGATAACGCCCTTGCTTCTATACTCCGCATCCAGTCCACGAGAGAAGAAATCCACAAAAGCCTGAAGAAAAATAGTAGAAAGCATTAAACATATATTTAAATGATTCCAAAATGAAAAGACCAGACAAATTTCTTTCAATTGTTTAACAAAGATTCCCACTCAAATATTGTGAATCCCAAAGATTAAAATGTGTGAGAAAGAATGCAAGTAAGGCTTTCTTGTAGCTGTGCAAAACAAGCTAAAGGAAATTAGTGCTCGTGTGACTCGGGAGCTCTGAGAGAATGTGAAAAAGAGAGACTTAATGAACAGAAGAGACACAAAATCTTTAAAACTCAAGACTTGCACAATAAGCTGTAAAGTCCTGTCCGTTATGGGTTATTTTTCTTTTTGTCCCTTGTTCATTTCCTTACTCCATCCATCGGCAGTAAATCCCAGTGTTCAGTAGACTTGACGAGTGCAGGTGACAAACTGCTGCTGTGCGCTGCTCTGCGAGAGAGAGAGCATTTGTCCACAAAAAGGCCAGTGGGGACAGCTTCAATGACATCACTCGCTGCGTGTGTTGCTAAGATACACTGAAGTAGGGGACCGTCTGCTCGGCTTTGACTGCTGCATGATTTTTCATGCATTCACTCAACAATAATCGTGGCTTATTACTCCAGCCACGTGATGTACAGCACCGAGGGCGTTTAAAGTCAGCGAAAACTTGATCTGAAGGCTAAAGACCATTTTTCTGATCACGGTGCACAGGCAAATCCAACGCATGAATACATCTGAATGAATATATATTCAAGAGACGTGTCTGCTGCTGAGGTATCCAATCAAATCAGCTCTCTTTTTCCCCCTGTAAGAAGCGAGTGTGCACAGTGCAGCACAGTGACATTTACATAATGACATATGATTAGACATAATTGACTGATTTTTAAATCGACTTGTAGTGTTAGAAATACCCAGCTGACTCCCACAACTTACAGCAAATTTGTCTTGTCTTAATTAGTCTAAAATACCAATATCAAGCAAGATCAAAAGGCATAAATGGAGAAATCATGGTTCAGTTATGAGTAGACCAAATGACACAAGGAGTATTTTTCTGCTTGGAATGATTTCATGATAAAACAAAATCAAATAAAAAATAAAATAAATCATAGTTTATGGTGAGGTCCAGGCCAATAAACATGCTATCTTCCAAATCTGTTTTTTTTTTTCCCCTTTCTCCCTTTTTTTCATATTGCAGGAGAATTAACACCAAAGAGCTGTTTACGTAATCACTCAGAATCCAGCTGACACAGGTATAAATTTTATTGAATTATATTCTCGTCAATTTTTCCCCTCTGGTGTATTTAATACTTTTATATTTTCACCTATTTTCATCTTTTCTTGGCTTTGAACTTGCTGAGGATAGGAGTTCACATTTTACAACATCAGAACTTTAAATATTCAAATTAGGAAAAAAAAAATATACAGATTTTATGTAAATGAGCTCAAAAATAAGTCATTGGGATTCCCAGGGAACAGCAGACATGTTCAGAGTGGCCAAATTCAACTCAGTTTTATTCTGTTTTATTTGCAAAGAGCTTTTAACAGTGGACATTGTCAAAAAGTATCTTTACAGACATAATAGATTCTTAATATAAATTATACCATATACATTCTCTAATGAGGAACGAGAAAGAAACCTTATGAGGGACCATACTTAAAAGCAACCTCATCTGGATGACACTGGATTGTAGGATTATAAATCATTTCCGTTCTATAACTGTGTACTATATGGTCAAAGAGTACAATTGTGTAACCAGGATATTCATTCCAGTTATAACTGGAAGTCAGTTTTGCTACCAGCTGTTCACTGATGGAGGCTTGAGTGCAAAACGGTTTGTGGTAGTTGCAGGTCAAAGCTTAATTAATATTTGGGTGATATTGGGGATGAGTGAGGTCTAGGGATGTGGTAGCTTAGTGGTTAAGGCATTGGACTACTGATTGGAAGGTTGTGTGTTCGAATCTCAGGTCCACCAAGCTGCCACTGCTGGCCCCTGAGCAAAGCCCTTAACCCTCAATTGCTCATTTGTATAAAAAATGAGATAAATTGTAAGTCTCTGGGTTGTTGTTTTCTTGGCTTTGAACTTGCTGAGGGTAGGATTTCACATTTTACAACATCAGAATTGATTGATGTTGATTAAAAGATTGGGGTTCAAGTAAGTCCCAGCACTGCCAAGTGGCCCCTGAGCAAGACTGTTAACCCGCTCTGCTCCAGGGGCACTGTATCATGGCAGACCCTGCTTTCTGACCCCAACCTCCAAAGTTGGGATAAATACAAACTCTTTAATAATGAACTAAATAGAAATTCTATTCTAGTGAACACTCACAAAACTAAAGAATTTTTGGCTGAACTTCATGTCTGGAACATGCAATTTTAATGTTTATTTTAGGACAAAATTGTTTGTGTAGGTCTCTAAAGTGCACAAACCAAAAAAAAAAAGCAAATTTTTGAAACTACACACCAAAACCACTGCCATGAGAACCCATGCTTGGACATGTAAATGAATAGCAAAAAGCATAAAGTTTTAGATAAAGTGTCAGATGACCTTACAAACATTTCTGTGGCAAAAGAAAAAGAGCAATCTGTGTGTTGATCAACACGATGAGACCTTGACTGGAGATCTGCTCCACTGCACACTGCTGCTCTGTAAGGCAGATCTGTTCGCTTGTCTCAGGCACTGCTGTGTGGTTCCAGTTTCTTCTGCTCTAACACACTTGGTTTAACTCAAAAATGACTTCTTAATTAATGGGATGAATTAAATAATTGAATTAGTTAAAAGTTGGAAATTGAATTACGTTTTGTAGAGCACACAAAGTGTAAAACGCTAAGCATTGAGCTGTGAGTCTGAAGGATTCTCCACGGCCTTCATGGTCAGTTAAGCTAGAGACTGTTTCGGGAACGGAGCCTCGTGAGGCGGAGGTGCAAAGTAAATTCCAAAAGCCTTCCCTTTTCTTTTTCTTTTTCTTACACCACTACACAGAAAGATTGAAAAAAAAATCAAACACCTATTCGGTAGAAACTATGTTTTTTAGAATGCTGGTGTGTTTGACAGACTGGAGCAGGAGAAGAAGTGAGGGAGTAAACTTGCCTTAGAGGAGGAGTAGAGAGTGAGGAGAGGTACAGGGTACATGCCGCTTGCAGAGGCAACGTTCAGGATAACTCCTTTAGACCTGGAATGAAACACAGCACACAACAGAGATTTGTAGTCTGTGCGATTTGGCGAATAGTCATGCATTTTTTATTACCATCAGCGCTCGCTCTTTCCCCTTTCCTAACAGGACAAATATGCAACACATAAAGGGGTCAGGAAACGCTTTAATAAATAACTTTTCTTTCTGTTCATTACAAAGTTTCTGAAGTATTTAAAAGGTGTCCATGTTCTATATAGCATGTTTAGCTTTAACACAGAAACCTTGTTTTAATGGCTCCATCTAACCCCTGTTCCCGCACACAGCAGCTCAGCACCCTCTTGTGGTGACATCATGGACAGCAAGTCAAATTCCCCTCAACAAACATTTTTTAAATAAAACCGTTATGCAGCGATTGACTTTTTTTTTTTTTTTTTTTTTTTTTAAGATTTACGCAAGTCTTCCAAAAGCCAAACCACACTTCATCCCTGTGTGGCCTAAAAGTAGCCAAGTCTGCATATTTTCTAGTTTTCAATTATAATGAGGTGATGGATTATGCTATTTTTGTCCTCTGTGTCAGCACACACGGAACTGTTCGGCTTTTCTGCCAGGTATTGGACACAACAGTATTGTGCAAATAAAAATAAAATGTTCTATATCGTACTACAAAGTCAATGAAAACTTAATTTCGATAAATAACAAAACCTTTCTGAGCTTGAATCTGATCTGTAGGTACAAGTCTGTACTCATTCACACCTCACGTATGACTGGATGGTTAAGTGCAGATGCAATAATTCAGAAACATGTGTAGTGAATGTAGAGTCTCTAATGGGGGAAAAAGGCTAAAGTAGAGTAATAATCCATTCTATTTAGGATTTTATGATGCATTTACATTTCCAGCATTTGACAGATGCCCTTATCCAGAGCAATTTACATTTTATAGAGGTTTAAGGGCCTTGCTCAAGGGCCCAGCAGTGGCAACTTGGCGGACCTGGGATTTGAACTCACAATCTTCCGATCAGTAGCCCAACACCTTAACCAGTAAACTACCACACCCCAATGATATTTGACTACAGAAATTAACTGCAAAATCAAACAAATGCAGGCAATATTTGGTTGAGCTTGCAATTTTTCTAAATTAGTGGCTTTTTCTGCATTTTGGGGCCAAGATGCGTTATATGGCATAATCACATCACACATTCACCCATATATATATATATATATATATATATATATATATATATATATATATATATATATATATATATATATATATATATATATATATATATATATAGTGTGTGTGTGTGTGTGTGTGTGTGTGTGTGTGTGTTCACTGCTAGTAGTTTAAATTTTAGCAATTTCCAGAAAAATAGCACAGACTTTGAGCAAAGCTGCAAAAGAAAACAAGCATCTTTGGTCACAAAATCACACAAAAAAAAATTCTGTGAAATCCCATAAGGACTGAATAACTCACCTGTCAACCATCCTGGGCAGCACGAGCCGAGTCATCTGCAGCAAAGTGATGGAGGAGATTAGAAATGAAGCATATGGTTTGCATGAAACAGCAGGAATGAGGCATATACTGAAATAGAAAACATTTAGCTCAACTGCAGTACAGACAGTACAACAGACTACTCGATGAACTATGAGCAAGAGTAAAGAATGGTTAGCTGAGTGCTGGTTAAGGGTGGTGGGGTATCCCGAAGGTGGCAGCAGAGGCCGAGGGGATATACAGTTTTAGGTTAATTTCTATTCCACAGACCAAAGAAAAGAAAAGCATGGATTTATAAGCAGAGATATTAAGTACACAGGTTTTATCTTTTCTCTTGAATTTCACTCATTAATATGGTTACCTGGGATACCGAAACTAAAAAGTATCATTAGTGAAAAAAAATCCACTAGATTGGATTACTGTCTTTTCACATGTTCTCTCTATGTCTACGAGGGTTTCTATCCATCTCACAAAAACACGAATAAATGACTGGCTAGACTAGTGATTTTCAACCACTGTGCCGAGGCACACAAGTGTGCCATGAGAGATCGTCAGGTGTGCCTTGGGAAATTAGCCAATTACAATTAATTGGTCCAAGAAAATTACTATTTAGTTACTGAAAATAATTTGCCTTTGTTGATTATCTGTGCCTGTGATCTTGCCACTGGCAGAGTAATGGAAATACTCCTCCTCGTCAGTAGGGAGCGCAATAATGACCTTGACAATAAAATTAACAATGTGCGCAGCAGGTAGCGGTGGCAACAGTGGATAAATATTTGAAGTGCAAACTCTGAACCGGGCCCTGGACGGAATTCTGACCCAGATGAAGGCCCTAGTATGAATGGTGGTCAAAAGAAAGCAAAAATGGTGAGCTGGAGGCAGTACAGTGAAAGTTCTTTTTCGTTTTGGATTTACTTTTACTTGGGATGTGACTACAACAACTTTATTATACTTGGTGTGTTTGGAAAAGCTATCTAACAGTGCAAAGGTCCCAAGCAAGCTTCTCCAAATGAAACACACATCACTTCAAAACAAGAACGTACACTATTTTCGTACAGTGTGAACACACTGAGAAACAGGCAACTTTAATGAAAGAAAACCAAAGGAGATTAAATTTTTATTATATATTCTGTAGGCTACAGTGTGTTGTGTTGTAAAATTGTGTTGAAAAACACTGAGCTAGACTAAATTCCCCCTGAATGTGTGTGTGAAAGTGTGTGTGCATGATGTTCTGCACGCCCTCATGCCCAACGTTCCGAAAGTCTGAGACTGTTGAGTCTGAGACATGTCCAAGACCAGGACTAGCTGAGATCGGAGTGGGTTGAGGCCAAATGAAAGCAAGACCAAGACTGAAAAGCATTAAAAAACCTTTTACTGAAACTAGCTGGCTTCATTCTTACATGGCGCTAATGATTAAAAGGAACGACTTCTTCTCAAATTTTGTGCATGTTGAAAGAAAAAAAAACAAAAGAAAAAAAACATTATTTTTATAAACCCTCAGTCAAGTCCATATTTTGTGAGACTAATGCCCAAGTTTAAGATCCAAGATAGTGATGAAAATGTCTTGAGACTTGACTCGAGTCCTTCAGGCCTAAACTCCACAACAACCCTGACCAACATACAGCGCTTCCTGAAGATGGATGAAAAACAATATTTACTATCCAATACAAACTACTTTTTCATTGCCAATACTTCACTACCTGCTGATGAAGTCAGCTGTGAAGTGCTCTGAACATGTGCATAACTTTCACAATCTTCAAGAGAATAAGACTCATAACACTAACGTGATTAAGTTATGTAAAGACTGAACAGAACTAGAAGTCTCAGGTTAAAGTAATTCCCTGTAATTTTTATTTCTTATTGCTGCTAATTGCATTTTCAGCCATTTTATCGATTTTATTCGTTTTTTCCTACATGATAAGATTTCATCAAAGCAATACTTAACCTGTGATCAGAATCAAATTCAAGATTTTGGTATCATGACCCAGCGAGTCTTTGGTCTTGTTTACGGACCTAATCAGAGAAGAGAAGTGATACTCACCTGGCACACTGAGTTGATGTTGATGTTGATCATGTTGCTGAGGAACTGGAATAATACACAGCGAATGGTACTCATTTAGGATCAATTTCAACAGTTGTTGGCAGTTGAGGCAGAGTCTGGCTGTATTTCCCAGCTATTCAACCAATGAAGATTTTCATAGAGTCTCCATTCAAAACTCTATATAATTTTGAATCATTAGTAATGAATATTTCAATGGATTTTAAAGATACGTTGCTGTTTGTCAGATAAAAGCTGATGTTCCATTGATGTGGTCACCTTTTTAAATGTTAGGTAGCATTTTGCATTATTGTTACACCTAAAATAGAAACTACACTACAATAAGAGTTAAGAGAGGTCCAGTGGGGCAGGAAGCACACTGCCCCATGTTCAATGCATAAACATTTTGCTTAACAGTGAGGAAGGAGCTAAACAAAGGTGCATCTCAAAACAAGCTGTTAGACTGCATACCTCAGGTGGTTGACTCTCAGCTGCCTTTTACAAGGTTACTCTAAAAAAACATCGTATGTCTATGTGTCAAGCGTAAAATGCTTGATACATAGACATATTTTGGTTGAGGCTGTCGATGATAATGTTGTCCTGGCCCAAAAAAATCTACGGTCCCGAGCCGCTCCTGGGTTTCAACGTCATTAATGCATCAGTCCGGAACTTAAGGCCCCAAAGAATAAATCAACCATATTCAAAACCATAAAACACCACTACTTACATTATCCAGATTTGGTATGTTGAGAAAAAACTCGGGGTAAGAGTAGGACACTCCGACGTTGTTAACTGTGAAGAAAAAAACATACCAAATTAAAAACAAAGAATAAGCAGATCAGACAGACGAGAGTGGCTCACATCCAGTAGGAGGCAGCAAACGCTAGCATATGGCCGCCAGTGTTCATTAAAGAAACACTCCTACTGTACTCAAAATATCCACTAGTTTAGAAAAAGAGACACCAGTTACACAGTCCACGCCTAGAACATTTTGTTCCAAAAGGCCCAAGTGACACTACAGGAACACGATAACAACTGCTGAAATACACAAGCTTCACACTGATTGGCTGGTGGCTAAAATGCAATCACACACACACAAACAAACAAACACAAACACACAACCTACCCAAGATCCCAATTTCAAGGCCAGCTAGTCCAGATTCAATCTTGGAATAGATATCCACTGATCCGAAGTCTGCAGAGATGGTTTTGGTCTCTACATTGTACTTGCTCTCTGAAAAAAAACAGGCAAAGACTTTAAAAAAAAAACAGAAGAAATGTGTAACAGAAATACAGCAACAAGAAATGACAGTTGCTTTCATTACAGTGACGTCAGAAGAACGATAAGGAGACGTCAGTGAAGGACGGGCGAGGACAAAGCTGCAGGGTTTATTATGGTGTGTACAGAGAAATACAAGGAATTCACTGTGCTACAATCATCCACGCAAGTTTCAGGAATGTTTCTCAGTCAATCAACGACAATATCCCCGGAGGATGATACTGAAATTTTTTTTTAAATTCATGAGTGGACACAGGAAGTGAGCTGAGATTTTGCATAGTTGTTCCTTTCTATTAGTACATATTTATAATAAATAAACTGTGGAACGAGAGGGAAAAAATGAAAGAGGCAAAAAGTGATAAAAGCATTTAAATTTAAAAAAAAAAAGACAGACTAAATGTAGTAAAAAATTAAAAAGTAAAAAATATGAAACAAGATAGAAGGAAAGAGTGAGAGAAGTTGGAATTGAGAGAGGAAAAATATGAAAAAGAAATAGAAGAGGTCAAGAGAGCAAGAAAGGGACAGCGAGAGGGCATGAGAGAGCGAGCATAAAAGCAAGCGTAATAAAGAGAAAAAAAAGAAAAGGTAAAAAACAGAAGGATATGAAGAGAATGAGGAGAAAGAGAAGGAAATTAAGGAAAGTAGAAAAATAGAAATTAAAAGAAAGAGACAAGGAGCAATATACTGAAGGGAAAAAAAAAAAGAGTGCACAGAATGGTTGGGAAAAAAGTGAGAGAAGTAATAGGAACAGAAGAGGGGAGGGGCAACAAAACAAGTGAAAGGAGAATAAAAGCAAGAATGAAAGAAGGATGGAGGAGAGAGAGAGAGAGAGAGAGAGAGAGAGAGAGAGAGAGAGAGAGAGAGAGAGAGAGAGAGAGAGAGAGAGAGGGCTAGAGGCTGGGAGAGAGAAAGAGAAAAGATGTGGCTTTGGATGAGAGAGATGCATTAAGAGAGATTGTGTGTGTGTGTGTGAGGTGTGAGAGAGAGAGAGAGAGAGAGAGAGAGAGAAGAAATAAGCCTCCATTCGTCTCTGCTTGCTCTCGCAGGCTCGTCCCTGTAGATGCTGTCCAGCTTCATTGAGAGAGATGTGCAGGAGCAGGTGAACTGGAGCGACTCAGCACACAGGCAATTAAAACCATGATGGCCAAAAATAAATAATAAAAAAATAAAAATTAAAAAAAAATTTAAAAAAAACACACACACTGGAGATATGCACCTTGTATGGAAGATGATGTGTGATATGTTCAGTTCTTAAATGAATCAAAATTATGATCCTAAGCAGCTAACTGTCGAATGTCCATTTAACTTCAGCCCAATATAAATTATATATATATATTTTTTTATGTCTAAAGTAATCACAGTTTTGAGTCCCATGTGCAGGAGCCTGAGCAGGAGGAGATGTTATGATGTTAGCCTGGGCTACTTCCTCATATTCCAGCATAACTAACCACACTGCTGTATCCTACAACACAGCTCTCTTATTCATCTTTATCTCTACAACATGGAGCTGACCGACATCGCTATGTGAAATGAATCCGGTGAAAATGTTCACAGCCGTTTTTGCTACTGATGGGTATGAAAAAAAAATTAAAAAATAAAATCCATGTCCATTTGTTCTGGCGCCCCTACATGACGTATCCCAGGATGCACCTCCATCTGCGATTGTCCCTCAGTGTTGCAGCAGCCAGGCAACTCGGCTGGCACAGAGCCTGTCTTTCAGCGCGACACTAAAAATAGCCTGCTTCATTAACATCGAAACTCATTCAGCAGAGGGAGACACTCTGTGCCTCGCACGCAGGAGCAGCGCTTTCCCTCCATCACAATTCTCATACACACACACACACACACTCTCACATACACTCTCTCGCTCTTTCTCTCACACACACACACGCTCATGCTTTCTCCCTCTCTTTCACAAACACACACTCTCACACACACACACTTGTGCTATCACACACACACACACACACACACACACACACACACACACACACACACACTCTCTCTCGCACACACTCATGCTTTCTCCCTCTCTCTCGCTCACAAACACTCTCTCTTTCTCTAACACACACACTCGTGCTCTCTCACACACACACTCTCAAATACACTCTTACACACACACACACACACACTTTTTAAATTTGCACATAAACACATGCCACAAGTGTTTGTGCTACAACATGGGAAGAAGTGAGGATTCGCTCTTATCCTCCACCAAAACTTATTTGAAATTTTCTCTCGGTTTTCTCCTCAGCTACACTTGTGGAGTTGCTCAGGTGCACCTCTAAGGACCAATTTCGTCCTTGAATTTTACGTTAGGTCAAATTATTCAGAAGCAGATTTTCTACTTTTATGCTGATAGACAGTAATCACAGCTCTGTGAAAAAGTCTCTATAACTAGCCCATGGTTATCTGAAATTGGTTGACTAATTGGTTGGCTGTTATTTTATTAGATCTCCTCAATGTACAAGAGGTTTCTTGGAAAACCTGCACGAGCCAGCTGCTTATTCAATCGCAGACAACTTGCATATTAAGAATTCCTGGAAACTCAGTCTTTTGATTTGTTACACACAAGCCTAGAAGAAGTGCTACTAATATATATATAGCTTTAAATTCATGTCGTTTTAAGTGTGACAAGGCAGGCTACAGAGCACTAAAACATAATGACTATTCATTTACTGTATAACATCACTGATTATTATTTAATAACATATACCTCACCATCCACTTTATTAGGAACACCTATACACCCACTTATTCCTGCAGTTATCCAATCAGCCATGCAATCACATAGCTGCAGCACAATGCATAAAATCCATGCAGATACAGGTCAAGAGCTTCAGTTAATGCTCACATTATACATCAGAATGAAGAAAAAGTGTGATCTCTGTGACTCTTGATTGTGACATGGTGGCATACCGATGCCAGATGGGCTGGTTTGAGTATTTCAGAAAGTGATGATCTCCAGAGACGGTGTAAATGACAAACAATAAAACGCTGAGTAAGCAGGTCTTTACAACCGTGGTGAGAATCAGAATGCACAACACACTAAATCTTCAGGTGGATGGGATACAGCAGCAGCAGAAGATGACATCGAGTCTCAATCCTGTCAGCAGAGAACAGGAATCTGCAGTCGGTGCAGGATCCAACACCAAAATTTTTTTCATGTTATTCCAGTTTTCCAAATCTGTCCAGCTTTGGTGAACCTCTGTCCATTGTTCCATGCTCAGAGTTAAACTCTACTATGGTCAAAGTCTACTTTACCACCTGAATTCACTCAGTTTAGACCGAGATCAGATGTTTCTCCATTTTGATGGTTGACGTGAAGCTCTTGACTTTACATGATTTTAAGTATTGCACTGCGGCCATGTGAGTAGCTCGACGAATAACGCATGAATAAATGGATTTTGTAGTATAATAGGCTTTGATAGTAGTTTGTTTTGTAACCTTCTGCAAGTGTAAAGGAAGTTAAAGAAGTTCTAGCACTCACTTTAATTGGATCAGCTTAAAATCAGGTGACTGGGAATAAAATGTGAATAACAGCAAAGACTAAGTGACCACAGACTCAAACGCCAGACGCCAGGAAGTCACGTACCGATGGCTTTAGACACTTCATCCAGCTTCTCCTGAGTCCGGCTGATGAGGACGATGGCAAAGCCTCGGCGTGCAAGCTAATATGTGGAAGAAGAAAAAAAAGAAAAGAAAAAAAACACAACCATCCAGACATTATGGCACATTATAGAGTATATTCAAAGCATTAGTGTAAAAATTATCAGTTGGTATTAATAAGTCATTTCAAACATCTAAATATACCCGGAATAAAATAATGTTTTGCAGAAATAAAACATTCTATAAAGTATAACAGTATTATTGATTTGACTACATGGAATACACACATTAACATGTTCTGTGATGTTGAACTAAATCTGTTGTCAGTGTTAAGGATG